>CM076584.1:851237556-851748580 GCA_034641835.2 Pinus albicaulis
ATGAAATCAAAATGTCTCTCCAAAATTCGAACTCTTAGGAACAATCTAAGAAGTGTTGGATTTCTAACAGTATAAATACTAGTAAGTTGTAATACCACAAGTTATGAGTCTAACCTTATGATTATGAGGTTAATACCAAATGAAATGGAATCAGAGAGAAGTTATATCAACACGCTATACTCAACGATATTGTTCGTCGATCTACCAATACAAATCCCTTGAAAACTCACTAACTCGCTGTTCAGAGAAAAAATGGCCCACGCTGTAGAGGATAGATTCTGCGTACTACGACTAGCACCATCAACATATCCAACAAATGGTTCCAAAGATTTAGTAATCTACGATGAAATGTAAAGCGGATTACTAACATCAAGAAAAATATAAAAACATATTAAGATAGTGAATGTAAATCAACAACATATAAACAATATAATACAAAAAATTACTACGCTCATGATTAAGCATAGTGACATTTCAAATACAACCCATTTCTAGGCTATGCCAACAGAATCTCATCGTAATCAACTAACTTGTAGGCACCCTTAGCAAGAAATATTTTGACAATATAGGGGCCATGCCATAATGGTTCAAATTTCCATGTACCTATTACATCATCTTCTTGATCATAAAGAAGGACTAAGTCGCCCTTTGAGTAGATGCGAGGTTGGAAATTTTTGTCGTATTGCGCCTTTATACATCTCTTATGCACTTCATTGGCTAATTGGGCTTCACGATGCATTTCATCTAGATGGATGAGGTTAAGGAGATGCACTTCTTCTTCTGAGGTGTCAGGTAACAAGTCTATCGCGAGTTTTAACGATGATATTTGGCATTGGATTGGTAAGATAGCTTCCAGACCATACACCAATTGAAAAGGAGTAAATCCGGTTGCGTTTCACAATGTGGTTCGATACGCCCATAAATCAGAGTACAGGATCAAGTGCCAATTCCTTTAACAGACTCCTATCATTAGTTGAAGTGTTCGTTTAAGAATTTTTTTAATAGCCTCAACTTGTCCATTTGATTGTGGATAATAAGGAGTAGAATTATCATGTGACAATCCTAACTTGGCAGTCAATTCAAACATCATATGGCTACGAAAATGCTTCCCATGATCCGTAACTATAGCTTGTGGGACCCCAACTCATGCAATAACGTGGTTGAAGAAAAACAATGCAGCTATTTGTCTTGTGTTATTAAATGTAGGCATCGCTTCAAACCGTTTGGTAAAATAGTCAACTGCAACAATAATATAACCATGCCCCCCAGACGAAGTAGGGTTATAGGTCATGAAGTCAATAATCCATTTCGTAAATGGTCCAGCAGAGACAACATGATGCATTGGCGCTGGCAGTTTGCGGATTTTATGATAAAAAATATGGCATGCATGAAAAATTCTGACTGCGAGGATGCAATCTTGAAAAATGGTAGGCCAAAAGTAACTGGCACAGAGTATCTTCTGTGCAGTAGCATATCTAGATAAATGTCCACCACAAGCCCCATCATGAAAATGATTTAATACTTTTTTGGCCTCCTCATGGGTGAGGAACTTCCTTAAAATGGTACCAACACCACGACGATAAAGTGTATCGCCTATGATCAGACAATCTTTGGTTTGGTATTGAATACGTCGCTGATTAGAGTGAGAGGTATTAGGTCGAAAATTTTGGGTTTGGAGATAAATGATGAAATCCCCATACCAAGGATCAGATGATCCGATCAGAAACAGAGAATCGTTTGGAATAGATGGTTTTGACGTAATAGTAGTACTATCAGAGGGAAGGTCACAAAGAAACTCAGCCAAAACTAAAGACTTCTTTGACTTGGATTTGATGAATTCCAAATCAAATTCCTACAAAATGACAATCCATTTTGAATATTCCCCCCCCAGCAATTGACGTGATAAGATCTAAGTCATGAGGTTGCAATCCAAAAATATTGTTGTTTTTCAGAGTAGGATATAATGGTGAAATCTTTGGACAGCTTGTACAGCTGCCAAGGCAATATTTTCCATGTACGAGTACTTAACTTCTGTATCATTGAGATTATGACTCAAATAATAGATCGGATTTTCAATTCCATCTTCTACTTGGACCAAAACCATAGTGATGGTCGTTTCAGCCACGACGATATATAGGAAATAATCATTTTGATAATTAGGAGGATACATTAATGATGCTCGGACAAGATGGTCCTTGACAACATCAAAATAAGCTTGTGCAACTTGGTCCCAATGTAAGGGAACTCCCTTTTTCAATAATTCAGTAAATCCTTTAGCCATTTCAGCGTAGTTTGGAATGAAACTTCTTAGGAAGTTAGCCTTTCCTTGAAGTTTCTGTATCTGAATTAAGTTTGATGGTGCAAGAAAATCAAGAATGGCCTGTATCTTCAATGGTTCTATTCTAATTCCTTCTTTTGAGACTATGAATCTGAGAAATCAACTAGAACTAGCGCAAAACACACATTTATGTGGATTGAGGTGTATCTTGTAGTGTCAACATTGTAAGAAAATGGCTCTCAAATGCATCGGGTGATCAGTTTGATTTCGTGAATGCACTGGTAAATCATCTAGATATGTTTGAACAATGTGCTTGATTTCATTGAAAGCATAATCCATTGCTCTCTGAAAAGTTGCCCCAACGTTCTTTAAACCAAACAAAAGTTTCCTATATGCGAATGTGCCCTAGGGATAGATGGATGTTGTCTTATGTTGGTCATCTAGGTGGATATTGATTTGATTGTAGCCGGAAAATCCATCCATGAATGAAAATATTTTGCATTCAGCACAATCATCAATAATCTGATCGATAAATGCTAGTTGTATTTTGGATAAGCCTGATTGACATCCCGATAATCGACGCACACTCTAATGGTTCCTTGTTTTTTCATAAAAGGAACGATATTGGAAACCCACTCAGTTAGTGGAACAAGGTAAATGAAACCAACACACAAAATTTTCTCAAATTCTGCTTTGATGGCAGCAGCTTTCTTTGGATGAACATGAAGAAGCTGTTGACACACCGATTTGACATCAAGATACAAATTAATAGTGTGTTCAACTATACTAGTATCTATGCCTGGCATTTACTCGTAAGACCAAGCGAATACATCACGAAGTTCATGAAAAAGAGAGTGATATGAATCAAGTTCTGATGGAGAACAAGATACACCAGCATGAATATTTTCTACAATGCCAGGTTTGGTCGAAATATCAATAGAAATCATTTCTTTGATATTGATAAATTTCACTCAGAGTCAACATTAATCGGTAAAGAATTTGAAAAGAAAGTTTTGATGGATGGGTGATATAGTTCACTGAGATTGTTTTCTTCATAATCAGGAAGATGGGAATGATGATGATAATCTTCCCATGGTTCTCCTTCTGACATCATAGCTTCCAAAATATTTTCATATGTCAAAAATTTTGAGGAAAATGGATCAGATCGAGCACCAAAATCTAATGAAAAATCAACCCAAACACTCGACGACGCTGATTTCCGATTTGCCACCCAAGCCAAATAGATTGATTACTATGCCAGCTCAATAAGGCTGGGCAGTAAAAAATCATCCAACGTAGAAATATCAGAATTACTCGTACTCTCCTTAAAGAAAAATAGAGTGGAAGAGATCATGTAGTAGGTCTCTATGCTTGTAATTTCTATCGACGCCGCAGGCGGTGGTAATGCAAAGGTTCCCATGAGAGTGGAATCCTTTAAGAGTCCTACACCAATGTTCTGAATTTATATTTGGGGTAAGTGAACAAACATAATGCTTCCAGTTACCTACAAAGTAGAGGCAAAAAAGGATAATTGATTAATGACTATGATTGTACCTTTATGTGGAAAGGAAATCATTCTAAAGTATCTAGAAACAATGGCAGTAATTGCATATACCCATGGTCTTCCGAGTAAAATATTATAGTCAAGGGGTCCGTCAACAACCTCGACATCAATACTTGTTGTTTTTCATCCTAATTCAACATGAAGGTTATTGATAATACCACAAGGTTTATATGTTCTTCCATCAAAAGTCTTCAACGTCATTGATGATTATGATAATCGTGGTGATCCAAGTGAATTCCAACAGTTTAGAGACATAATGCACATAGATTATCCCTCATCAATAATAGTGCGATGAACAAGGTGATTGAGAACATTTACTTGTATGGAGAATTCCAATTCTGCTGGTAATTGCGGCACATAGCCCGTATGATTAAAGACGACAAGATTAGAATCAGTCAGATCAATTCCACCAATGGCTGACAATAAAGCTTGCTTCTAGGAAGGACAATTTTGTAACACCTCAAGAGTAGACATAGCTGAAGGGGATTGAACCAAATATTCAACTATTATAATTTTGTATAGCCCTTGCTCAAGGATTATATGTCGATTTATGAATTACTCCCTTTGGTGGTTTAATTGTCAATTCAGGAATAACAGTAGGTGGTACTGATTCAGTAGATGGATTCGTTGTCAAGGTAGTAGGTTGATTAGTGGCCGTACTACCATAGTATTTATTCCACGTTGACACCAAAATATCTTGTGAATTTTTTGTGGTGGATAACATTAACACTTGGGAGCTAGGATCTGGATCCGTAGCAACCAAATTAGTGTCCGGATTTGAAAATGGGTTTGTCAGCATAGCTGAAGCATGAGAAGTCTTGATGATTTTTGAGACTTCAACATGATGGGTAAAATTCCTAACGAAGTGTTCCTTATTACAGATTATGCATGGATAAACAGGTTTCCGTGGTCTAGACGGTTGATCAGATGATCTTTCCTGCGGGTTAGAAGTTTTCTTTTTCTTTGATTTCCCATTTTTCTTACCTCCTGGTTGCTTGTCACTTTTTCCCTTTTCAAATTACATGGAATTAATTTCAGAAGTAGGAGCAGGATCATATGCAATAGCGTGGTGTGTGTTTGCAGTGCCTATCAAGCTGTCTCTGGCATGAGAGTCCTTTATTTGAGGAGGAACATTGAAATTAGATCGCGACGCATTAGGAATTTTTTCATAGAGCATGCCAGACTGAGTGTAAATCAAGTCTAAATATTGGGCACAAGCGATAACTTTCTCTTCAGTGACAACGCCACCTTTAGCCACATCCTAAGTTATATATGGTAACAAGGACTTAATGAACCATTCAGAAAGGAGCTGATTGGGAACAAATGTATTAACCATTTGTCGACGGTGACACTACTCATGAATATGATCGGAAATGTGAGTAGCATTAGTCTATTTGAATTTGGTCAAGAGTTCCGTTCCAGTTTCATATCTGATTGGTAACTGGAAATGGGTAAAAAATACAGTAGCTAAAGTAGTGAAATTGTCAAAAGAAGCTCTAGGTAACTCAATGTACTATTTAGCAGCCGGACCTGTGAGCGTACGTTGGAAAAGGCGTAGTCGAACAGAATCATCATTTAGGGAATTTGATGAACACCATAAATGATAAGTCATGACATGAGTCGACGGATCTTCTCCGAGATTTCCATTGAATTTAGGAATGTTGGAGGGAAATTTATGAGGTATCATCGGCCACCAAGGAGCATAATTGATAGGATCATTGGTTAATTGGTTTAAATCTGGTAATTCCAAGGTTGCAACAAAAGGAAATTGTCTATTAAGGTTAGGTGGAGCATAGGCAGGGTAAGATGGAATTGCTTGGGCAACAAGTCTTTGAGCACCAGCATATGGAATTTGCTATTGGTAACCCTGATAGGGGTTATTTTTCATAGCAAACGCTTGAGAATTATGTTGACCAAAACCTGGATATGATACTTGTTGAAATGAAGTTTGAGGCATTTGCGCTTGTGGTTGCCAAGAAGTCTGTCCACCAATTTTATAACCCATACTAGTATAAGTTGGATTCGGTTGATATGTATAACCAGGTTGCATTTGTGACATCCAGTAAAATGGTACACCAGCTTGTGAATAAATGATTCCTGATACAGGTCGTTGTAAATTAACCAAATGATTTTGAGTCCGTGGATCCAACATTTGATGATATTGATTCAAAGAAATTTCCTGATAAGGTTGATGTACAATATTTTGATTTTGTAACAGGGTTATATATGTATTAACAAGTGGTAATGAATTGGGTGTAACAGGTTGAACAGGTTGATACGAGTGTACAACCGTTTCTGGTTGGATAGGCAGAGTATGTTGCTATTGACAAACATTCATGTCAACATTAGTTTGACCAAAAAGTGACTAAGTAATATCATATTGGGTGACCAAAGGTTTCCCCCCAGCATAAGGAGGATAATAAGATGGAAAATAATTTTCTCCAAATGCTGGGAGTCCAGTTGATATGGTACTTAAAGGAATTGACCCAAAAGGAACGACTTGATATTGCCCTAATGATGTATGTAATGAATCAATTCGTTCAGTACTAACGATAGGACTACCAGGTAAAATGCCAGATGATGAAATTAGTAAAGACCATGAACGTGAATATGCACCAGAGAAAGTGCCAGAAAATGGTTTGTAACCTTTTGGGACCAAAGGGCCACTGTGCAAATATGAATCTAGTGAAGTTGTGAACATCAACGGAGTAGCGAGGGTAGGAGCTGACGTAATTGGAACAACAGACCCAACTGAAGATGTTGGTTCAGACATGGTTGTGTGACCAAATGTATACCCTAAAAAATTGATGAGAGATTGAATGGAAATAGGATCAAAAAAAGCAGATGGAAACGATTGAGGAAAATACTGGTACAGGTAAAGGTCCCCCCCAAAATGGGTTGGAGTTAAAGGTGTATCGTCTTGTAGGATTTATTCAATTGTAATTAAACTAGGAGGAAGAACTTCACCGTCAGGCCCAAAATAGATTTCATATGGTTGATTGTGTGAAATAGGAGTTTCAATAGCTACAGAACTTTGTGGGGTGACCAAGGGAGGAACAACTTCTAGTTATTCGTCTTCAGGATTCAGATGTTCTAGCAAAGAAGAGACAGGATCTGGATCAATTTGTGATTGAAAAACGTTGAGTCCAGGAGGTATGGTCTCAGAAATTGAATGGATCGTGACCACGGGTAGCTGTGAAGGCTCTGTTTCGACAACAGTAAACGAAATGGGATGTGTGGAAACAATTTGAGCTAACTCTATTTTTAAAGATGATGTTTCGCTAGAGGTATGAATTGTACTTCATTCGACAGATCGTGATCGCCTTCGCTTACCAGAAGTAACTTATGGTGGTAAAGGTGGTTTTAAAGCTAATCTACACGAATGACAGGGGATAGGATTTTTTTTTTCCATGATTACTGATTTATTTTAACCAAAAAAACAAAAATAAAAAGAGGGTAATGCTAGGCAAAAGGGTTTACCAAGAAACTATGAACTACATAATACTTCTTGGCAAACGAAGAAGTACGAGAAAATAATCTCCCTGAATGTTGTGTTCGGTGTATCAAAATTTCAAGGTGGCTGACTTAGTTCACTATGTATGGATAGCACCTAAAATTTGTCCTCCCAAATATACCTGAAGGTACGTGGAGGCCCAAGTCCATATTAGCGCTGTCTGATGCGAAACTGCACAGTGAGAGCACCCCTTTATACTTATTATACTATAACACCACACGATATACTCGAAAGTACGTGGAAGAGCTACGATATACTTACGTACGTGGAGTGAGGTATCACACTCGGAATGTATCACAGACAATTTAACGACAACTGCTATGTTTTACGACGCTGGAACACATCTCTAGCCTAGACCTTATAAATGTTATTGTTATGGTTCCAATGCATTGTTAAGTAAATTGAGATTAATTTTATGTTGATCTTGCTTAACAATTTTCCTTTCAAAGGTTCACCACGATGATGTATATGAAATTCCTAAAATGCAAGCTAAGAATGATAAAAAAACTTTCAATTTCAGCTTTTTCAGTGAAGAACCTAGCTACTAAGGGAAGAGTGCAAATAGTTCGTGAGCAAACAAATCAACGAACAAAAAAAAATCAATGAATACAAACTAAATGCAGATTTCCTAATGTTCCTTTTGTAAAACACACACAATCCTACATGCAGATGCAAGTTTTTCTTTTCAGTTTCCTTAATGTTATGAATGCAAGAAAGAAACTAGGTGCACTAGATCAATAATTCAAATGCCTTTTACTTTCGAGAAATGAATAATACAAACAACAATTTCTCTTTTGAAGGAAAAAGGAGGATTTCAACAACAATTTCTCCTATCAAGGAAATGAGATTTTACGACAATTTCCTATTTTGAAAGCAAATGATTCTTAATGTGACCATTAAAAATACTTTGAAATAAACTTGTCAATGATAAAGAAATTTTTTTTTAAACAATTATTGAAAAAAATTTCATCCAAATGGGGAAGAAGTATGTAGATTCACTAGTCAATTGAGCATCAAACTTTTTAGAACACAACAGCAAACAAAACTGAAGCAATTTGCAAAGTCAAATTCAAGGAAACTTGGGTACATTCAGGAGTCAACGCAGTCTCCAAGGGGAGACAGTTCTCTGCAATGCAGGCTAGGGAGGGAGACAGTGCTGTGCAAAGCACTATGTCCAGTCTAAGGGTGCGTTGGGCGTAGTATACAAAGAAAAATACTACTGTTTAACTCATTGTCTTTGAAAATTAGGCTCTAAAAAAGTTAATATTTATGTGTAACAGCTACTGGGTGAATAAATAAAGAAAATCAGAGGCTTAAACACCTAGAACTAAGAGAAATTCTCCCCAGCAGAGTCGCCAATTAGTTGGGCCAGAATTGTGAATTACAGATAAATCACACTTCCCTAGACAGGTGCTAGTCTAGAACAACAGGTGAAAGAATATATGACTATTTCTCCTAACTCGGAACAGATACACAAAGAGGATTAAAGGCTTACTTGTTCAGTCGCTTCCAAATGGCTCCTTCTATCGCTTCCGTTGCATCTTCAAATTCAAGCGGTTTGTGAGTTGAATGCTTCCTACAAGAAAGAACACTGAAACAACAAAAGATGCAATAATATATATATATATATATATATATATATCTATTCAAGCTATTTAGCTAAATCAATAAAGCATAAACCATATACATCAACTAAGATCTTTCAATATGGAAATCAAAGCCAATATAGATGCATATAGGGAAAAATAAGAAGTACTCTTTATTGATGATAGGAGAGGTTACAACCTAGTGATTGATTTGAATTAACCTTCCAGCAATGTTCCCAAGCCTCATCATAGTATAAATCTCTCCAACAGTAGCTTCACAAATCTAGCTCTCAATTGAAAATTCTCCATCATTTCTCTACTCAAATTCTTCCTTCTCAAGCACTTAGATTTGTGCTCAATTTATAGATGAACTGTAGGTTGTTTTGCAATCAATAACTTTCCAAAAATAGGCAAGACATGTTTCTAGTCATGTAGTTGTCAAATGGACACTTGGATCCGAAGCTTGACACATGTGAACTCTTCTAGAGAGCACTGGCTAAGTGGAGATTCTGGAAGAATGAAAATTTCACTCCCAATGTGACCAACGCACCTGTGAATGTCGGGAAGTGCTTTGCAGAGCAGCCTTTCATGGGGCTACCTGCATATGCAATGCACTTAGGCCCCTTAGAGAGTGTTGGTGAGCTATCATATGCTATATAATAAGCTTCAAACCATGGAAAACATTCTTTGATGAAATTCTTGCTTGATTTGTCTTGTTTCTTGTCTTAGGGCATGTAGCAACTGAAATGATAGGGAATGATAGACCCTTGATCATTTGTCCCAGAGATGATGACCAGTTAACTAGGTCATTGGGAATGGTGCCCAAATTGACCTATAGCAGTTGCAAACACATAATTATTTCAGATGTAAATTTTATTTTAGCATGAAACAAGTGGAAAATAAACAATAAAATGGCTTGTGCCCTAAACTTTGTGCATTGCTTGGCTTGACCTTTTAGGAATAGGAAAAGTAGATAAGGATTAAATTGACTATATATATATATATTTTCTTATTTATTATCTCAAGTCGAATGAAATATATAGATTGAAAGATGGCATCATATATCAAATGAAAATGGGATCTCAAAAGATAAAAGAAAAGTTTATAGACTCAACCTAGAAATTGGGGCAATGAAGAAAAAGTGTTATATTATGACCAAGTTTCAATTAAAGCTATGAAAAATTATGCTAATAATGAATTCACGAGGGTTTTTTCTCCCAATGTAGGATCATTCCTGAGATAGAATCACCACAGGAGAGTTCTTAGGGCTCCATTCTTGGAATTATCTTAAATTTCTTGTACTCACACCATAGAGAATTCTAGGATGATGTTCCTTTCATGGAGAAATATTTAATGCTCCATAGACATAAAATGAAGCCACACTTAGGTTATTGCCTATCCATCTTGGTCAAATATTTTTCATATTCGCCCAAAACAACATACTTGCCCTCAGGGCCTCGATCAATAATTTTTTTTTGAGACTTATGAGTTGCTTGTATAACACTTATGAGTTTTTTCAAAAAAACTTCAAGATTCTTAAATGAATATTGTCGAAACCATTTATCTCACGTGATGCAAGAATTAAATTTTCCATAGACCCAAAGGAATCTACGTATTCTTTCATAAAATACTCTTTCTCAACTATTTGACGTTTACTCTCTTTTGCCACTTCTAGAGTTGATACCACTGCTCCCTAAGACGTTTTTGTTTTGCATTTGTGAAATTGGCACTGTTGTTTCTTGTTTCTAAAACAATAAACTGTGTATTCAACTCCTTCTTCACTTTTTGTTCCTCTTTTTTTTGTAATCTTGAATGCATGTCCAAATTATTAGCCTTTCTATAGTTTCAAATTCTCATCCAAGGGAAATTCTATATTATTTGCAACTTGATGATGCACCTTCCTTATTTGTTTCCATTTGATCTCATTCATCCTTCAAAATCAACAGGGTAGGTTCATAACCCACTAAGATCATGCAGTGCTTCATCACCATAAGCATGTTCAACATATCCAGTAACCATTGTATTTCAGGAAAAGTCTCTCTATTCAAACATATTATCAAAGACTAAGCATGCCTCTTCTATGCTTCCACATTTGGCATACAGGTCAACAATAGAATTTGACATACAAGTCAACAAGAGTATTCTCCACAAATATATTTGAGTCTAGCCTAACTTTAATTATGATTATATGGAACTGCATCCTAAACTAGTGCACACTGCAAAAGGAGTGGAAAAGGTGAAAATATCCACTTTCATCCCATTCCGTTGCATCTGATTGAACAATTTCAGCGACTCCTCACAAATACCATTGCAAGAAACAATTTCATCGACTCCTCAAAAAGACCATTGTGAGCATATTATTCATCATGGAAAAGACCTTAACATGATAATCCTTCAACATAGATAACATTTATATATCCAACCTCCGAGAAACATAGCTGAAATTTATATATCCAACCTCCCAAATTGCTTAACTCTTGATAAGTCACTAGTGTTAACCCTATGCAAAAATAAGGGGTAACATAGGCTCCAACTCAGAGATGTTATCTTCTTTGGAGTGCATGGGAGTTTTAGAATTTTGTCATGTATATATGAGAATGGCATCCCCTTCTATTAAAAGCAACACGCAATTTTGTCTTTTACAAAGAAAAATACAAGTCATCTATTTATGATGACATGAAATCAAATTTAGTGATCAAGGGAGCTTATTCATGCTACACTATTGATCAAATGATTTTATTCCTTTCCTACCCTACTGTTGCATGTGAAAAATGAGGGTGCTACCTGAAATAATTGATCCAGTGCAACAACCTTAAAACTTTACCAATGGAATGTTTTATTTCCCTATGCTTATTTATCATGCAAAATAATGAAAAATTAAAATCCAAACATTCGTAGGCTGGGTTTTCTATCACTGATGGGTTGAACAAGAATTTGTGTACTTGAAATTTAGCGGTACTTTCAAATTTCAAACACATGTAAGTGTTGACATAAGTTGATACAAGAGTTGTCCATCCAAGATTGCATAGGTCTGTAATAATTATATTATCCTTTTCTACCACTTGGGAGAACATAATGTTTTTATGTTTTGTCCCTCATGAAATATTAACTCTATGGGATAATATAGCATGTTGTTTTGGTAACTATGTATCAGGGAATGTGAGTGATAAACACACATCAACCATTGTGGGATTAGATCATGTTGTCTTAGGCACCTAATTTATTTTGAAATTTTGCATCCACGCCTCTATCAATCCATGCTTTTCCATGATATATTGCATTAATTATATAAAATACAGTGGAAAATTTCCAACCCAATGGTTGTTGAGATTGTGTATTCACTGTTTTTTATAGAGTTGGAAGAATTTTGAAAGAATTGTCACAAATAGCATCTTTCCCAATTATCACCTACATACCAAGGCTATTGTTTCTAGTAGATAGTTCTTTCCTTGTCTTCAATATTTTAGAACCAATTTCCTTCACGTTGAATGTTAGGTCCCTAGATTACTATTGTAGTCCCTTATTGTTGTTAGTGTAACCCACTTATTGTTATTTTTGTACCCTTGTAACCCCCATATTGTTATTATTGTGCCCTTACATTATTATTGTTAGGTCGGCTAGGATTATATTGTGACCCCATGGACTCCTATATATAGAAGGAGGTTTTTTCATTTGTATCATCCAAGAATTTTTCATCCATGTAATGTAAAGGAGGTTTCCCCCTCAAAGTGGATTACTTATAAGGCGTTGATCTTTGTTTTCTTATATTTTTGGAGCTGGTTTCATAACATTTGGAATCAGAGCTTTGGATTCTATAGTTTCACTGCTCCAAACAGGTCATTGTGGAATTTTCTCTATAAAGTTTTTTTCTATGAAGGTTCAAAAGATAAAAATTTTATCACACAAAGCCAAAATCCTGAGGAACTTCGTGTAAAAAATTCAGATATTGGTTCACAATATTTTTAGAGTTAGGATCTGTGGAAGTTTTGTATGGTACAACAACCCTCCCCATTTCAAAATTTTAGAATAAATTTTATTTTAGAAATAGGTCCCCTTTCTTTTAGATAGAAATAAAAAAAAAAATTGAGGAAATCCGATTATCATAAAGTAGAACAATAAAAAGAATCATTGTTTAAAATTCATGCATCAAATATCGAATATATCAAATGCAAATGAACAAAAGTGACATTCTGATCCGATCAACTATAAGTCTTATATCGCATCGACACAAAGTATAAAAGTATTCATGTTAAAAAAGTTCGATGCAATAAATTAAATCGCAATCGCAAATCGGTAGAGTCTTAAGGTTTCACATTTGTTTTGCAAAACTCTGATGCGATGTAACTTATCGCAATCACATTCCAAAAAGGTTATCCTTCATTCGGTATATTTTATAAACTCTGATGCGATACAACATATCACAATCACATTTTGAAAAAGCAAAGATTAATTGTTTTATAAAAGTTCCAATGCGATGGATCCCACCATCATTGCAATTGCATTTCGGTGAAAATCATGAACAACTCAATCCCTTTGGAAATATATGATGCAATATACCTTTATTGCTAATCATAAATCGGTGGAAAATATGAGATGTATTTCGTTTTCCTTTCAAAAAATCCGATGTGATGAATTGTTAGTCTTTATCAATCGCTATTTTGCGCCGCGCATATATTTTTTATCGGTCAATCGCAATCGGAAAATTCAAAGGGAAAGTTTTACATTAACATTTCAATATCTCCGATCTTCATTTGTACGAGCATCATTAATTGGAAAATCAAATGAATTATGGAAATTGATTCTCATATCAATGCGTGAATGTGACTTTTCTTTAAGGCATTCATTTTTAATATGTGGTTAATCAATTTGGGATCATAAATAAAAATATTTTCACATATTTTTTCTCCTAACTTCATTTCTTCTTGTGTCTGAAAGGTTTGTCTCATTTGCAGAGCTATAGAACATCCAACCCTTTTGTTCGCCGAACTAGTGAAACGATACCAGATAAAGAATATGTCTAAGAAGCTTAAGAAATCAAGAACTGTTGCCGCCTTAAATACTGCTGCCACTACCACAATGCCAAAAGAAAATCCAACCAAGATAAAGCTAGTTACAGATACCATGTGCCAGGGTCTCGGGAAGCTTTCCTGGGAAGCTTTCTTGAAAAAGAAGACCCTAAAGTTACAAAGGTAAAGGTAACAGTGCCAGATGAAGAATGAGATTCAGATGACAATCCCCTTAAAGAAATCACAAATTATTTTCTTCATAGAATTGTAGCTCGGGAAAATGTATTCCTATATTATGACATAATATAATGGGTGATAGAAAACACCACCATCACAAACAGAACATTCATGAAAGTTGGGGGAAAGATGTTTGGGTACTTTAGAGCAGAAGACATAAAATAAATGTACCATATGCTAGATCCTCAAAAGACCTACAACAAAGCCTTCATAGTAGATTTTACCTCAAGAAATGAAATTGAATCAGACCCAATTAAATAATGGAGACGAGCTCCAGAAAAGCATAAGCATGAGACCTTAGCTATGTATTTCGTAGAGTCTCTTGCACCCTCGTATTGCTATGCTGCTGCAATGATGTGTAGAATTTTTGGATACGATAATTCTACAAGGTTTTCTATTCATATGGTACCCCTAATTCATGCTACTATAAATTCTGAGATTTTGGATTGGTCAGTTATTCTTTCTGATAAGATAGCTAACATAATTCTGGACTATAGAAAGAATAAAAATACTAGAAATACAACCCCATTTCATTTATGTGCCTATATCTTAGATGATTTGTGTTTTAATTCTGAATTCCCTATTCTGGGTTGGAAATGGACTTCATAGGAACCTGTCCCAATTCAAATTTACCATAAACATTTGTGGAAGGCTCATTTCAAAAGCCATGTATATATAATTTGCCACGGCTTCATGTTACCTATCTATCAAATCATTTTTAACCAATTTCCTCCTCGGCTCTCTGAAAAATCAAAGCTTGATATATCCCTACTCGGAAATTGGTTTGGAGAAGAAAAGTTTACCTATATTAGAGTTTTTGGAAGCATTGTTGAGCCTCATGTCTTACCTCTATACATCCCTGATAAAATTTTATCTCAAGATATTTCTTACCAGTTGACAGAAAAAGGGATGTCCAGGTGTTTAAAGAATTCCAAAAAAATGATGTGGCCTACTTTTCCTTTCCATTGTGGAACCTATACTCTTAATGATTTTAAGCATGCTAAAAAAGAAACCCTTAAGATAAGAAATCTTAAGCTTGCAACCATTTCAGGAAGAAAATATGATCCAAATAAAGTGGCTTTTGATTTCACAACTTTGGTCCAAATGGCTAAGTTTGAGCATGAGCCTGATGAATTTGATGATTTATTTGTCTCAATTGAGAAATTTTCCCAAGTTTATGACTTAGCTAAATCTAAGTTTCAAGAAGAAGATATGAATAAATTTATGCAGTTCAGAAGTCAGAGATTACTGAAAGCTCCCCTTGACCAACTGAGGATTCCTTTACATGAAAATGAAAGTATGGAAATAGAACAAAAGAAAAAGGAAGATACAACCAACAAAACAGAAAAAGAAGTGGCTACTAGCAAAATTGATATGCAGACTGAGAAGGAAAGAACAGGTAGCAAGCCTGATATGCAGATAGGAAAATAGAATACAGGTACCAAAACTGATATGCAGTCTGAAGAAAGATATACAGGTAATAATCCTGATAATCAACTTGAAAGAGAAAATACCAGAGAAAAAGTGGGAAATTCTGCTGAAACCATTGTTACTCCCCCTTTTTTAAAACAATATGAACAATTTGAACAACAAATAAGTGGACAAAATAATCCTTAAGTTGATAATCTGAATAATCAGGATATGGAGATCATTCCTGAACATCCATCAGAAGAAATTGTGTTGAGAGTTAAAGACATCCATCCTCTAGATATCTTTTATAGTCCTAAGCATAGGGCTATTGTCAGAAAACAAAGGAAAATAAGGAGGATAGATCAAAGACCACTTGCAACTCCACAAGTTGAATTAATGAATATTGTATGGAAAAATACTGAGGTAAATCCTTCAGAGGATCTTACCAAACTGTCACAATATGCAGGTGCCTATAGTGCAGCCACTATAGATAAAGCTACTGAAGTCACTCAAATGATAAAGCACAAAGACTTATAGATATCATTTCTAGAGGAGAAAACAATAGGTGATCAACAAAAGATATTGCAGTTGGAGCAGCAGTTGAAAGAAGAAATACTCAGAGCCAAAGGATTGGAAGAACAACTGAGTATTGAAAAGAAGAAGCTTAATCAGAACACTTTGAATAAACAACAAAAATTTTCTCAAGAGGTATCCAAATTACAGACCTTGCTGCAAAATGAGAAAACTGCCAAAGAAGAGCAAGAAAAAATATTCCAAGCAAGATTGGATAAATTTAAGGATTATTCGAAAATTGACCAATTTAAAACAGAAGCTCTGGAAACAAGTAAGCTATTGTCTCAGTAGTTGGATGATCTGTGTCAAAAAATTGCACAAGATGAACCTTTATGTGAAATAACATCATCTCTCATCGATGAAGCAGTCAGTATCAGAATTGAATTTGAAAATGCAGATGATAAGATTTCAAAATTTATTGCATGGCACGACTCAGAACAAGGAAAGAATGCAAATCTTCCCAGGATTGAAGAAAGGCATAAAGAAATTTTGTTTGCTGAATGGGAAACACAGTTGACTAAAGAATAACATTGTACATCAAGGGCCAAATCCGTGATGAACAATCTGACACAATTAGTTAATGATAGTTTATATGCCACTAATTTAATTTCAGATTGTACTCCATGTAAATTTCCAAAGGTGAAAGAAACTGATAGCAGGTGGAAGCAGGAATTAATCAACAAGAATCAAAAGATTAGCAAAATATAGAAAATTACATGGAATGTCCAATGGAAATATTTGATCAAACCACATAGTCAACAGATGGCAATAAAATTCATTTCTAATGCCATCAATTACATCATTCCAGAGCTATCCTATGCCACATACACTAGTCAGTTGCATTCGGCTGAGTCATCCAACCGAAGTTAAAGATATGCTTAAAATTTTCCAGCTTAGCACATTGGGGATTGGAGAAATTCAATGAATTTGTTTTATTGGATATCACAAGTCTATTCTTGGATCTCCTATGATCATTTCTAGCATAAGTTGTAGTTAATTTGTTTTCTGAATTTCCTATTTAAACCCCTTTCAAGCATTTAGAAAGGGGTCCTGAATTTGTAATTTTTGGCCTTAGACAATACATTTCTGTACTCCTTGACTAAATTATTTTTATAAAGGACCATATCTTTTGATTTCATGGTGAATTATATTTAAGAGTTTCATTTTTGTACCTTAAAGATTGTTCTAATTTAAAGCACAAGATTCCTTTGATTTCATGGTGAATTATTTTTGAGAGTTGCATTTCTGTACCTTGAAGATTGTTCTAATTTAAAGTGCAGGATCTGGATATCGAATTGGATCAAGAAAATATCTTAATGAATCTGGTATTTCTATTGATTTTCTGTTATTTTCTTTATTTAATGAAGTATTATCTTTGAAATTTGCTATCATTTATATATTCTTGTTTCTCAAATATTTCTTTATCATATCATTTATGAAGATATAGAAATATTCATCTATCATAGTATGTGAAAATGATATATAGAATTATGAATGCGATGTGCTATTCTAAATCTATTTAATTTCTTAAACAGAGTTATCATTTTATGATACTGAATCTTTCTATTGAATAATAATACATTTTCATGGTTATTTGTTTAATTTAAACAATATTTAAGTCGTATTCATATTTAATACTGGGGTTAGTTTTAGAATTATTTGCAAGTTATAGATTAAGTTAGATATATTAGCTCATTTAGTTAATTTCATTTATCCCCTTGCACAAACACTCCATCATCAATCCATTTATTATTAGGAAAATGGTCCTATAAATCCAGTCGGAGCCATGACACCAAACGGAAAAGGAGTTGTCCTAAGGTCTGGACCGGGTGGTTTTCCCCCAATGTTTGAAGAAACAATTTTCGAGGCTTCAACATATCTAGCACTAGAAGGAGGGCCTAGGCTATGAATGGCAAGTAAATCCAAATCTGCAGGCCATTCCAAGAGTAATTCACCCTCATCACCTTCTTCAATTTCCTCTACATCTCAAATCTCTAGGGCAGAAATTGAGAAGAACATCAGTACACCCACTACCAAAGCTTCAGATCTATCAGACAATTAACCTCATGAGTCCCCAGAAGTAAAATCTTTAATTTATAAATTACAAGGGTTATCATTATCGTTAGAAGAGTCTGAATTATCCGAAGGTAGTGTTACTTCACAATTCGTTTCTTCCAAACCTCTCACTAGGTCACAAAGAAAAAAAATTGGTATTCCTCCAAAGGAATTTCCTTTACCTAGTTGAGTTAAAACCATAGAAACACCGTTGGAATTAGGTAGTGATATTTTTTCTTCATCACAAACTCACTCATCTGCTTCCCAAACTCAAACCCAAAAGAGTATAGTTATTCCAACAACCTTTACTCAAACACCAGTTGTCTCTTCAAGTCACTAAACCGTTATCACAACAATCGCACAAAGACCATCGACTAATCCAGGAGTTGTTGAAATGCCTTCACCTTTGCATGATTTTCTAGATCATCCTAAAAAATGGCTACCAAAATTTAGTCCTAACCTTGATATACAAGCAGAAGAACACATTAATAACTTTATGTTATCTGTAAATTTAAATGCAGTACAACATGAAGATGTTGTAGTTAGGTTATTCCTTTATAATTTACAAGGGGCAGTAGGATCCTGGTATTTTTCATTACCATCGGGATCTATTACAATTTGGGATATTTTCCAGGAAAATTTCTTAACCAAATTTGGAGATGACAGATCAATAGTGACTTTAATTAATGATCTCTCCAATTTGAGAGTATAATCCAAAGAACCTATCAAATATTTTAATTCCCGATTAAACCAACTTTTGAATAAAATTCCTACAACCTCAAAACCTAGTGAGCAAGTCCGAAGTGAATGATATATAACAGATTTTCCTTCAAATATAGCAATTTTTGTAGATAGAGTTGCTAAACCTACTTTGGCTGAAAACATGAAAGAAGAAATTGTAGTTGAAAGATGGATTATTACTTTGGATAGGAAGAATTATATTGAAGAAAAAAAATCCAAAAAATTCAGCTTTAAGAATGATTCAAAGAAGAAATCACCTATGGATCCTTATGACATGGAAGGCTTACAGAAAGTTCTGAAGACTTTTTCCAATGAAATTATCGAAATAAAAAAACAAGTAGCAGAAACTTCCACCAATAGATCTTATAGGAACTTCAAAAGAAATCGCAAAAATGAATCTAAACCACCCAATTCAATATCCAATGTAGAGTCAGATCTAGAAGAAGATGAATAAGAAGATACACCTCTATTATTGGAAGAAGATGAAGAAGAAGAAATAGCTAAATTACATGGGATGTGGGATTTAATTCTTCCTAATTCGAACAATGAAAAATAACAATAACCCATGCAAGTAAGTACAATAAGTAAATCTACAACAGAGCCTGTCCAAATAGTTCCCAAGAAGAAATGTTCAACTTCGAATACTAAAGACAAATCCCCTGTAAATAAAACTTCCTCTTTTCCAACTCAAAATCAACCATCATCTTCTAATCCTCCTACAACAACATCTAAGACTCTGGTGGTATTAGATCCTATGGATTATAACATTGTTGAAGACATGAAGAAAACTAGAGTAAATATCTCTCTACAGGAACTCAACAAACTTAAGCATCAACAGAAGTTGTTATTGAAAGAATTAAATGCAACACCTATTTTTCCTCTACCAAGTGGTGTAGTTGCCAAAGCAGCCAAAGGATCGGGTAAGCCACTAGATAAAGTAGATGCTGCTGATACTATTATTATTGGAGAAAGATCAAATTCTTAGACACCTCCTTTTCTTTTGACTTATGAAATCTGTTATTGCCTAAATCTACCTCAGGCTGAGAAACGCAGAATCTAGGGTAACATCAAACCACGCTTTACCTGGTAGCTAGCCCTACCAGAACAGGAGAGGGCTCTCTCCTTGTCAATCTCAGCAAAAAATGATCAATGAGGCTTGAGATGACTTAATATGAAGACTGATTTTAGGCTAGGTATTTTTGCAAAAGAGTTTGATTGATTTTAAGCATGTTTTGTTGGCTCAAATGGAAAGGCAGATTTTGGGTCTGGGGAATGAGGCTCAGGTTTGCAGAGATCTCAATGGGGCAAGGTAGGAAATTGATTTGACACTTCCAATTGAAAGAAATGGAGATATTTAGATAGGTGAGGAGTTGAAGAGGGAAAGAAACCTTCAGGGATCATCTTCAAACAGCTGAAAACATAAATAACTAAACAAACCCTAGGTAGAGCACTGCAATTTCAATGGATTCTACCTTTACCCTTGTTTGTTTTAGTTAAGAAGAAATAAGAGAGAAAAAGGCATACATAAAACACCAGTAAAATTACATTTACAGAGAGAAACACACTATCAAAGCAAGATGCCACATGAATCCCATAGAGTTCTGCAAACCCTGGTTTATTCCTTTGCCAAATTGTAGAGATGAATGTACAATGATGCTCAAAGCATTCCCAAAAGTCCAACCTTGCTAATGACTAAAAAAGCATACGATACAGGAAAAAAAAAACTCATCCTAGCTTCTAGAGGTCGATCTCATGAGTTTAGGAGCTGCTTCAACAAAATCTAAACTAAGAACTAGAAAGTAGGCAATGGAACAGCTTGCCTCTAAAAATTAGGAAACTGATTCATTTAGTTGCAAATTACCCTTTGATGGATGAAGTTACCTCTATGAGTGAAAATTTAGAAAAATTACATAAAAATCCATCATTTTACATTAAATTACATCATGAGTTTGAGAACTAGAAGGAAAAAGGTCAAACTATGAAAAAAACTAGGCGAAAAACAGAGTTTTTGACCAAAAATGAGCAAAATTCCTCCAATGCGCCGCGCCTGATTTCCCTATGCATAGCGCCTGTTTGCAGCTGATTTTGGAGGCCTTCCTAGTGTCCAAATTTTCTCCAAGTGAGATTTTTGGAAAGATCTGCCTGTCTGATTTCTAGCACAAGTGGAATGTTTTAATTTGGCCTCCATTTGCCCCTCCCAAACTGAGTTCTCCCAAGACTGCTTCCTGTGTGTCAAAAAAGGGGCAAAAAGGTCATTTTTGAGGTATTTTTGACCCTTTTGGAAGCCCAAAACCTGTCAAAATTTCTTGGACATTGGTAGGCATGGATATTTTTCCATGAAAAATCCAAAAATGCTGAGTTTTCATCAAAATTAGGTCTCCATCAAAAGAGAGCGCCAAGTGGCGCGACGCATAGAGTAGAAAACTCTGTTTTTAAGGCCAAAATTCAAAATTTACAAAAAGTGTCCCAAATTTTTCGAAATTTGGGTTTAGTGTTCTTCATAAAGTGTTGTGTTGGGCCAAGGAAGACTTAGCCAATATTTGAAGTTTATCATGCTCTTTTCACCTCCTCGATGCCTTCTTCAACTTGGCCTTCAAAATTTTGATCCTTGCTTTGCACACATGGTTTCTTGCCCAGTAATGATTAGCCATATGCCTCAACATTTTATTCTCTTTGTTGGCCTTCTCCAATAGCTTCTCCAAATGTATATTTACACTTTCAAGCCAATTTTCATGATCAACTTCAATTTCTTTCTCAAGTGATGTCAACTTGGTTTTGCTCCTTTTGGCGGCTTGCCGGTTCTCTCGTATGTTTTGCAGCTCCATAATGGTTTGCTGATCCTCTAGCTGCTTGTTTATTTTCTAAAGGTATTTTATTATCCACTTGGCTCTTTGTAGGTTGAGGGAAAAAGTATTAATTTCTGCTCATTTCTCTCAAATGATCTCTTTAAGCTTTGAGCTTGGTGAGCCCAAATCGGTGTCATCATCCTGAATAAGAATGAAATATGTCTCTTGCCCTCCTGAAAGCCCCTCATCATGTAATGGCCTCTTACCCTTGTCCTGTACCTGCTCTGCTGATGGAGGAAATGAGACCCCTTCCTCCCCGGGTAGAGATAATACTCGTTTGGCTGCTGCAAACAACCTTCTAGTGCCCTTTTGATAGGTGACAAACATCGGCACACTAGCAGTCTGTGTCTCATGAAACTCGTGCTGATGTGAAGGTCCACCTGTCTCATGAAAATCTTTTGGAGGTACCTGAGGAGCTATGAAGAACTCATGAGAAATGAAATCCTCCCATGAGATGTCCTGCAAACCAAGCTGATGCACGGCCACAATTTTGATGAGTGAAAAATGATATATATTGTTAAACTGCTATTGAGGAGTTTTATTTTGCACTAGGGTGGTCATCTTTTTAATATTTCGGCACATGAAGTAGGGGAGATTCATAATTCTCACCCTGGTAAAGTGCATCAAAAATCTGATGTGATAGGCATATAGGCGAGAAAACCGGCCCTCGCAGGGTAAGAGGGATTAGGGACAATTTTTAGGCTTTGGGATATCAATTGGGGTTTGGGAATTTTGTAGCTATGGTTTGGGATAATGGGATTGGGGATAGGGGTGAATCAATTTAGGGATATGGGGGATAGTAAAATGGGTTAATGAAGCTAGAAAATAAGTGACGGAAAAAAAGGTGAGGGAGTGATGGCCACAAAAAACCAATTTACAAACCCTACGCAATCATGTCTTGAGCAAAAATTGCAAGGAAGTAGGGTTTGAAGTTTTTTTATATTAAATCATCATAAAAATCTTAAGACACACTTTCATTGGCATTTGAAGAGTTTTTTACTTACTTTGGACTGGAGTAAACTAAGAAAATTGAAGATTTGGATGAATTCATGTTGAAAATGGCTTGCAGCTCTATGCGCCGCGCCACTTGTATGCATCGCGCCAGTGTATTTTTGACACTGTGGAGGTCGACCCAATGCGGCACGCCCACAAAATTGCACAATTTTGCTCCCTTTTTTCAACACGACCTTCTCTTGCTAAATATTTCTTCTTTGAATGCAAATGAGCTCTTTGAATCATGAAAAATGACTTATATACAAAAAGACTTTAATTTTCATTTCATAAAACCCAATTTTGTAATGTTTACATTTGACACTTTATTTTCAAACTTTGTTTTAGGCATTTTGCTTCATTTTTCCTTTGATTAACTGAATGAATTGATTTTTGTTTGCCTTGCAGGGGATGGAGTTGCTGAAGCTTGACAAGGTGACCAAGGTTGCCATTGAAGTTATTTACAAATGAGATAACTTGAAATTACGTCAAATTTATACATAAACAGATAAAATACTCTGTTTTTCCTCAAAACAGAGTTTTGAGGAAAAATGCATTTCTGAGCATACGATGATGGAATTTATTTCGTACTGGAACTTTATTCAACCTCCTCAAATGCCTGCTAACCATTATTGAACATGTTGAAGACCTTTTCGATGAAACCCTAGACCTAATGGGACTGAAAACCCTAAAAAATGACTCTTGCAAATTTAAAGGAAAAAAGTGACTGCAGATGATCTTGATGAATGGAAATGGGCCAGCAAGTAAAGGACATGAGGCAAAATGTATAAAAATCCACTACCGTCAGATGATCCATGCTCCTAATGGAATGCAGCTGACTGGGCGAGACACCTAATATGCAATGCAACAAGAGAATTTGATCACTGATGGAGGGATGAAGATACCGACACTAATATTGGCTCCAATGGGGATGACAGCTCCTGGGAGGTGCCAAGAACTACAGATCTCTAGGAAAGCAGGCAGTGCCTTCGTCCATTAGGCTATGGAGTCAATAACTTTGACCAACCAAAACCAGACTCTTAACTCAATTTCAGGACTGTAATCTAACTCAAGACTGACTCAATTCCAAGACTGAAATCGACTAAAAGACCTGACTCAAACAAACCAAAAAAAAACTAAAATCAACCCTGAGTTTTATAGCCTTCACCTCGAGCCCCAAACTGAAAGAATGATGACAACACACACTTGCAATGAAATTTAAATAAACCGGTATGTACAGTGATACATATGATAGCAGAAAACATTTCAAAAATAGTACCGTTTGAGTAGCCGACCATTGACCGGCCCACCTAGAAAATATTCTCCATTCATTTATTTCACAAGGAAAGCATTTTGGCCTCAATATGCAGCAATTCTGAAAGATCCTTTCCTAAGATTCTCAAACTTTCCATGCTTACCTTTATCTTTGTTTCTCGCGTCCCATTTTAGCACAACTTATTCTATTTGAAACTTGTCTTCCTTTTCCTTTCGATCATATATCTTCTTAATTCTCTCTTGCAGCTTGAAAGTGTTTTGAAAAAGCTCCTCTCTAGTCTGCTATAAATGGATCATGTGATTGATTCTTCGTTGCAAATGATCATCCTCACTGCCAGCTTCCTCCAGAATTTTAAGCACTGGAACTGCGAGAGAGGTTGGGAATATAGTGTCAACACCATACACGAGCTCAAAAGGGGATACGCCTATATATTTCTTTTGACTTACTCTGTCTGCCCAAAGTGCATTAACCAGTTTCTTGTGCCAACTTTTCTTGTTCGTTTCCAACAGCTTTTTGATAATATTGACCAAGGATTTATTTGAGGATTTGGCCAATCCATTGCATTGTGGATGACATGCGGTTGAGTGCCCCAAACTAATTTGATACTTATTACAAAAGTTAATCATTATTTTATATTTAAAGGCTGCTACATTATCAGTGATCAGCTTGTTCGGACAGCCAAAATGAAACAAAATATTGTTTTCAAGAAATGAAATGATAACCGAATCAGTGGCTTGCTTAGTGGGAATCGCCTCAATCCATTTGGTCAAATAGTCTGTCACTGTAAGGATCCATTTATGCTGCGCTGAAGAATTAGGATGGATCTCACCAATGAATTCCAAAATCCACTACTGAAATGGAGCACTTACTTTAATGGATTTGAGTGGTAAAGGCTGCAATTTTCTCCTTCCTTGAAAAATATAACATTCATGGTAGCTTTTAATAGTTTTGTACACATCAACAAAGAGATTTGGCCAATAATATCCTGCTCTCAAAATTTTGTTGGTCGTTGTCTTCCAGAAAAGGTGACCTCCATAATCTCCCTTATGAAAGTCTTCCATAACCTGCTTTTCCTCTTCTTCAACCAAACAATTGAGCAAGACACCACCGGGATCTTTCCAATAGAGTGCATTATTCATGATACAAAACTTGGCAGCCTTCAATTTCAGTGTCCTACTTTTGTTCTTAGCCATTCTTAGTGGTGGTGACAGATTTTGGAGTACGTAAATAATGTCTGAATACCAAGGAGAAAGAACAAAAATTTCTGATACCTGAGCAGGAAAAATTGCTTCATTTTCCTCGGACATAGCAGCAATGAGATTAATGTCCAAGGCATGCAAATTTGAATCATCCATTAGTTTGGACAGACCCTATCCTTTGATGAGCTTTGTAGGTTTGATCTCCACGTCATATTCCAACAAGGCAACAATCCATTTGCCTCGTCTCCCTTCTGGATATGTTTGCACTAAGACATCTTTAACAGCAGCATTAGGAACATAAGCAAGGATGTGAGAATTCAGAATATAAACTTGAAAATATTTCAATGCTTTTACCAAGGATAGAGCTTGTTTTTAAATAATGTTATACTTTAAAGCTGCATCTCTTATGGTTCTGCTGAAAAATGCAATTGGGTTCTCAAGTTGGTCTCTTTTCTGCATCAAGACTGCTGCCATAGTATGATTTGAGGCAAATGAAAACAAAATGAAATCCTGAGTATAGTCTGGGCTGATCAAAACCAGAGCTGAAGAAATGGCCAATTTCACCAAATTGAAAGACTTTATTGCTTCCTCAGTCCACTTCACTACACTATCTTTCTTGAGCATGTTTGTGATTTCCCTTAAATGTTCTGCAAGATTGGGCACAAAGCGACGTAAGAAATTCATCTTACCGTTGAATGATTAGATCTCCTTTTTACTTCGGGGAAGATCAATTTGTTGAATGGCTTCCACCTGTGTTGGATCGATGTGGATGCCATCCTTTGATATGATATGACCGAGAAGCTTGCCTTCATTCATGGAAAACAGACTCTTCTTTGGATTGAGAGATATACCATATTTTCTACATCGCTGAAATACAATCTTCAAATGATAAAGGTGCTCTTCATCTGAATTAGAAAAAATTGTCAAGTCATCAAGATAAATAACTATAAAGACATCTTTTTCATTTTCAAATGCCATATCCATTGCTCGTTGAAAGGTTGCACCATCATTCTTCAATCCGAAAGGCATTTTAGCATAATGAAAAGTTCCCCATGGAGTGGTGAACGTTGTTTTATCTCTATCATCCTCATGGACTAGAATTTGGTTATAACTGGAATAACAATCGAGTAATGACATGTGGTATGCTCTAAATACTCACTGAATTATGTGATCCATTTTTGGCAATGGATACTTATCTTTCAAAGATACTTTATTCAGATTCCTAAAATCAATACATAAGCGAATCTCACCTGTTTTCTTGCGCACGAGCACCAAATTAGAAATCCAATCTGAAAATCTTATGGGGATGATGATACCAGCTTTGTACAACCGATTCACTTCCTTCTCTATTGAGGGCAGCATATTTTGATTTATTCTCCTTAACTTTTGTCGAAAGGGCTTTTGGTTTGGCTTGATCGGGATGATATACTGAATTATGTTTGTGTCATATGCCTTCAAATCTGAATAATCCCAAGAAAATACATCAGAAAACGAAGATAATAAACTGATATAATTTGATTTTACATGTGGGGGCAATGCCTTAGATAATTTCACCATTTTAGGATTTTCTGTTGATCCAATGTTCACATCCTCAACTCCTTTCTCGGTTGGCAGCAAGCTC
This sequence comes from Pinus albicaulis, assembly GCA_034641835.2. NCBI lineage: Eukaryota > Viridiplantae > Streptophyta > Pinopsida > Pinales > Pinaceae > Pinus > Pinus albicaulis. The sequence continues at coordinate 851,264,453 of CM076584.1, forward strand.
GGTTTTTGAGGTACATCATCTTGGTCGAAAATTTCCTCCAAAGGTATTAGACCTTTAGGAATGACATTTTCCTTGAGCTTAAAAAATTCCATCTGATTGACTTCTATATCTGCCTCGCCATCATCATGCTCCCCATCAATAGAAGTGTGTTTGAATTTACCTTCATTTTGCAGAAATTCAACGTTTTCTTTATCATCTTGAAACACTTGCCAATACCTTTTATTTTCAGGGACATTCGGGTGATGCTTCACATGAATTTCAAACTTATTACTTGAATTCATCCAAATTTTCAAATTACTTGCTGCTGTTGCAAGTGCATCTGCAATGCCATTCTAAATACGAGGGACACATGTCAAAGTATAATATGAAAACAATCTCAAGATATCTAGTACCGCATTGCGGTAGGCCCGCATTCAAGGATGCTTAGCTTGGTATTCACCTTTCACTTGCTTGATAACTAACTCAGAGTCACCATACACTGCAATCCTTTTGGCATTTAACTTTCTAATAATTTTCAAACCATCAATTAAAGCCTCATTTTCAACTTCATTATTTGAAAAGTCAAAAGCCAATTTATAAGAACAAACCCTTACATTACTTGGCACTTTTTTTTGGGGAGAAAACAGGACTGCGTATCCAAATGCCAATTCCAGCACCTTCCCTTCCTACCGCGCCATCAAAATCCATGGTCCACAAACCAGCTTCGTCCTCTTCCAAATGCTGAAATTTTGTTTGCTCTTTTACTTCTCCTTGCTGTCCATCAATATTTTGCTGCTGTCGGAAGGTTGATTGCTCAGTGGTACTATCAATTCTTTGTCTTTATTTCTTTAAAACATATCTAAAATTTTCAATGATTTCTGGAATGTCTTCTACTTCAATTATTTTTCTATTTACATCATTAAATCTATCTGAGTATAAAACAAATGATTCTAAATCAATATGTACATAGTTGATTGGATTATTTACAGGTTTCTCCTTGCTAGTGATCATATACTTCATCCATTTCTCTTGGTATAATTTCCTCATCTGGCCGAACACGGGAATAGTAGCATAGGAGAAATCAAGCTACAATGTCCCTTTAAGTTTCACTCCCCAAGATCTGGAAAGAAGCATGCCAAATCTAGGAGGAATATCCGCCACAACCACATCCATCAAAACATTTTTAGTCAGAATCTGATCCAAACTAACCACCAAATCTTTGATAAGACCAATGCATCTTACTCTACCAGAATCGAAAGAATAAAGGTCATGATATTTTCTGGTGATATCCGATCCCAATTTCTCCATGATTTCCTTAGGCATGAGATTATGAGAGGCTCCAGAATCAAACATAGCATTGTGTAACACATAGTCATGCAACCTAAGGCTGATGTAGAAAGGAGGTACATCACTATCTTGAGACTGACCATCCAATGCTGGACAAAAAATCAACTCAGGTCGATCATCCTCCACATTTACCATATCAGATAATGGATCTAAACTCAAAATCTTAGATATCTGACCCTTATAGCTGCTATTCTTCATCAATTCAGTCAAAGGAATGGATACTTTTAACTTAGAAATTTCATTTTCTAAGTTAAAAACTAAAGTTTTCTCTACCTCTTTAGCTGGACATCCTTCTTTTCAGTTTTCTCCGTCAATATATTTGGCTGATTGGATCTTTCATTTGCTGATGGTGGTTTGCTAGTGGTAGGATTGGCTGTCTCTTTTCCCTTTTTCTGCATAACGAGTGGATCATTCTTTGGTGTTGTCACCTCCTTTCTTTTTTGAATTGTATTAAAGGGCACATCTCTACTTCTGAGAGAATATTGTCACCGTTGGGTTGTCAAAGCATTCATGTACCCCCTCTGATATTCACCAGACTCTTCTTCAAGAACTATTTCATTCGCCAAAATAAAAATTTCATCTCTTTGTACAGATGAGTTCTCGGAATACTCCTCGTCTTCAGTGATAAAAATTGGCATATCATGGGGTGTAAAGAAATGATTCTCCTCTCCAACTACATTCTACTCAACATCTAATTCCGGACCATGTACAAAATTATGCTGTAAGGGTGTCTTCACTTGTTGCTATACTGCTTGGTCTTGTGTTTGTTGCTCTCTTTGCTTGATTCTAAATTGTGGTTGTTGCTGGCCACAAAAATTAGGATTTATGACTTGCAGTTTAGACTTGTCAATTTTTAATCTGTCAAAAATATTTTCCATCTTACGAAGCACTTGATCTGAAGCGGAAACCTCTTCCTTTAATGTTACCTTCTTTTCAGCTTTCATTCTAGCTCTCTTGGCAAGCAGATTTGCTTCAACATTGATTGCAATTTTCTGCATGTCTTCCAAAGTGGCTGGATCTCTTTCTCTTAATTGATAGGCCATATCAGGATCGAAACCATCCGGAAACTTAATAAAATCCAACCCCATATGTGGTCTTATATCAGCAGGAATTGCATTGTAAATAGAATTGAATCTAATACAATAATCTTGAACAGACTCACCAACGTTCCGCTTGATATTCTCATATTCAGAAAGGATATGAAGAGGATTTTTCTTCACTTCCCATCGATCCAAGAATTGTCTCTGAATATTAGTCAATGTAGTAATACTTCCAGCCGGCAAAGCTCTAAACCACTTCCTCACTTCAACTCCAAAGGTTTGTACAAACAGCCTCATTGTCACATTTTCCGCATCAATCTCATGAAGGTCAAAGAAATATTTCATCCTATCTAGATGTTGCTGAGCTGTAACACTTTGAGGAGTTCCATCAAACAATGGAATTTTTCTTTGATAATCAGCGGCCATGTTATCCAAATTTTGAGGCAACACAAGGGGTGCAAATCAGGCAGCCATTGCTCTAGGTGGATTTACAACCGGTCTTGGGGATATAGGAGGAGTCGCAGCAACTGATGTATGAGGTGTATGTGGTGGGGATGGAGGTGACACTACTGCGGATTTTTTATCAGAGATAGAAGGCTGCACGGGAATGGTTGGAATGAAAGGAGGCTCGGTAGGAATTTCTGAACTAGATGCAATTGTGGATGACCCAAGAGTTGCAGATGTAGACTCTATGAATTCAGGAATTTTTGTTGCCACAATGGAAGTATGAAGATTCAAGATATAACTGTTAATTGATCTATTCACCTTTTCAATTTCAAGATATTTGACAAAATCTGGACTTAGGATGGTAGAATCAATAGAACTTTCAGACTTGGTCTCAAATAATGATAGCTCAAATTGTTCATCAAACTCAAGATCTTTAAGATACTAAAAAACAATAGGACATGAATGAGATTTGAGCGCAGGAATCATAGGACTTTCTTGACGAAGGATTCTCGGAATAAGATTTGAATTTTCATACACAGGAGGTGGATCAAGATCCGAATTTGCCTTGGTGTGTCATCTGGAAGCCAGTGTGTTGAATTATTCCCAAAACTCAAACGGAAAAAATCAACTTGTTCAGCCTATCAGATTCTAAACTCATCACCCGAAAGTCTAGAATTATCTGAAGTACTGGGGAAATTTGCAAGTCAGGTGTTACATTTACAAGACTAAACTGGAGATTGACTGAAGCAGCGTTTATCTACTTATGCACTTGTAAAGAAATGTGCAGTTCGAAGGCTACCTGACTAACTTTAGGCTTCGTCTGTAGTTTATAAAACGAATAAAACTAACAAACAAACAATATTTAGCATTCCATAGTGGAGTCACCACTATTTTATTGCCTAAATCTACCTCAAGCTGAGAAAGGCAGAATCTAGGGTAACATCAAACCACGCTTAACCTGGTAGCTAGCCCTACCAGATCAGGAGAGGGCTCTCTCCTTGTCAATCTCAGCAAAAAATGATCAATGAGGCTTGATATGACTTAATATGAAGGCTGCTTTTAGGCTAGGTATGTGTTCAAAAGATTTTTATTGATTTTAAGCATGTTTTTTTGATTCAAATGGAAAGGCAGATTTTGGGTCTGGGGAATGAGGCTCAGTTTTGCAGAGATCTCAATGGTGCAAGGCAGGAAATTGATTTGACACTTCCAATTGAAAGAAATGGAGAGCTTTAGACAAGTCAGGAGTTGAAGAGGGCAAGAAACCTTCAAGGATCCTCTTCAAACAGCTAAAAGCATAAATAACTAAACAAACCCAAGGTAGAGCACTGCAATTTCAATGGATTCTACCTTTATCCTTGTTCGTTTTAGTTAAGAAGAAATAAGAGAGAAAATGGCATACATAAAACACTAGTAAACTTACATTTACAGAGAGAAACACACTATCAAAGAAATATGCCACATGAATCCCATAGAGTGTTGCAAACCCCGGTCTATTCCTTTGCCAAACTGCAGAGATGAATGTACAATGATGCTCAAAGCATTCCCAAACGTCCAACCCTGCTAATGACTGAAAAAACTTAAGATACAGGCAAAAAAAAACTCATCCTAGCTTCTAGAGGTCTAGCTCATGAATTTAGGAGCTTCTCCAACAAAATCTAAACTGAGAACTAGAAAGTAGGCAGTGGAACAACTTGCCTCTAAAAATTAGGAAACTGATTCATTCAGTTGCAAATTACCCTTTGATGGATGAATCTACCTCTATGAGAGAAAATTTATAAAAATTACATCAAAATCCATCATGTTACATTAAATTACATCATGATTTTGAAAAATAGAAGGAAAAAGGTCAAACTGTGAAAAAACTAGGTGAAAAACAGAGTTTTTGACCAAAAATGAGCAAAATTCCTCCAATGCATCGCGCCTGATTTCCCTATGCGTAGCGCCTATTTGCAGCTGATTTTGGAGGCCTTCCCAGGGTCCAAATTTTCTCCAAGTGGGCTTGTTGGAAAGGTCTATCTATCTAATTTCCAGCACAAGTGGAATTTTTGAATTTGGCCTCCATTTTCCCCTCTAAAACTGAGTTCGCCCAAGACTTCTTCCTGTGTGTCAAAAAAGGGGCAGAAAGGTCATTTTTGAGGTGTTTTTGACCCTTTTGGAAGCCCAAAACCTGTCAAAATTTCTTGGCCATTGGTAGGCATGCATATTTTTCCATGAAAAATCCAAAAATGGTGAGTTTTCATCAAAATGAGGTCTCCATCAAAAGCGAGCGCCAAGTGGCGTGACACATAGAGCAGAAAAGTCTGTTTTTAAGGCCAAAAATTCAAAATTTACAAAAAGTGTCCCAAAGTTTCTGAAATTTGGGCTGAGTGTTCTTCATCAAGTGCTGTGTTGGGCCAAGAAAGCCTCAGCCAATATCTAAAGTTTATCATGCTCTTTTCGCCTCCTCGATGCCTTCTTCAACTTGGCCTTCAAAATTTTGATCCTTGCTTGCACACATGGTTTCTTGCCTAGTAATGATTAGCCATATGCCTCAACATGTTTTTCTCTTTGTTTGACTTCTCCAATAGCTTTTATAAATGCATATTTACCCTTTCAAGCCAATTTTCATGATCAAATTCAATTTCTTACTCAAGTGATGTCAACTTGGTTTTTCTCCTTTTGGCGGCTTGCTGGTTCTCTCGTATGTTTTGCAGCTCCATAATGGTTTTTTGATCCTCTAGCTGCTTGTTTCTTTTCTCAAGTTATTTGATTATCCACTTGGCTCTTTTTAGGTTGAGGGAAAAAGTATTAATTTCCGCCCGTTTTTCTCGAATGATCTCTTTAAGCTTTGAGCTTGGTGAGCCCAAATTGGTGTCATCATCCTGAATAAGAATGAAATTTGTCTCTTGCCCTCCTGAAATTCCCTCATCATGTAATGACCTCTTGCCCTTGTCCTGTACCTACTCTGCTAATGGAGGAATTGATACCCCTTCCACGCCGGGTGGAGATAATACTCGTTTGGCTATTGCAAACAACCTTCTAGTGCCCTTTTGATAGGTGACAAACACCGGCACACTAGCGGTCTGTGTCTCATGACCCTCCTGCTGATGTGAAGGTCCACCTGTCTCATGAAAAGCTTCTAGAGGTACCTGAGGAGCTGTGAAGAACTCATGAGAAATGAAATCCTCCCATGAGATGTCCTGCAAACCAAGCTGATGCACGACCACAATTTTGAAGAGTGCAAAATGATATATACTATTAAATTGCTGCTGAGGAGTTTTCTTTTGCACTAGGGTGGTCATATTTTCAATATTTCGGCACATGAAGTACGAGAGTTTCATCATTATCACCCTGGTAAAGTGCATCAACAATCTAATGTGATAGGCATATAGGCGAGAAAAACGGCCCTCACAGCTAAAATATTTAATTATAAGTTTCATCAAAGGAGCATGTGAAGTTTTTAGGTACCGAAAGGGAAAAAATCTGCTGAGTTGTCTCAAATAACCAGGCTTGATGTATGGTTCATAGTGTTCTCTATCAATTTGTTTCCTTTTATTCCGCTACTCTCCGACATTGGGAATGCCAGTTGCTTGAGAGATAGACTCCAGTGTCAAGTTGAATGTCACACCTGCAAGAGTCACTTGGCCATTATGTACATGAAGCACAAACAACCTGGCCAACTCATGATGGTACCAGACTCTAGCAACTATCTCACAGAACTGATAACAAGACTGCTGTTTAAAAACTGTGATAGCAAGAGGTTAGGCTTGCAGCTTGGCAAGTGAAGTAGGCTCCTCCCATACATGTTTACCCCCCTTGTGAGATCTCCTTGGTGCATGCATTTTGGTTGGAGGGTCACTATGTGTTTCTTCAACTCGGTCATAGGAGGAATCTGACTCCACGTTTGCTAAATTTTGTGTTGTATTAGATGAGTATGAAGAGATTTAGGTGTCTTTGATCTTTTGTTGCCAAGTGTATGAAAATGTATGAAGGAGTATGAAGGGAGAGGGTAAGAGGGATTTGGGAATGTTGCTAACTGGAATTTGGGGAATTGAAGGGTTTTAGGGACAATTTTTAGGCTTTGGGATAGCAATTGGGGTTTGGGAATTTTGTAGCTAGGGTTTGGGATAATGGGATTGGGGATAGGGGTGAATAAATTTAGGGATATGGGGGATAGTAAAATGGGTTAATGAAGCTAGAAAAGAAGTGACGGAAAAAAAGGTGAGGGAGTGATGGCCACAAAAAACCAATTTACAAACCCTAAGCAATCATGTCTTGAGCAAAAATTGCAAGGAAGTAGGGTTTGAGGTTTTTTTATTAAATCATCATAAACATCTTAAGACACACTTTCATTGGCATTTGAAGAGTTTTTGACTTACTTTGGACCAGAGGAAACCAAGAAAATTGGAGATTTGGATGAATTCGTGTTGAAAATGGCTTGGAGCTCTATGCGCCACGCCACAAAACCAACGCGCTGCGCCACTTGTATGCGTCGCGCCAGTGTATTTTTGACACTATGGAGGCCGACCCAATGCACCGCGCCTCTCACCCAATGCGTCGCGCCCACAAATTTGCACAAATTTGCTGCAATTTTGCTCCCGTTGTTCAACACAGCCTTCTCTTGCTCAATCTTTCTTCTTTGAATGCAAATGAGCTCTTTGAATCATGAAAAATGACTTATATACAAAAGACTTTAATTTTCATTTCATAAAACCCACTTTTGTAATGTTTACATTTGACACTTTATTTTCAAACTCTGTTTTAGGCATTTTGCTTCATTTTTCCTTTGATTAACTGAATGACTTGATTTTTGTTTGCCTTGCAGGGGATGGAGTTTCTGAAGCTTGATAAGCTGACCAGGGTTGCCATTGAAGTTATTTACAAATGAGAGAACTTGAAATTACATCAAATTTATACATAAACAGATAAAATACTCCGTTTTTCCTCAAAACATAGTTTTGAGGAAAAATGCATTTCTGAGCATACGATGATGGAATTTATTTGGTACTGGAACTTTATTCAGCCTCCTCAAGCATCTGCTGACTGTTATTGAACATGTTGAAGACCTTTTCGATGAAACCCTAGACCTAATGGGACTGAAAACCATAAAAAATGACTCTTGTAAATTTAAAGACAAAAAGTGACTGCATATGATCTTGATGAATGGAAATGGGCCAGCAGGTAAAGGACATGAGGGAAAATGTATAAAAAGCCAATACCGTTAGATGATCCATGCTCCTAATGGAATGCAGCTAACTAGGCGAGAAACCTAATATGCAATGCAACAAGAGAATTTGGTCACTGACGGAGGGATGAAGATACTGACACTAACAAAATCTATAATAAGAATTTGCATAACTGCTTAAATTCAGGAGCATCATCTAACATAATGCCTACTTTAGTATGCTCAAAATTAAACATCAAACTTCAGAAATCTTCAGTTCATATTGTTCAATTAGATTGGGCTAAAGTGCAAATTGTGGGAGAAATTAATTCAGTCACCATTAGGTTAGCCTCTGATCCCAGTATAGTCCAGAGAATTGATACACTGATTGAAAATATTCTTGAGTTTTATGGATTAATATTAAGCAGGGATTGGTCTGCAAAGCTTAATGGTTATATTGCCACTGATTATTCTCACATGTGACTTCCTCACAAAGTGAAACCAAATCAAATCAAGGTTGAGCGAGAAAAACACATGATGCATATTGTAACAGAATTTGAACAAACAAATAAACCTGTAGCTTTTAATAACAACATTATCGGAGGTTATTCTGCTGAATCATTTCTTGGAAATTTCACAGCACTGCAATCACCTTTTTCTGTAAATACTTTTATTTCACAAATTGAAAATTTTTCACAAATTGATTCTTCAATAATTGTTAATGTTTCTGATCAATATGTAGATAAACCTGTAGATAAGTCTTTATTTTGGTCTTTGTATTTTGATGGATCAAAATCCAATGATGGTGTAGGAGCAGGATGCATTTTAGTTGATCTAGATGGGGAAAAAACTATGCTATCATGTACATTAGAATTTGAGTGTACAAATAACACTGCAGAATACGAAACCTTGATCCAAGGGCTTTATAAAGAAATAGGGTTAAATGTTAAGTACCTGAAAGTGTATGGTGATTCCAAAATTGTTATCAGACAAGTAAGAAACACTATCCATTGTCTTTCAGATCATCTTAAACATTATAAATCCCTTGTTCAAGATCTTACCACTCAATTTTTAGCATTCAACATCCTTTCTATCCCTAGAACTCAAATTCAGCAGCTGATTTGTTAGCTAATGTTACTTACAAGCTCCTCCCAGCTGAAGATTATAGTCCAGATAGGTTTTCAGTTGAATTAATCTTTATACCTTATGTGCCGGATAATGTCACCAATTGGAGAGTATTTTATCATGATGAAGATATCTTAAATTTCTTGACATCAGAAAAATCTTATGATGGCAAAATAATTAATGAAAGTGATCATGATCTTCAAAACACATCGAAAGACAATGAAAATGCTATTCCCAAATCTGTAGTCAAACTTGAAGACTTATATGATATCAAAGATAGATTCAAAAATGTTACTAATGCTAAACTTCAAAGTTCTACTTTGAAGTTTGAATTAGTAAATCTTGGTTCTGATTCTAAACCACAAAATATTAATTTAGGACTCGAGTTAACATCAAAGGAAAGGACATCTTTCATCAAACTTCTGAATAAGTACAAAAATGTCTTTGCTTGGAATTATGAGGATTTGAAAACTTATGATACTTCTGTTATCCAACATACTATTCCAATGCTTTCTGATGTAAAGCAATTGCAACAGAAGTTAAGAAAATTCATCCCAATCTGGAAGGTCAAATCAAGTCAGAATTAAACAAAATTTTGAAGGCGAAAATCATTTTTCCTGTAAGACATTCTAGTTGGGTCTCAAACATGGTTCTTGTAAGGAAGAAGAATGGAGATATCAAAATTTATCTTGATTTTAGAAATCTGACTAAGGCATGTCAAAAGGATAACTTCCCATTGCCAACGATGGAACAAATACTTCAAAAGGTAGCTGGTTCCGAACTCATGTCTTTTCTTGATGGTTTTTCAGGCTATAACCAAATATTGGTATATCTAGATGATAGGCTGAAAAATAATTTCAGAACCAAATGGGGAACTTATGCCTACCAAAATATGCCTTTTGGTTTGATAAATGCAGGAGCTACTTTCCAGAGAGCCATGGATATAACATTCAAGGGTTTTATTAATAGATCAGTTTTTATTTATCTTGATGAAATAACTGTATTTTCAAAGAAAAGAGCTAATCATCTACATGATTTGAACCAGATATTTGAATGATGTAGAATATTTGGCATTTATTTAAATCCAAAGAAATCCTTATTTTCTATCAATGAAGGAAACTCCTAGGATTTGTTGTGTCTAAATATGGAAAATATATTGATCCAGAAAGAGTAAAATAAATTTCTGATATTTCTTTACCACATAACAAGAAATCCATGCAATCCTTTTTGGGACAGATCAATTTTGTCAAGAGATTTATTCCTGATTTTTCTCAAATAGTTTTACCTTTGCAGAATATGATTAAGAAAAATTCAGTTTTCAAATGGTTACATAAAGAAAAAGAAGCCTTCGATTCAATCAAATAGGAAATCATTAATGCACCTACATTGAATACTCCTTATTTTTCTAAACATTTTATTTTGTATACTTTGGCTACTGAAACATCCTATCCTACTGTTTTGACACAACCCGATGATCAACAAGAGGAAGCACCAATCTCTTTCTTTAGCTCAAATCTACAAGGAGCCGAACTTAACTACTCCGATGTAGAAAAAAAAGCCTTTGCTGTATTTAAATCAATCAAACATTTTAGACCTTTTCTCCTAAAAACACATACAAATATTATTGTTCCATTCTCTGCAGTAAGACAATTGATAATACAAAAGGAAGTAGGAGAAAAGAGAGCTAATTGGGTAACAGTTCTACAATAGTATGATATTGATATTAAGCCATCTAAAATTGTTAGAGGACAAGGTTTTTGTAGATTGTTAGCTGGAGCTTCCAACATACCAGAGCATCAAGATCAAGATAATGTTGTTCAAGTAAATCAGATAAGTGTTATAGATTTTGATCTCAATATGTTGATCTTATATTTTACTTGAAAAATGGGTATGCTCCTTCTAATCTCAGCTATAAGAACAAGCGTGCTTTAAGATTAAAATCCAAACACTTCAAAATTATTAATGATGTGTTATTCAAAAGAAATTAAAATTCACTTTTATTAAGATGTCTTTAAAAAAATGAAGCACACAAGGTGTTGTAGGAATTACATGATGGACCAGCAGGTGAACATTTTGGAGGTGATACCACAACTCACAAAATAATCCATGCTGGTTATTATTGCCCTACCTTGTTCAGAGATGCACATGATTATGTAAAGAAATGTGAGATTTTTCAAACTGCTAGTGGAAGACAAAGGAAACTAGCCTTTCCTTTACAACCAGTAAACATTGAGCAACCATTTGAATAATGGGGACTTGATATTATTGGAGAAATTATTCCACGTTCTTCTAAGAAACACAGATACATCCTTACAGCAATAGATTACTTTACAAAGTGGGTAGAAGAAATTCCTTTAAAGGTAGCCAATTCTAATGCAATCATTGAATTCATTGATCAATTCATCATTACCAGGTTTGGTGTACCTAACACTCTTGTTTTTGACAATGCATCTTATTTTTCTGGAAATAGTATAATGGAATTTGTAATCAAAAGAGGTTTCAAATTGAAATATTTAGCAAATTATTATCCACAAGGTAATGGTTTAGCCGAATCAAAAAATACAAATCTTATCAAAATCATCAAAAGAAAAATTGATCAAAGTCAAAAGAACTGGCATAAATTTTTAATTTTTGCATTATGGGTTGATCACATAACTCATAAGGTTTCAATAGGTACTTCACCTTTTAATCTAGTCTATCGAAAAGAAGCTGTAATACCATCAAACCTAATACTTCCATCTTTAGCCCTAGTTCAATTCCTTGAAGAGAGTCCTTCATCATATATTCAATTGAGATTTGATCAAATTATTAAATTAGAAGAAGATAGAGAGAAAGCAAAAAGTATTCATTCCAAACATCAACAACTCATAAAATCTTCTTTTGATTCAAATTCTACCAGATCCAAAACTTTGCAAACTGGTGATCTTGTTCTGAAATGGGACAAAGCATATGAAGATAAGGGTAAGCATACCAAATTTCAAAAAATGTGGCTTGGACCATTTCATATTGTTGAAAAGATAGGCTTATCAATGTTCATATTGTAAGATTTAACAGGAAAGAGAGAATCTCTTCCTGTGAATGGGCTTGTCTTGAAAAAATTATTTTCTTAAGAAGGTAACCCCTTCTTACTTGTACATATTCCATTATGCAAGTGTGTTTATTTACAAATAAGGTTGTTAATAGTCTTTAATTGAATTTTTAATATTTGAAAATATCTTTAAGAAAATATTATAAATACTTATTTATGTAAATAAGAATCTTTAAGGAAATGATTACAGTTTTAGAATGTTAAAATAAAATATTAAACTTTGAGTATTTTTTTAAAACATTTGCAAAATATTTCTAAACCTTGAAAATATTGTAAATCATTATAAGTTTGTTAAGTAGAGAAAGGTTATCTATAAAAAGTAAAGACTTTTATAATTTTGGCACTTAAAACTCTTCAAAATTTTCATCCATTGACTCTTAAGGAGAAAATCATTTCACCCCATCCATTAAGGTTGTGATTTTTTTTAGGATGTAATTCTAAAAAATGATTGATCTAAAATTAAAAGATAATAGGTCTCATCACGAGCCTGCTTACCATGATCATAAGAAATAATTGAATTGACATTACTACCACTGCATACCAAAACAGGGTAATGGCTTATAATCATAAGACAAGGGGTCTCATCACGAGCTAGTTTGTTTAGTTCAGTTACAACTAGTGAGTGGCTTGTTATTAACTGGCTACCAAACCAGAACAATGGCTTTTAAATTAAAATAAAAGAGAAAAAACACAAGATGGTATATCTTATGAATTTATCTTTTAAAGAGTCATGCTCTTAGATGGATGGGACAATGAATGATTGATGGTTAAAAGGTAACCCTGTCAAGACTATGAATGTTTGCAGGTAGTAGAGGAACTACCTATGACAATTAGAGTAAATCACAAAGATAAAAGCGGAGAGGCTCCCTACTTTATCTTTATTAACCAATCAAATATTGATAAAACCAAAAAATGTTTTTATTTTTGAAGAATCAAAAAGAGATTTTAAGTTATTTTTATTCTTTTTCAGAGTTATATTTTATTTAAATTTCTCTAATATAGTTTTCATCATCTTTAAAAAAATTTACTTACTTAAGATATAGTGTTCATTTTATTTATTCATAGATAACTGTTTCTTCCAGTGAATCGCCAATTGTTGTACAATACAACAACCCTCCCCATTTCAAAATTTTAGAATAAATTTTATTTTAGAAATAGGTCCCCTTCTTTTAGATAGAAATAAAAAAACTTTGAGGAAATCTGATTATCATAAAATATAACAATACAAAGATTCGCTGTTTAAAATTCATGCATCGCATATTGCATATATCAAATTCAAATGAACAAAAGTGACATTGAATTTATTCCGATCCGATCAACTATAAGTCTTATATTGCATCGGCACAAAGTATAAAAGTATTCATGTTAAAAAATTCTGATGCGATAAAGTAAATCGTAATCACAAATCGGTAGAGTCTTAAGGTTTCACATTCGTTTTTCAAAACTCTGATGCGATTACTTATCACAATCGCATTCCAAAAAGGTTATCCTTAATTTGGTCTATTTTATAAACTCTGATGCGATACAACATATTGCAATTGCATTTTGAAAAATCAAAGATTACTTGTTTTATACAAGTTCCGATGCGATGGATCCCACCATCATCACAATTGCATTTCGGTGAAAATCATGAACAACTCAATCCCTCTGGAAATATCCAATGCGATATACCTTTATCGCTAATTGAAAATCGGCGGAAAATATGAGATGACTTTTGTTTTCCTTTCAAAAACTCTGATGCGATGAATTTGTAGTCTTTATTAATCGCTATTTTGCATTGTGCATATATTATTTATCGGTCAATCGCAATCGGAAAATTCAAATGGAAAGTTTTACATTAACATTTCAATATTGCCGATCTCTGGTTGTAAGAGCATCATTAATTGGAAAATCAAATGAATTATGGTAATTGATTCTCATATCAATGCGTGAATGTGAAATTTCTTTAAGGTATTCATTTTTAATACGTGGTTAATGAACTTGGGATCATAAATAAAAATATTTTCGCATAGTTGTTCTCCTAACTTCATTTCTTCCTGCATCTGAAAGGATTGTCTCATTTTTATAGCTATAGAACATCCAACCCTTTTTTTCTCTGAACTAGTGAAATGATACTAGACAAGAAGATGTCTAAGAAGCTTAAGAAATCAAGAACTGATGTCGCCTTAAAGACCGCTGCCACTACCACAATGCCAAAAGAAAATCCAGCCAAGATAAAGCTAGTTACAGATACCACGTGCTAGGGTCTCGAGAAGCTTTCCTGGGAAGAAGTCTATAATTTTCTTGAAAAAGAAGACCTAACAGTTACAGAGGTAAAGGAAATAGTGCCAGATGAAGAATCAGATTCAGATGAAAATCCCCTTAAAGAACTCGCAAATTATTTTCTTCATAGAATTTTAGGTCTGGCGAATGTATTCCCATATTATGACATAATACGATGGGTGATAGACAACACCACCATCACAAACAGAACATTCGTGACATTTGGGGGAAAGATGTTTGGGTCCTTTAGAGCAGAAGACATCATAGCAATGTACCATCTGCCAGATCCTCAAAAGACCTACAACAAATCCTTCATAGCAGATTTTACCTCAAGCAATGAAATTGAATCAGACCCAATTAAAGAATGGAGACGAGCTCCAGAAAAGCATAAGCATGAGACCTCATGTATGTATTATGTAGAGTTTCTTGCACCCCCGTATTGCTATGTTGTTGCAATGATGTGCAGACTTTTTGGATATGATAATTCTGTAAGGTTTTCAATTCAGATGGTACCCCTAATTCATGCTGTTGTAGATTCTGAGATTATGAATTGGTCAGTTATTATTTCTGATAAGATATCTAACAAAATTCTGGACTATAGAAAGAATAAAAATACTAGAAATACAACCCCGTTTCATTTCTGTGCCTATATCTTAGATGCTTTGTGTTTTAATTATGAATTCCCTGTTGTGGGTTGGAAATGGACTTCACAGGAACCTGTCTTGATTCACATTTACCATAAACATTTATGGAAGGCTCATTTCAAAAACCATGTATATAGAATTTTCCATGGCTTCATGCTACCTATCTATCAAATCATTTTTAACCAATTTCCTCCTCGGCTCTCTGAAAAAGCAAAGCTTGATATATTGCTAATCGAAAATTGGTTTGGAGAAGAAAATTTTACCTATATTAGAGTTTTTGGAAGCATTTTTGAGCCTCATGTCTTACCTCTATATGTCCCTGATAAACTTTTATCTTAAGATATTTCTTACCAGTTGACAGAAAAAGGGATGTCGAGGTGTTTAAAGAATTCCAAAAAATTGATGTGGCCTACTTTTCCTTTCCATTGTGGAACCTATACTCTTAATGATTTTAAGCATGTTGAAAAAGAAACCGTTAAGATAAGAAATATTAAGCTTGCAACCGTTCCAGGCAGACAATATGATCCAAATAAAGTGGCTTTTGATTTCAAAAATTTGGTCCAAATTGCTAAGTTTGAGAATGAGCCTGACGAATTTGATGATTTATTTGTCTCAATTGAGAAATTTTCCCAAGTTTATGACTTAGCTAAATCTAAGTTTCAAGAAGGAGATATGAATAAATTTATACAGTTCAGAAGTCAGAGATTACTGAAAGCTCCCCTTGACCAATTGAGGATTCCTTTACAAGAAAATGAAAGTATGGAAATAGAACAAAAGAAAAAGGAAGATACAGCCAACAAAATAGAAAAAGAGGTGTCTACCAACAAAATTGATATGCAAACTGAGAAGGAAAGAACAGGTAGCAAGCCTGATATGCAGACAGAAAAATAGAATATAGGTACCAAAATTGATATGTAGTCTGAAGAAAGATATACAGGTAATAAGCCCGATAATCAGCTTGAAAGAGAAAAGACCATATAAAAAGTGGGAAATTCTGCTGAAACCATTGTTACTCCCCATTTGCTAAAACAATATGAACAATTTGAACAAAAAATAAGTGGACAAAATAATCCTCAAGTTAATAATCTGAATATTCAAGATATGGAGATCATTCCTGAACATCCATCAGAAGAAATTGTGTTGAGAGTTGGAGGCATCCCTCATCTGGATATATTTACAGTCCTAAGAATAGGGTTGTTGTCAGAAAACAAAGGAAAAGAAGGAGGATAGATCAAGGACCACTTGCAACTCCACAAGTTGAATTAATGAATATTGTATGGAAAAATAATGAGGTAAATCCTTCAGAGGATCTTACTAAACAATCACAATATGCAGGTGCCTATAGTGCAGCCACTATAGATAAATCTACTGAAGTCACACAAATGATAAAGAAAAAATACTTACAAATAGCATTGCTATAGGAGAAAACAACAGGTGATCATCAAAAGATATTGCAGTTAGAGCAGCAGTTGGAAGAAGAAAGACTCAGAGCCAAACGATTGGAAGAAAAAATGAGTATTGAAAAGAAGAAGCTTGATCAACAAGCTTTGAATAATCAACAACAGTTGTCTCGAGAGGTATCAAAATTACAGACCTTGTTGCAAAATGAGAAAACTGCCAAAGAAGAGCAAGAAAAAATATTTCAAGCAAGACTGGATAAATTTAAGGATTATTAGAAAATTGACCAATTTAAAATAGAAGCTCTGGAAACAAGTAAGCTATTGTCTCAGCAATTGGATGATATGTGTCAAAAAATTGCACAAGATGAACCTTTATGTGAAATAACATCATCTCTCATCAATGAAGCAGTCAGCATCAGAATTGAATTTGAAAATGCAGATGATAAGATTTCAGAATTTATTTCATGGCAAGACTCAGAACAAGGAAAGAATGCAAATCTTCCCAGGATCAAAAAATTTTGTTTGCTGAATGGGAAACACAATTGATTAAAGAAGAATGTGCTACATAAAGGGCCAAAGCCATGATGAATAATCTGACACAATTAGTTAATTATAGTTTATATTCCACTAATTTAATTTCAGATTGTATTCCAGGTAAATTTCCAAACATGAAAGAAACTGATACCAGGTGGAAGTAGGAATTAATCAACAAGAATCAAAAGATAAGAAAAATACAGGAAATTAAATGGGATGTCCTATGGAAATATTTGATCAAACCACACAGTTAGCAGATGGCAATCAAATGCCATCAATTACATCATTCTAGAGCTATCCGATGCCAAATACACTAGTCAGTTGCATTCGAGGCTGAGTCATCCAACCGAAGTTAAATATATGCTTAAAATTTTCCAGCTTAGCACATTGGTGATTGAAGAAATTCAATGAATCTATTTTATTGGATGTGGCAAGTCTATTCTTGGATCTCCTATGATCATTTCTAGCATAAGTTGTAGTTAATTTGTTTTCTGAATTTCCTATTTAAAACCCTTTCAAGCATTTAGAAAGGGGTCCTGAATTTGTAATTTTTGGCCTTAGACAATACATTTCTATACTCCTTGACTATATTATTTTTATAAAGGATCATATCTTGTGATTTCATGGTGAATTATTTTTGAGACTTGCATTTTTGTACCTTGAATATTTTTCTAAGTTAAAGCGCAAGATCTGGATATCGAATTGCATCAAGAAAATATCTTAATGAATCTGGTATTTCTATCAATTTACTGTTATTTTCTTTATGTAATGAAGTATTCTCTTTGAAATTTTCTATCATTTATATATGCTTGTTTCTCAAATATTTCTTTATCATATCATTTCTGAATATATAGAAATATTCATATATCATAGTATGTGCAAATGATATATAGAACTATGAATGCGATGTGCTATTCTAACTCTATTTAATTTATTAGACAGAGTTATCATTATATGATACTGAATCTTTCTATTGAATAATAATAGATTTTCATGGTTATTTGTTTAATTGAAACAATATTTAAGTCGTATTCATATTTAATACTTGGGTTAGTTTTAGAATTATTTGCAAGTTATAGATTAAGTTAGATAGATTAAATCAGTCAGTTAGTTTCATTTATCCATTTTCACAAACACTCCATCACCAATCCATTTATTATTAGGAAACTGGTCCTATAAATCTAGTCAGAGCCACCACACCAAACGAAAAAGGAGCTGTCCTAAGGTCTGGACAGGGTGGTTTTCCCCCAATGTTTGAAGTAACGATTTTCGAGGCTTCAACAGGAAGTTAGGGTTTTGCAGGCTCCCAAATTTCATCTAAAATAGGTGACCTTGGGAAAATCCCCATAACTCTCTCTCTGAGCATTGGGTTAGAATTATGTAAAAAGTGTCAAAAATTACATGGAATTTAGTTTCATGTATATCAATTTCAAAGCCGAAGGAGGAAACAATGACACGTGGCATGCCATAAAAATTATCTCTATTGAACTAGTCCATAATTAGGTCATTGTGGGATATTGGGCATAACTTTTTCTTGAAGCATCCAAATCAGGTCAGAGCTGTGGCATTCGAAAGAATATTTAGAGGGATACTATAGGACCAAATTTTAGATATTGAAGATCTGAAATAACAAAGATAATCCAGTTTCAATATCGAGCTCCTCAAAAGCAACAAAAAGATGTGATTTTTTTTTCAAATTACATAAGTGTTGTTTGAAAAATTAGTTTGAAGTGATTCCAAAGGCATATTGAAGCATATATATCAGTATTGGGTTCTAAAATTCCCCTCTAAAAAAATTTCAAACCCCATCAAGCCCTCGGGATACTCTATTATGACTCATGAAGATGAAGAAGTGCAACATGATATATCAAAATTACAAGAGAAAGTGCACCAATTTTTACTCTCACAAAGAGCAACAAAAAATGAAATGGAAGTTTTGAAGAAAGGCGTGGAAGCTAAGATGGATGGTTTGAAGAAAGGTGTGGAAGCGAATATGGATGGTTTGAAATGCATGGAAGAAAATGTGGATGGTATGGAAGAAAAAATGGAAGGTTTGAAGGAAGACATGAAAGGTTTGAAGGACGATTTGACAAAGTTAATACAAGAAATGATTCCTAATGGTGAAAAGATAGAAGAGGAAACTCATGATGAGAGAAAAATAAATGTTAATCATGATTTCATAAAATTGAATGTTGGATGGAAGACCCACCATATTCCAAAGATCAATATGAGGAAGTTTGATGGTAAGGATCCCGTAACGTGGATACTACAGATGGAGAAATATTTTTATCTCAATCATGTGCAAAGCACACAAAAGGTATGCATTGCAAATTTATATTTAGAAAAAAAAATATTTGTATGGTATCGATGGCTTTTCTCCCGTATAAAAATTGTCACTTGAGGATACAAAGAGCAACACCTTCTTTAGCCAATTGATAAATCTAAAACCAAAGGGTTCAATGGTGGAGCACATTGAGGACTTCCAAAAATTTAATATAAGGGTAAATCATATTCCAGAGGAACACATGGTTGATGTCTTCATAGGGACTCTAAAGGAAAACATCTAACATGAGGTTCGCGTTTATGAACTTGATTCATTAGAGAAGGCATTCAGGTTGGCAAGAAAAAATGAATGTAAAATTATGGTGACAAGCAAGCCTACCACTCAAATCTATAAAGATGGAAGTGTTTCTACTCCTAGACTTCCACAACCTACAAGGTTGACACCACAATGTGTTGAGAAGAAATTATTTTACATATATTGTGAAGAGGAGGAAGAAAATGAACAAGAAAATTAAAAATAAGAGGATATACACCATGAACCAACCCTAGAGAAAGAAAAAATGAATCCGACCATATTGTGTAATGCATTGGAAGGCATTACCACTCGTCAAAATCTCAATATAGAAGGACATATCAAGAATAAAAAGGTAATAGTGTTGATTGATTTGAGTAGTACCCATAATTTTGTTCATTATAAGGTAGCCAAGGAATTGAATTGCTTCCTATACCTAGCACCAGAATTTCAAGTGATGGTTGCAAATGGAGGAACTATAAATTGCTCTGCAAAACACCATAATATCAAGCTAACCATGGGGGAATATGTATATAATAGTCCAATGATTTCCATTCCAATGGGAGGTACTAATGTTGTACTAGGAGTACAATGGTACAATATTTGGGGACGATAGCTTTTAATTTTCAAGAAATTTTCTTGAAATTTTTTTCAGAAGGAAAGGAATTCAAATTAAGGGGTATCACAGGGAAGTTAGTAAATATAATAAGCTCTAATTTCATGACAAATTTTCTGAAGAAATAACAACAAGGCGTGATTTCACGATTATGCTCACTAGAAGTTCCAACACAAAATCATCTATTTCTATAGATATCCAAAAAGTCTTGGACAATCATTCTTAGGTGTTTGAAACTCCAAAAGGAATCCCACCTATTCATGATCATGTTCATGATATTAATTTTATTCCAAGAAGCATTCCTTCAAACATCAGGCCTTATAGATATCCTTATGTCTAAAGGAATGAAATTGAACGTATGATTGCAGAAATGTTAGAGGCTGGTATAATTCAACCTAGTTGGTGAGCTCCATCAATAGACATATTTGGAGGGGTAAATAGTCACCTTTTTTCCTTCTTAGATCTCTTTTTATTTCATTTCTATTATTATTTTGGGATGCTAGTATAGGTGGTGATTAAGTCTAACCTACTCTGAGTGCGTAATATAAGGTTGACTATAGAAAATCATGATTTATTAAGAACTTTTATAAAGATTTTATCACAAAGACTTGGAGGAGACAACAAGGAGAAAATATAGGAGTATTTTCCACCCTCAAAGGTAGCCGAAGGATCCCAAATATTCTCTCCAGAAATTCAAATTCCACAAGCAACCGAAGGATCCCCAAGGATTTTGTCCAGCAATTTGAATTCTAGAGGTAGCTAAGCAACTCAAAGAGGAGAGAATTTAGTTCTGGTTTACTTGGAGTTTAGTGGACTCAATCACCATTTTCTAGGGAGATTTCTGTAGCTTCTGTGTAGAATAAATAGAGCAGAGCTAGAGCTATGAAGAGTTATTCTATCCTAGTCTTGATTCCATTCAGAATTATTGTTGTGAACTATTGAAGCTTTTTGTTTTATTTAGGAATCGAAACTTTTAGGGATGTATGCAGTTATTATCTTATGAAAGGAGCAGACTGATTTCATTTGATTGATTTAATTTCATAGGGATAGGCTCGTGGGTTAGGGCCCAATCCATGTGCCTCAGATTCTCTGTTGTTACAATCTTTTCATTTTTTTCATTTAGCTAGTTTTTCTTCTGCCATTTAAGTTAGATATGCTTCTGATAAGTTTCATTTCTATTTAGTTTCTGTGATGTTGTAGTTTCAATTTCTTATGCATAGCGAAATAGAGGAAAAACTCCAAAATTGTGGTTAAGTCTCCCCCCTCTCATCTCTGTCAATAGAGTTCAAGTAGGGGCCGAAATTCCCACAAGCCAAAAATTTATTTCTGTTTGATTTTTGGGAAGAATTTGTGTTACCAAGTGCAAGCCCTTCCTTGACTGTTTCATCCTACATTTATGTCTATCTCCCGTGCATAATACGTAGGTGTGTTTCATTTTGTAGCACTGCTCTTACGCCTCCATTCCCCTCCTTATCTTCTCATCTCAACGTTCTACTTACCTTTTCTTTGCCTAACACACTTATCCCTTCAAAGCCTTATTTCTTTGCTACCTCCGCTCATGGCTACCTACCTTTTTTATGCACAACACGTGAAAAACCATTCCAAACCACCAAAAACTAGACCTCTTCCTTTGCTCCTCGAGACTCCCACCACCGTACATCATAGTCGCACTTCACAGCTCTTGACGTTTACCTCCAACACTTACCGCTCATTCCTTTCTATTGTGATATTACTAAATACCAAACCACACTTT
The DNA here is from genome assembly GCA_034641835.2 of Pinus albicaulis. Taxonomy (NCBI): domain Eukaryota; kingdom Viridiplantae; phylum Streptophyta; class Pinopsida; order Pinales; family Pinaceae; genus Pinus; species Pinus albicaulis. The sequence continues at coordinate 851,286,406 of CM076584.1, forward strand.
GCACCACTTACCTTTTTCCTTGAAGGCTTACCGCTCCTCTTCACTGATTTCCTACCTTATTCCTTCTTTCTGTCAGTCTATAATATTCCCAAATGGGAAATAGAAGTATAGTACAAAATGTTTGAATAGAAGTGTTAAACATCATATGAAACCAAGAGGCCAATATGGGGAGCTTCTAAGCATTATAACAACAACAAAATATGCATAATAAATGGGCCATAAAGTGTACAACAAGATATAACAAGTCTCCAATGGACAAAACCATCAAAAATAGGTATTGATACTATATATCAAAATGTTGGAAGACTGCTATAGCGTAGTCATAAAGTGCACTGATAGAGAAAATTAACATACAAATATCTATGGCTAATATATGCCTCAAAGATATAGCAAAATGTAGATCTAAGCTCTATACAACCTTCAAAAAATAACCCCCAAAGTGACTTTATAAATACACCAATGTACAAGATTTGAATCAAAGCCCTAGGGATGAAGATTCACTACAACAATAGATCTGGAAAGTTGTGGCTGATTTGATATAGCAAGAATTATAGCCTTCTCCAATAGATACTCTAGCTGAAAGGCTGATCCCTCCACTAGAAAACCTCCTCCCCAAATGGTGCACTAAAACCACCCTGCAATGCCTCCCTCAAAATAACGTAGTCCAAGATAGAAAATACGTTGTAGGGGAAAATAAAGAGTGGCCTGATGCCAAGGTATGAAAATACGCTCAAGGGCCTTCCTTACTGTCCTCCCAATGGAAGGTAACCCTTCTCCACTAAAAATAAGCACTGAAGTGACTCAAATATTTTTTCCACTATTGCAACCTGCAACGCAACTCAACCCTCAATAGGATCTATGTTGTAGATGTAAGATGAAGCTTGAATTAAAGCCTGAATGTGGAAGTGAAGTAAAATTCTCTTCCAAAATGCCTCTCAAGAAAAGAGGTGGGATTCCCAATCAGGAACACCCTGTGCTAAACAACACTTGCGATCTTAGCTAAACAACCAAAGAAAGCTATATGTCTAAACATACCATATATTTAGAAATATCATAAACCAATACATAATGAATATGGCTACCATACTCTTCCTTTTATAAGAAATGAGCTTCCAAAATCTAAGCCCATTCATTCATGACACAACTTACATGCAATGTGTCTCCATCTAAAACTGTGTTGTCCCTCATTGAATGCCATTACTCCATGATAGTGCTATAGATTTGGTCAAAGTTGACCCGGTCAAGGTGTTCCAGCCCCTTTTCACACCTAAGGGTGCTCCATTAAGCTACCAAGATGTCTTCTTTTCACATTGGCATTGATTTATTCATTATTTAAGGAGACTTATGGACCTCCATTGTCCTTTTATTCATTAAACAAGAAAGAAAAACAAAAATTAATATTCCAACTAGCTCATGGTTAATTGGGAATATTACACGATCACCGTCGTTGGACTCGTTTTAATGCAAAAACGCTTGAAAACCATCGAAAACTTGACCTCTGCCTTCCTCCTTGAGACTCCCGCCATCGTACGTCACACTTCACAGCTCACAACATTTACAAGTTTACTTTAACACTTACCACTCGTTCGTTGCAATTGCGAATTTGTGAAATTGCAAATCCTAAATCACAACTTTTTTCTTTCTTCCTTTCACCGCCACATCATCTGCATCGCAAATCGTAGCCTGAAACCTTTACCGTATCACAAATCACACTTCGCTGAACTTACCATATCGCACATTGTATCCCACACATTTTCCCTTTTTCCTTTCACCACCACGTCATCTCCATCGCACATCGAGTCCCGCAACATTTACCACATTACACTTCACAAATTTTAGTTTACTCCCATTAAATCCTTACTCTATCCATTTAAACTTGTGAATTTACGATTGCAACATCGCACATCGCAAATTTTACCTCCATCGTGTCTCTGCCATCACATTTTTCGATTATTTCTGCTCCAAATCCATTTATTGTGCTATAATAATGTTTTATAAGTTTTTTACCTCTTCTTTCCATTTCTAAGCCTTGTTTCATGTGCTAAGCCATCAATTTTCTCTTTTAGCCCTTTTTCTTCCTCCAGGCTGCAAATTAACTCTTTTTAGTTATAATTAAGTCATGGATAGTTTAGTTGCATGGATAAGAGCATGGTAGATAGAGCATAGGATAAGTAGAATGCATTTAGTTGTTTGGCCAAGTTAAGTGTGGTTTAGAATTTGTTTCCTTTCTTCCATTTATTTTCAGTAAGTTAGCCTAATTTATTTTTATTCATTTCCCTTTTTTCCAATTAAATTAGTTCATTCTTGTCATTTATTTTCCACACTTTATTTTAATTTCCTTTCTGTCATTTCCTTCCACTAATTTAATTTCCAGTTGTTCTCATAATTTAAGAAAGATCACCCTTTTGTAAAGAAGAAGAGGATGACACGAACATAATGGATTTGTTGTGTATATAGTATTGTCACCTCAAATTTTGTACGAACCATGGGTTGATAAAGTAAATTAGGGTAGCACCTGGAAGTTGCATCACTCTTGGTGCAATACCAAGGCTTAGAACTTTTTGGTGCTGTTGCCGAGGAGGTGTCTAGTAGATATTTTGATTTTGTTTTAGAATTATTTTCTGCTTTCCATTCTTTTCTTGTCACTTCAGAAATATTTAAAAATTACAAGAAAGATATGATTTTCATGCCTCATAGGACTAGGAATACTCAAAGATAAGCCTTACCTAAAACCCCCACATCACCTCCTAGCCACCCTTCACTCTTCCTCAATGGCAGTGATATTGAACCCCCTATAGGAGAGCCTTCTGAATATTTTGAGTATCCTATTGGGGAAGAAGAAGAATACCTTGTTTCAACTGAGGGACTTGCTTCACCTATCTTAACCATGGGTGGGACCTAGAGGGCCTTTTCCATAAGAAAGGTAGATGGGGACACTAAGATGAAAAAAATTAACCCCTCAACTATTCCACACTTCAATGAAATTACCTCTGAGGACCTTGATACATTCACGTTTTAATTTTTTGTTGTCTGTAGGACTTATGACTACACCTCTGATGATCAGAAGTTGAGGTTATTCCCATCCACCCTTAAGGATGTAGCCTTGTGTTGATTCATGGGTCTGCTTGGGGATAACATCACTACCTGGGTACAAACGGAAGATGCCTTCAGCAGAAAGTAAAAAGGCTACTATAAGTCCAAGGAAACTAAGGATGAGATATTTAGGATGACTCTAGGGCTTGATGAATCCCTATAATATTATGAAGAGAATTTTCAATTGAACCATAAGAGAGCCAACTATACTCTTCATCCTACCTCACTCAAACTTGTACTTCTTCGAGGGATTAGTGAAGATATGATAGAAACCTTGAATATGTTATCGGGAGGAGATATCTACCAAAAACCCTATGAACAATCAATATTGTCTTTTGGGACCATTCTAGGGCATTTAGGAAAAAGGGTAGAGCTATCCAGAGTACATCCAATACCCCTTCCTCTTCCACCTTCATAAAACATGAGATTGGAAACATGCTAGAGGACTTCAAAATTGACATGATGCACACCTTTTCTTTGCAAATGGACACAATGAAGGTCAAAAGGAAGCAAGAGGAAGTAGAGAGATCCCTGGCCATATTTTTTCCTAGATGTACCTAGAAACACCTAAGAAATTAATGTCCACTAAATTTCATAGAGTTTTTCTTAGTCTGTGAAGAGAATCATGCCAGAGACAAGTGTCCCTCCTTACTTGGACTTAAATCTATATATCAAGGTTGGGAAACAATGCCAGAGCAACTCTGTTTCATCAACCAGAGAAGGCCTCAGGGTCCTTATCCATATCAACAAGGTATGCAAGGTGCACCTCACTCTTACTATTACAACAATCAGAGTGAACCCATGCAACCTTGGTACACTCCCACTCCTCTGTCCTAGTCTACACCTCCTACTTGGCCTTCTAACCCTTCATATCATTCTTAGCTAGTAAAACAACCATTTCAGCAGTATGTTCCACAACAACCTCAGTGTAACAATCCATCCCAAGGGTGGAGGCCTCAAAAAAATCAACTAACTACTCTAGTGCCTCCACCCCAACCTAAACCTCAGCTTACTCATGCTCCTCCACCTAGGCTACCTATACCTACACAGCCCAATCCGAACCCAAACAACAGCCAGACACAATAGGCTCCCAATGGAGAAACATCCCATCCAGCTTATGCTGTGGAGATACAAGAGGTTAATCTTAGGTTAGGAAGAGTACTCCTAGACAACCATCCCCCATATCCACTTGTAGAGGTTGAGGAGGAAAAGGAATAAGATAACACTCAGATCCAACAACCTCCTTTTCCCAAGTGCTTGATCCACCCTATTCAGCACACTCCAAAGGAGATTGAACTCCTGGGATAATTGGAAATTTTTTGTGTAAAGATACCACTTCTCCAGGACATTAAAGATATCCCTATCTACAATAGGCTCATCAAACTAAAGTGCTTCAAGAAACCTGGAAGGAGGAAGAGAGATACCACCACCATCAATGTGGTAGGACAACTGTCTGACTTGATCTTGGGGAAGGTGATATTTCCAAAATACATGGACCCTGGTAGTCTAGTTTTTTATGTACATATATAAGGTTTCATAGTCCCCAACACTCTGATTGATTTAGGGGCTTCCATCAATATCATGACCAAGGAAACTATGTTGAAACTTAATCTCCAAGGGACTTTGAGGAAAACCACAACAATTTTGTAACTTGCAGATCGGTCCATAGTAACTCAAGAAGGAATTGTTGAGGATGTTATGGTTACCATTGACTCTTGGGAGTATCCTACAGATTTCATGGTCCTGTAGTCAAAAAACAAGTTTAATGGTTATCCTCTCATCTTAGGGAGACCTTGGTTAGCCATTGCAGATGCTTATATTAGTTGTCAGGCCAGAAACATGACTATAAAAAATGGGCTCTTGTCTAAACAACTAGTGTTGTATCCTCCAGCCCAACCTTCCATTGATCACGATCTCCCTATATGGTTGGAGGATGAATAATATGAGTTATATAACATTGCCCCTATGTGTACCATAGATGTTATCCTTAGAGGGGGGCAACTTGATGAAGATGAACTCATCGACTGTGCCATTCAAAACTAATCCTCCACCATTGCTCCTCTTGAAACCTAAGTCAAAGAGTCTGAAAGCCAACCTTGGAGGGAAGTGCACTTAGTTGAGACAACCTTTGAAACCACCAAGGCTGTCGAGTTTGGCCCATCCAGATCTCTGAAAATCAATCCAAACATCTAAAATGAAGAAGAGAAGCAGCTATGCCATCTTTTCAAAGAAAATATTGAAGCATTTGCTTGTGATTAAAAGGAAATGAAAGGGGTGCATCGTTCAGTATGCAGACATCAAATTTACATCAAAGAAGGATGCAAGCCTGTGAGACAACCCCAAAGAAGAATGAACTCGACTCTAAAGGACATAGTCAAAGAAGAGCTACAAAAACTATTAGATGCGGAGTTCATATATCCTATATCTGACAGTGAGTGGGTATCTCCTCTTGTCCTAGTCCCAAAGAAGAATGGGAATTGGTGAATTTATGTTTATTATCAAGAACTTAACAAAGCCAGCAAGAAAGACCATTTCCCTTTGCCCTTTATAGACCAAGTCCGGGATGGGTTTGCAGGGAAGAAATTATTTTCCTTCTGAGATGGGTTCAATGGGTGCAATCAGATTCAAATCAGCCATGAAGACCAGGATAAGACTACTTTCACCGGCCCTTGGGGTACCTTTTCTTATAGAGTCCTACCCTTTAGGTTATGCAATTCCCCAACCACCTTCCAAAGAGCTTTCCTGAGAATATTTTTTGAGTTAGTCCATGACTCTATCAAAATTTACATGGATAATTTCACACCATATGGGGATGAATTCCAGGAATATATCTCCAATTTGGGTAAATTACTAAGAAGGTGCATTGAGATGCATCTCTCCTTGAGCCCAGAAAAGTGTGAATTCATTAAGAAAGCAGGGTTTGTATTAGGACACTCCATATCCCAAGCACGAATACAGGTAGACCTGAACAAAATCACTATCATCAAAAGGGTACTTGCTCCTCAAAAGAAGAAATATGTCAGGAGTTCCTTAGGCTTAGCTGGTTACTATATAAGGTTCATCAAAGATTTTAGCAAGATGGCTTTGCAATTATTTGAGTTATTGGCCAAAGATTCTGAGTTTATTTGGTTCGGTTCTTGTCAAGAGGATTTTGAGCTCATTAAGAAGCAGTTGACTACTGCCCCCATCCTCTGAGGTCCAAATTGGAATTTGTCTTTCCACATCCACACTGATGCATTCAAAAAAGATGTAGGGGCACCATTAGGAAAATTAGAGGACAAAATCCCTTATGACATTTATTTCATCAGCAAGAATTTGTCCAAAGCCAAGCTGAATTATACTTTTACCAATAAGGAGATGTTAGCCATTGTCCATGCATTGAACAAATTCATGGATTATATCACTAGATATCAGACCTTTGTTCACACTAACCATGTAACCATCAAGTATTTAATGAATAGACCAGATTTTAATGCTAGAATAATTATATGGTTGTTACTTTTGCAGCAATTTTATTTGACTATTGTTGATAAACCTGGAAGGGAAAATGTTGTTGAAGATTTTTTTCCAGTTTAGTTCTCCTTGCAGGTGAACACCTCTTTTCCATATCAGCACTCTCACCATGGTTTTTTGACATAGCCAACTACTTGGTCGTTGGAAGACTCCCTCCTAATCTTTCATTCAGGGGGAGGAGTAGAATCATCAGAGAAAACACCCCTTTCACATGGATTGGGGGGAAACTCTTCAAGCTAGGCCTTGACCAAATCCTAAGAATATGTGTGAAGGAGGAATAAGTTTTTGATATCCTATCTGAATGCACCCCTTTCACATGGATTGGGGGGGATCTCTTCAAGCTAGGCCCTGACCAAATCCTAAGAATATGTGTGAGGGAGGAATAAGTTTTTGATATCCTCTCTGAATGTCATGACAATCCATGTCGAGGCCACTTTGTGTAATGTTCCTAATTAGCCCAAGCTAATAGGAACATTTCATTTTGTTTTAATTTTAATTATTGATGAATAAAATGGAAAGGAGGACATGAAAAACTCTAAAAGCTCAAAAATAAATCAGTCCCCAGTGTGAACAAAGATAAATTAGGGCTTTCTTAATAAAAGCCACTTGTGTGTGAACAGGAATTGAACCACTTTTGAAGACCCAACGCAGTTCTAGAAGAAGGATCCAATGTGAAAGGGGTTAAATAAATTGAGGTGGTTTAGGGTTTGTGCTCAGCTTCAAGTTATAAAAGGAAGGAGAAGGCTCTTGTAAATGTTGTTGATCATTTTTGAAATTTCGATTTTTCTTGAGCAACTCCTTTCTCTGCGCTGTTTAGCAAGAGAAAGAGAGGATTTCCTGTTTAGGAGTCCTCCCTCCTTCCTTGAGAAGCTATTGGAGGGCATTTTAGAAATTTGCTGAATAATGATTAATTATCCACCGAGACTATCCTGATCACATACAATTCGAATTTATATGCAACACATAATCTCTTCCACTCAAATCATCACACATGCGGAAATAAAACAAGCGATAGCACATCAATTCATCATACACATTAACATAGTATGTATGGGGAAAGCTTATAGCTGAAAACCCCGCAGCTATTGTGTATATTATAATGGAGAAATCATGTAACAAAATCAGTACAATACTCCTCACGAGTACTCAATAATTTCTCATAAAGTTACACACAAACTAGCTTGGTTTTGAACAGGTTACTGGTTCAAAACTTACCGCCAATTGCCTTGCCTCTATTGCGCAATCATGGCCTGTCTATATAGAGATCCAAGGTTTGAATCTCCTTGGCTTGATAGCACAATCATCATGGGAAATTCCTCCAAGTGTGGTGCAAATCTCATGCACAATTGATGTCGCCACTGATAGCTAACTCCACCCTTTCATCTACCTCTTTCACTGGTCTCCACTGAACTGATCATGCACTGTAGTGAAATGATGTGTTCTTGAGTTTAATAATGAGTTACTAATTAATGAATTAAATAATATTTAATTCACTCCACTCATAACTAATTGATTGGCTAGTTAAACTAATCTCAACTAGTTCAACTAAAATAAACAGAACACAACTCCACTAGCTGTCTCATTAACTCCACCAAACTTCTGCCACTGAAGTCCTAACTGAAGTAAACCATGCATGATGCCATCAAACCCTTGGGAATAGTGTAATTCCTCTGTCAGATGCATGAGCCACTTCTGTAGCTCGAACTGAAGTGCTCCAAGAGAGTAAACTGCTGTTTAGAGTCCAAATATTATTAATTGTAAATAATATTTGACTTCCCTATTTTTAGGAGAGGCAGTATAAAAATAGACTTCGACCTCTTCGACCTATAGGTCACAAAAATAGAGTCCCATATATTTTTACCAACATGACCAATGCTCCAAGAATCTCAAACTGGAATCCCCGAACCATGCTCCATATGTCTAAAAATAGACATAGTCTAAAAATAGACTTTGCGCCAGAATTCGCCTGCGGGCCCACTTAGTGAAGGCGACTTCATTTAACTAAGCTCCATCATCTTGCTGCATTTTCAACACTCCCTCTCAGCAAGATATGGATTATCTGCAACCCCTATCCTGCCTCTGTGGAATTCGAACTTGCTCCTGGTGAGCGCCTTCGTCAGGATGTCGGCATCCTGATCCTCCGTGGGAACATATGAAAGCATCATGATTCTCCGCTAAACACAATCTCTGATATGATGGTACCTGATGTCAATGTGTTTGGACCTATCATGAAATACTAGATTAGCCGAGAGTTTAATGCAACTCTGGTTATCACATTAAATCACTGTAGGCTCCAAATGCAACCTGAACAACCCTACGAGGATCTTCCTCATCCAAATAGCCTCGCATGCAGCCAAGCTAGCTGCCATGTATTCGGCCTCTGCTGAACTGAGTGCCACGGATCTCTGCTTCCTGCTGTACCAGGAAACTACTGTCGACCCAATGCTGAAAACTCCTCCAGAATTGCTCTTCCGGTCTGTTGGGCTCCTTGCCCAATCTACATTAGTGAAGCCAGAAAGCTTCGCTCCATCCTCCTGTCTGTACCATAGACCATATCTCGATGTGCCTCTAATATAGCGCAATACATGCTTGCCTGCCTTCCAAAAGAGCTTGGTAGGCTTAACCATAGCTTGTGAAAGCTGGTTAACTGCATAGCATATATCAGGTCGTGTATTGACCAGATACATAAGCGACCCCACCAACTGTCGATAGACAGTGGCATCCACTACTTCCGCTGAAGTAGCATCCTCCTTCCTCCAACCACCAGGAAGAGGAGTGTCAACAGGCTTGCAGCCTTGCATGTTGAACCTCTCCAGAATCTCCCGAGCATACTTGCCCTGAGAAACAAACAGTCCTCCGCTGCGCTGCCAAATCTCCAATCCCAGGAAATAATGAAGGATGCCCAGGTCCTTCATCTCAAACTCTCGTGCAAGATCCTCCTTGCATGAAAGTATCAACTGCTCGTCGCCAGTCAAAATCAGATCATCTACATACAGTACGATGATCAACAGCTTCCCCTCCACCACAATCTGGTACAGGTTTGGATCCGCCTCACTCTTGGAGAATCCAAGCCCGGTGAAGTAGCTGTCTATCCGAGTGTACCAAGCACGAGGTGCTTGCTTCGGCCCGTACAGTGCTCTCTTGAGTCGGCACACATGCGACTCACTGCTGAAGATCTCAAAACCTTCAGGCTGCTCTATGTACACCTCTTCCTCAATAACTCCATTGAGGAACGCAGTCTTCACATCCATCTGATGAATGTGCCACCCCATCTGCGCTGAGAGAGCAAAGATCGTCCGTATGGAAGAGTACCTTGCGACAGGTGCAAAAGTCTCCTCATAGTCAATCCCCTCGATCTGTGAGAAGCCACGGGCGACAAATCTCGCCTTGTACTTCTCCACACTCCCGTCAGCCGCCCGCTTCACTTTGTAGATCCATCGCGAACCTACAACTGATTTCCCAACCGGTCTTGGGACAATCTCCCATGCACTGTTCCTGATGATCGAATCATATTCTTCGATCATGGCATCAACCCATGCGGGTTCCTCCACAGCTTCCTCAAAAGTGGATGGCTCTGTCACAACACATTGACTCATAAGAGCCATGTATCCAGTGTACCGATCCGGTGACTGTCTCTGTCTGCGCTGTGCTGTAGGTGGTCCTACAACTTTCTCTGCATCCCGAGCCAGTCGCTCAGCTTCTGTAGTGCGCATGCGCCCTCTGATGGTTGGCGCTGCCTGGGTGGTTTCTTCCACCTCCTGAACCTCCTCTTGTGGCTGATCTACATCCGGAAGCTCCTCCTTAGGAACTAACAGCTCCTCATCTGCATGCAAGTGTAGCTCCCTCTCAAGCGAACACTGCATGGCTTTCTCCTCCCGAAATTTTATATCCCGTCGCACAACAGTCTTGCGACTGTCTGGCACATACACCCGATAGTTGTGAGGTGTATCAGTGTACCCCACAAATATTCCAACCTCAGCAGTTGGATCCAGCTTCCTTCTCGCATCCTTCATCACATGCATGTAGACAGGAGAACCAAAAATCCGCAAATGGGAAATATCAAGCCTCTTGCCAGAATAAGCCTCCTCCGGTGTACTCATGCCAAGAACCTTGTGAGGACAACGGTTCTGCACATACACTGCTGTATTGCATGCCTCAGCCCACAAGTGAAGGGGTAGGCCCCGATCATGCAACATCGCCCGTGCAGCACCCACGATCGTTCTGTTCTTCCGCTCAGCCACCCCGTTCTGCTGTGGGTTATGGGGTGTGATGAGCTCTCTCCGAATCCCTTCTGCGCTACAGAACTCCTTGAATTCAGCCGAGATGAATTCACCACCATTATCACTCCTTAGAGCAATCACCTTCTTCCCCGAATCCTTCTCGACCAGTGCTTTAAACTCACAGAACTTCGCGAATGTATCGCTCTTCTTCTGCATGAAGAAGATCTAGCACTTTCGAGAGAAATCATCAACAAAGATCACATAATACTTGTGCTTTGCTGTCGAAGCAACTGAGAAAGGACCACACACGTTTGTGTGAACTCTCTCAAGGATCGTCGTGGCGCGACTATCCTTCTCGTGAAAGGTGTCTTTCACATACTTCCCCAAGGTACACCCCTTGCACTGATCTGACTGCGCAAGAGTGCCCTTAGGAAGCCCAGTAGAAATCTGCTGCAGGATCTTCAAAGCTCCATGGTGAAGGTGGCCCAATCTCCCGTGCCACAGTTCGCCCTCATCATCCCGGCTCACCACTTCTCCCGCCTTGCATGCCATAGCTGCGCAGCCATCTACCTGCAACTGATAAAGGTTCTTGGTTCGAACCCCTATCTTCCGGGTCTCTCCAGTAGTCTTACTGCGCAGGAAGGATTTTCCTTCGCCGAAGACCACATCATACCCCTTATCCTCCAACATCGCCACAGAGATCAAGTTCTTCTTCAATCCAGGTACATGCATGACATCCCTCAATACAAAGGGTTTACTAGACTCCCTCTGAAAGGATATGGTACCGATACCAGTCGCACTGTATCTACCATCATCGCCCATCTCGATGTGCACACCCAAATCTTTGTCCTCCAGATCTGAGAACAACTCCCGATCTCCCGTCATATGAAATGACACACCGCTGTCCAAGAACCACACCGATCCCATCACACTTGAAACCAAGCATGCAATCAGTGAAAAGTCAAGCTCGAACTGTGAAGCCAAAGCTTCTCCATCTGCAGATCTTTCCGCTTGCTTGTTCTTCTTCTTCTTTGGACAATTGGTAGCATAATGTCCGTGATCATGGCAGTGAAAACACTTCACTTTCGCCATATCCTGCTTCTTGCCCTTTGCACCAGAATGAGAAGTTTTTTTACCCTTCCCCTTCTTTGCTTTGGCAACCAAAGCGCAATTTTCTTCATCAGCTCCCTTTGATGAAGATCCATCCCGAGTAGTCCTCCTTATCTCCTCCTGCATGAGATCCGCCCAAAGGCGCTCCCATCCCGGCAGCTTCTCCCGACCATTGACACTATCTTGATATGAGTGCCAAGCCTTCGGAAGACCAAGGAGAGCCAGGTCGACTATGTCCTCGTCTTCGACAGTCACCCCCACACTTCCCAGCTCATCTCTGCACTGAGTGAACTTCGTGAGGTATTTGGCGATACTGTCGCCCTTCTCCATCTTGATGTTCCTGAGCTTATCTTTGAGCGCCAAATTCCTTTGGTCACTCTTACTCTGGAATAGATCCGTCAAAGCTTTCCACATTAGAAATGGAGAAGCCTTTCCATGCAGGCTGGATACAATATGATCCTTGACGCCCTCCAACAGGATCCTTCGACATTTCGCCATCTTCTTTTGCCATACTTCGACTTCAGCAGGATCAATGGGCTTTTGGACATCCGTATCTACAAACTCCTTCAGACCATTATCTTCTAATACTACCTCCATGCGATCCTTCCATGCAACATAATTCGAACTGCCTTCAAGAGCATATTCGAGTCGCAAACCGTTGAAAGACATTTTCAACACTGGCACCAAGAAACAAAACTGCTGCAAAATTCGAATTCCACCTCAAAGCTCAACCGCTCTAGATCTATGAGAACAAATTATTTCTAGCACAGAGATTGACTGCAAGGGGCATTTACTGGATATATCACCTTTCAAAGAAAGGATGGATCTAGAGGCTACCTGGCCCGCATGCAGACTCTGTCTACCGAAATAAGTTTGTAATCACTGTGATGATCAATCTCTGCTTCAATAGCTCCGATACCATGTAGAAATTTGCTGAATAATGATTAATTATCCACCGAGACTATCCCGATCACATACAATTCGAATTTATATGCAACACATAATCTCTTCCACTCATATCATCAAACATGCGGAAATAAAATCAAGCGATAACACATCAAATCATCATACACATTAACACAGTATGTATGGGGAAAGCTTATAGCTGAAAACCCCATAGATATTGTGTATATTATAATGGATAAATCATGTAACAAACTCAGTACAATACTCCTCACAAGTACTCAGTACTTTCTCATGAAGTTACACACAAACTAGCTCAGTTTTGAACAGGTTACTGGTTCAAAACTCACCGCCAATTGCCTTGCCTTTATTGCGCAATCCAGGCCTGTCTATATAGAGATCCAAGGTTCGAATCTCCTTGGCTTGACAGCGCAATCATCATGGGAAATTCCTCCAAGTGTGGTGCAAATCTCATGCACAACTGATATCGCCACTTATAGCTAACTCCACCCTTTCATCTACCTCTTTCACTGGTCTCCACTGAACTGATCATGCACTGTAGTGAACTGATGTGTTCTTGAGTTGAATAATGAGTTACTAAATAATGAATTAAATAATATTTAATTCACTCCACTCATAAATAATTGATTAGCTAGTTAAACTAATCTCAACTAGTTCAACTAAAATAAACAGAACACAACTCCACTATCTGTCTCATTAACTCCTCCAAACTTCTGCCACTGAAGTCCAACTGAAGTCAACCATGCATGATGCCATAAAACCCTTGGGAACCACGTGATTCCTCTGTCAGATGCATGAGCCACTTCTGTAGCTCGAACTGAAGTGCTCCAAGAGAGTAAACTGTTGTTTATAGTCTAAATACTATTAAGGGTAAATAATATTTGACTTCCCTGTTTTAAGGAGAGGCAGTCTAAAAATAGACTTCGACCTCTTCTTCGACTCATAGGTCACAAAAATAGAGTCCCATATATTTTTACCAACATGACCAATGCTCCAAGAATCTCAAACTGGAATCCCCGAACCATGCTCCATATGTCTAAAAATAGACTTTGCGCCAGAATTTGCCTGCGGGGCCCACTTAGTGAAGGTGACTTCATTTCACTAAGCTCCATCATCTTGCTGCATTTTCAACAGGCATTGTACTGCATTTACCACTATCCGTCATTTTTGGCCAAGCTCCACATCTAGTAGCAACACTGATCCTGTTGAGGGTTTTGTAGCTGATGTGAGTTGCAGCAAGTGGTGAACTAGATCTGCAAGATCTAGTTGTTTTGGAGGAGATTTCTCTCATGGAGGGTGTCTTGTGACCACCCAGAAGAGGATATTACTCCCATTTTACTTTCAGATATGTGTATTTCAATTATTTTCATATTCTGCTCAAGCTACAGCACTGCCCCTTTGGGTACTGCATTATTTCATGTGTTGTTGCTAGTATTATTTGATTTTCTCTTGTAATAGATCTCAGATGATTGAGGCTTGCCTCTCATCTTGAAGATTCATCTTGTATCTTGCTGAAATATATTGTTCAAATCTTATATACTATAATAAAACTCTTCTTCAGCAATTTCTGGAAGTTTTCTACAGTTCTATGTAATAAAAGTCAGATCTACACTTTCTAGTGCATTATTTCATTAAAACCCCAAAGGGGACTTGTAAAAGAGGCTGAGTAGTTTCCAGATATGGTATGGATCTGATTTTATAGCCATAGATCTACTGTATATCTAATTTTTAATGTTTAATTGCTGAAGCACTCATAGAGAAACGTTGTTCCTTCATTTCTGTAATTTTACATATGCCAGAGTTGCCTTTCTTGAGGAATTTTTTCTATATTGTTCATGAGATTTGTTGTAGATTAAAGGGAGGATCATTTATATTTCTGATATGATGTATATTTTTGTACTTTGGAAATTTTAATCTAACCTCCTCTGATTATTTGGCAACACTGCGCAATTCTGGTTGCTGGGTTTTCTTGTTGCACCAACTCTTCTCTTTAGTTGATTTTTAACTAGTCAGCTTCATGGGAGATTTGTTTAAGGGCCTTAAACTCATTGGATTTTCCTAAAATTATGTAAAAAAGTCCCAAATATCCTAATATAGGGGAAAAAATCCCCGACCTGCATTATTTTTGTACCAAATTTCTTATACAACGTTCTCACTGTGCCTCTTGCTGATTTTCTTGAAGTAGAAATTTCCCGCTTCTTCCTTGTTTGGTTTTTGCTCCTCTTTTGGATTATTTCTTAGATATGTAGATATAAAGATCTCAATAGATGAAAAATCCAATAGGAGTGTGTTATTTCCACCCTTGCTGTTTCACACCTATTTTCTACAGATAGGGTCTAAAACAGGCCAGGTAGCCTCTGGATCTCACCCTCCCATTAGAGGTGACATATCTAGTAAAATCCCCTTCAATATATCTCTGATTTATAAATTTCTGGTGTGTTTCCCCATTTTTTTGAACCCATAGTGGAATATCTTAAGATATTCCCTATTGTGCCTATTCTTCCCATTTTGGTTCATTACAGTGGTATCAGAGCATGATCTCTAGCTCAGCTTGTGAGATCAAGCTATCAAAGAAGTACTGAGAAGAATCAGAAAGAAGAAAGAAGAAAGAAAAAATTATGGAGAGGATGAGATTACTCTCATCTCTTTTCAGATCTAAGAAGAACCTGTCCAAAGAGGTTGTGCAAGAAGAAGAAAGAAGAAGCAGTGACGCTCCCAAGGAGTTTCAAGAAAGAGAATATATTCCAGTCAGATCTGCAAGATCTGTGCATGAGGAAAATCTAGAATCCTCATCATATGGATATGTGCACTCAACCATATCATTACAGCCTCAACATTTTTTTAGTGACTCCTTCATGAAGAGGGAAAGAGAAGGAGCGAGTTTATTGGATGCACTGCCAAGGGTCATATCTCCTTTGGGTGAAGGGTCCTCTTCTCAAGAGGGAAGCTGCAGTTAAACTTTTATGAGGTTTCAAGAGAAAGAAGAAGACATGGGGATCCCTCCTTCAAAAGAAGACAAATCTCTAAGGTCTCCCATTGAGGATGAGGCATGTTCCATCTTTGAAGAAAATGCTAGGGGTGACAGCGCAGACATAGCAAGAGGACCTCTAGTACTGCATGAAGAAGAAGAAGGAGCAACTACTCCAAGGAGAGAAGCTCTTGCATTTTTTCAAGGAGTTCCTAAGAATCTCACACATAGATATTATGGCACAATCCATGGGAATCATGTGCCATACTTATCAGATGGTGAGATCTTGAATATTGCAGAAGATAGAGGGAAGGGCAAGCTTCAAATGGTGAGAAAAAATTTCCCCTCTGTATTTCAGAAACATGTTGCACAAAGAAGGTTGAAGGATAAATGCAAGAAAAGCAAGGAAATATCAGTCCCTAAATCTTCTCATGATATATGCCTTTATGTCTCCTTACTTGAAGGAATTCCACCAAGGAGTTCCCATGATGAGCAGAAGAGAAAAGTGTTCCCTCAACCTTGTGCATCAATGTCATCTCTTCCGAAGGGGGAAACTATCACAGCGCTGGAGACTTTGGGTAAGATGCATGCTTATGAGAATCACATTTCATTTTATGGTTTCATATATTGTCTTACTTCATATTTTTAGCCCATGAATCCCAAGAGTAGTGTTATACCATACAAGCTTCATGGCCAACTATGGGTCAAGATTGTTCTCAAACATGGCCACTCCCTTGATGGGCTAAGGGAGATTCTACACCATGATGGGTGTTGTATTAAGGAACCAAATATAATTCTGACTTTTAGCCATGGTGAGATGAAGGGAGCAGCAAGTAAGTGGCTTGTGAACCACTTACAACATTCAGATTTGATGCAGGAAAAGGAAAACCTGCGCTGGGTTTTGCTGGGTGAGTTTAAACACTCCCCAAAATATTTGATTTTCTTGTCACATGCCTTTTGTCTCAAGAGGAGGCTGCATAAGAAGAAGGCATGGGTGTTTGGTTTGAAAAGGAAGAGGTATGGACACCACATGATGAATCCCATGTCCATACATTTACTTTTTCCTAACATGTATGTGCATGTATTTCTGTTTAGAGTGCATTTTAAAATCATGTATGTAATTGGGCTTGGGAGAACTTGTAACCTTGTCATGGGTTGGCATAAGGAGAGTTTTCCATATTATATTGATGTGCCATGCATGAGAGGAGGGATGACACATTGGGTGAATGTGTTCAGGGTGAATTAAATCTCCCAAATTCATTGGTATGTCAAAGAGAGGATGGAACTTTATATGACTGTTGCATTGTGTATGATGTTTCCCTATGAAAAAGGTCATGTATTGAGTTGTTATAATGAAGGGAATTCTCTCACATGGGCGGTATTGGAGCATGATATGTGTTTCTTTAATTCCATTCAGCCAAAAATCATTATCCTCTATCATTTCGAAGCTTTGAAGAAGCTTATTCCAGCAAACAAGTGGTGGGATGGCCACTTATTTTTGAAGCAGCATGGGAAGGGGAGCCTTCCAACATACACCTTGAGAAGCTATGGGTGGAAGGGCTCTGAAAGAGGGCTACATCAGCATTGTCAAAGAGGCATGGGCATTGTCGAGGTGGATCAGCAACATGACTCTTTGGGAGAGTTGAATCAACCCACTTTTCCTTCTATGGAGGGAGGGAATAGAACTATGCACCTCTCCCTTAATTGGAGAAGAATTATTGGTGAAGGACATCATCATGTTATACATGTTTTTATTTCTGATTTCATGCATTCTTACACCGTGTTTTTTTAGGCCAAATATTCCAAGGAGAAATGATATATCATGTGAGCCTCTTGGCCAATTTTGGGCTCCAAAATTTTCTGATTTGAGCCACTCCCTTGAGAGGAAAAGGGGGATTTTCGCAAAGAGAAGGGTATTTCCCCAAAGCACCAAACATGCATCGCACTTTCAGCCATGATGATGTGGCATGGGCAGCAATAATGAAGGATGGCATGTGCCTCATGAGAGGATCACTCTCCATGTATTGTATGTCTCATATTCTAGAGAGAGCATGGGGGCAAACCATGTTTGTTTCATATGATCTATTGTCTCCTTATGGGACGAGCTAATTGCATCTCATGAGAAAATTGGAGGAGAAAGACATGGATGGATCGGTGAGAACTTGGCTTATGGAGGAAGCTTATCTTATGTTGGTGTCGCCAAGGAGGAAATTTTGCAGCACTCACCTTGTAGTTACTTGAGGGCAAGCAACAATTTTGGAGGGGAGGACTGTAATGTTCCGAATTAGCCCAAGCTAATAGGAACATTTAATTATGTTTTAATTTTAATTATTGATGAAAAAAATGGAAAGGAGGACATGAAAAAATCAAAAATCTCAAAAATAAATCAGTCCCCAGTGTGAACAAAGATAAATCAGGGCTTTCTTAATAAAAGCCACTTGTGTGTGAACAGGAATTGAACCACTTTTGAAGACCTAGCGCAGTTCTAGAAGAAGGATCCAATGTGAAAGGGGTTAACTCAATTGAGGTGGTTTAGGGTTTGTGCTCCGCTTCAAGTTATAAAAGGAAGGAGAAGGCTCTTGTAAAGGTTGTTGATCATTTTTGCAATTTCGATTTTTCTTGAGCAACTCCTTTCTCTGCCCTGTTTTGCAAGAGAAAAAGAGAATTTCCTGTTTAGGAATCCTCCCTCCTTCCTTGAGAAGCTCTTGGAGGGAATTGTACTAAATTTCCCACTATCCGACATTTTTGTCTAAGCTCCACCTCTAGTAGCAGCACTGATCCTGTTGAGGGTTTTGCAGCTGTTGTGAGTTGCAGCAAGTGGTGAACTAGATCTGCAAGATCTAGTTGTTTTGGAGGAGATTTCTCTCAGGGAGGGTGTCTTGTGACCACCCGAAAGAGGATCTTACTCCCATTTTAATTTCAGATCTATGTATTTCAATTAGTTTCATATTCTTCTAAAGCTACAGTGCTTCCCTTTTGGGTACTGCGTTATTTCATGTGTTGCTGCTAGTATTATTTGATTTTCTCTTGTAATAGATCTCAGATGATTGAGGCTTGACTCTGATATTGAAGATTCATATTGTAGCTTTCTGAAATATGTTGTTCAGATCTGATATACTGTAATAAAACTCTTCTTCAGCAATTTCTGGATTTTTTCTACAGTTCTATGTAATAAAAGTCATATTTACACTTTCTAGTGCATTATTTCGTTAAAGCCCTAAAGGGGATTTGTAAAAGAGGCTGAGTAGTTTCTAGATCTGGTATGGATCTGATGTTACAGCCATAAATATTCTGTAGATCTAAGTTTTAATTTTTAACTGCTGAAGCACTCATAGAGAAATGTTGTTCCTTCATTTCTGCAATTTTACATATGGCAGAGTTTCCTTTCTTGAGGAATTTCTGCTATATTGTTCATGAGATTTGTTGTATATTGAAGGGAGGATCATTTATATTTCTGATATGATGTATATTGTTGTACTTTGGAAAATTTAAGCTAACCTCCTCTGATTATTTGGAAAAACTGCGCAATTCTGGTCGCTGGGTTTTCTTGTTGCATCGTGTCTTCTCTTTAGTTGATTCTTAGTTAGTCAGCTTTGTGGGAGATATGTTTAAGGGCCTTAAACTCATTGTTTTTTTCCTAAAATTAAGCACACAAGTCCCAAATAGCATAATATAGGGAAAAAATTCCCTGACCTGCATTATTTTTGCACCAAATTTCTTATACAACATTCTCACTGTGCCTCTTGCTGATTTTCCTGAAGTAGAAGTTTCCCGCTTCTTCCTTGTTTGGTTTTTGATCCTCTTTTGGATTCTTTCTTAAATATGTAGGTCTAAAGATCTCAAGAGCTGAAAACTCCAATATGAGTGTGTTATTTCCACCCTTTCTGTGTTACACCTATTTTCTACAGACAGAGTCCGAAATGGGCTAGGTAGCCTCTGGATCTCACCCTCTCTTTAGAGGTGACATATCCAGTAAGAGCCCCTTCAGTATATCTTTGGTTTAGAAATTTATGGTGTGTTTCCCTCTTGTTGTGAACCCATAGTGGAATATCTTAAGATATTCCCTCTTGTGCCTATTCTTCCCATTTTGGTTCATTACACTTTTCTCTAAAGAGAACTGCTTACAATGTTTTGCAAGCAGGTTACTATTGGCCTATCATTCACCAAGATTCTAGAAGATACACCAACATGTGTGACCAGTGCCAAAGGATGGGGAAACCCACACAAAGGGATGAAATGGATTTACACCCTCAGGTGGATCTTGAGCCATTTGACAAGTGGGGCATGGAATTTGTTGGACCTATCGATCCACCATCTAGAAAAAATAAGCATATCATAGTCTGCACTGATTACCTGACAAAGTGGGTTGAAGAAAAATTAGTGTAGGTAGAAACCGAAGAAAAAGAAGCAAAGTTTCTGAGGGAGAATGTGTTTTACAAATTTGGATATCCTATAGAAATATTCACTAATCAAGGATCATAGTTCGCCTCTCACCTCTTTGAGAATATTTTGAGGAAGCACAATATTAAGCATAGAACTTCTACTACCTATCACCATCAGGTGAATGGCCAAGTATAAGTAACTAACAGAGCCTTAGAGAGAATCCTCACCAAGGTTGTGAGTAGCAACATAAAATATTGGGTAAATAGATCAGTAGAAGCTACTTGGGCCTATAGCACCACTTGGAAGACAACAACATGATTCAATCCTTATGAAATATTCTATGGCAAGAAATCTCTACTTTTAGCTGAGTTTGAATTCAATACTTTAAGAATGGCAGCTGAATTGAATCTAGATTTAACAAATGCCCAAAAACAGAGGTTGTTGCAACTAAATGGATTGGATGAGTTCAGAATGCAAACACTTCTTCATACAGAGGTAGTTCAGTGACAAAGGAAGGTATGACATGACAATAACATCAAATAAAATACCTTCCAAGAAGGAGATTGGGCACTATTGTATGATTCAAGGTTTAAAGTCTTCAAAGGAAAGATAATGACAAGATGTTTGGGGCCTTACATAGTGGATAAATGCTTTGATAATGGTGTAGTTCAAATCAGGACCATAAATGAGGAAGGGATCCCTTTTCTTGTCAATGGTCACAGACTTAAAATTTATAGGAAGAATTTTTTAAGGGAAGAATTCATCAATTCAATAAGTAGAGAGGTTTATGTGATGGGAAACTACATAGTTTCCCACACCTCTTGACAGAAAAATAAATAATAAATAATAAGCTTGTGGGTTGAAAACCTCGATGGAGGCATCTCAATTTCTCAAAAAGAAAAAGAAAAAAATAAAGAATAAAGATCCATGGGTGAAAATGTAATATCCCAAAATGGGAATCACACAGAAACCCTGCTGAAATAACGCACTTATGGGAACTCTATGCATAGGAATGAGTTTTTAGCCCTAGTATCCCTTAGATTAGTAGATCTAGAGTCTAGATCCAAAAGGGGAGAAAAAACAAATCAAACTAGGTGTGGTAAACAGATCTCCCACCACCTAGTCTAGCTGAAAAACATCCTACAGGAGGGGTTGCAGCCATGCACAATAAATTGCTTCAGAGATAACACAGTCTTGGAAAGCATGGGTAGGGGGCCATAAAACAAGATAAAATTTTGAATATAAAATAGCAAATCAGAATTACAATGATGCTCTTTACATTCTGGGTTCGTTCCCCAGTGGAGTCGCCAGTTCTGTTTCGGGGAATATCACCCTAGAGGTTCATTGGGTTACAACCTCCACAGAGCAGGGGCATGCTACTTAAGAAGGACTCACACAACCATGCATGTTCAGAAAAACTAAATAGAGTAGAATGAGGAAGTTACCCGTAGGTCCTACGGTTGAAGAAGATCCCGCAGGGTTCAAACCCACAACAACCGTCCTTCCTTCTTAACCTGAAAGACAAGAAGAAACAAGCACGAAGAACTGGTTGTACATCATATATCTACTCTAAATGTTAGTGAAATCCATATAAAACATCAGATAAATCATAATGAATGCTTAAATAACAAATATTATCATACATATAAGCATACACTAACACGTATATTTCGGGAACATCATGATACTTCTGTATTATAAATAGCATGTACAAAAGTAGCGAGTGGATAGATCACCTGAATCCTTCCACGATCTTTGAGCAGACCGTCGTCCGGATTCGTCCTGCCCTTGCCTCGCTAAGACTCCTTCCAAACTGGTGCATACGAGATGACATATAAGGAGATGAGCATCTCAAGGAAACAAGGGTTTCCTGTAATGAACTGGGAAAGTGCAGGAGGAACGGGGAATCAGACTTGGATAGGGAATACCAACAGAGTATAATATCAATAATTCTCTCTCCCTTAGGCCATACACATGAGGGGTTTTTATACTCCCTCCAAGTAGTTTCAACAGTTGGAAACAGTTGGCCACGTGCTGGGGTGGTTGAACTACCTGAGTAACCATCAACCTAGCCCGAAAATAGGGAATAATTATATATTTTTTTCATAATTTTAATGGCATACGCGGAAAAGTGCAGCTGGACTCGCGTATACACGCGGAAAAGTACGGGCATAGTCGCGTATGGGGATTTTTACACTGTTTTTAAGTGAATTTGTCCAAGTCTGTAGGAATGGGTGCCCAAAACCATCAAAGCAATCATGAATCATGTGAAGGTGAGAAATGATGCTATAACAACAGTAGAATACAGAAGACAAGAGAGAAGGAAATCTTCAGAAAAGAAAGTTGCAACATATGTATAAACTGTAAAATGGCTTGACAACGTTATTTTATGGAACTATAGTAGCTGAATGTTACACTTCAGATATAGAGCAGATCCTTGTACAAAATATCAGATCCCTTTCAGATTTGTACACTATAAAGGATCTATTACAAGATCCCCTTGGGGTTTTGATCATATCATGCAATACAACGAGTAGATATGAGTTTTAAGGAGTAGATTTGCAATATTATTCAGAAATTTCTGAAGATGAATTTACATTAAAACAGATCAAATCTATACAAAACATGGATTAGCAAGCTAATCCATGGATCACCAAAGTGAAAGGCAAAGCCCAACACCAGAGATCTCTCATCAAAAATGGGATCAAAACACCTTGCAAAATCACCACTGAAAATAACGCAGTTCCTCAAGGGAAACTACGCTATAGCTTGAATAATTGGTTTGGCCTGATGCCAAGATACAAATCTGAAGCTCAAACAATTGATGCACTCTTATAGGAGGTTAAAAGACACACTCACTGATAAGAGGCACCAATACAAGCTAGATCTGAACAGATCTAGTGTTCCACTTGCTGCAACCTACAAAAGCAAACAAACCCTCACTGGATCTGTGTTGTAGTTGGAAGTAGAGCTTGGCCAAATCCCTGATAGTGGACGAAATCAACAAGACTCCTCCTAGAATCCTCAATGGAAGAGGGAAAATCCCTGCATAGGAACTCCAAGTGCTAAGCAGCACAATTCTCCATTGAACAACAGATAATGGTATTTGTCTAAACATAAAAGATACTAAGAAATATAGATAATCAACAACCTTCTCTTGGTGCCTTCCCCTTCCTTTTATAAGATGAAAGCCTTTGCAAACCCTAAACCACCTTGGACCCCAGGCTGAAAAAGGAAAATCAGGGTAACACATTCTTTTAGGAGTTTTCATGTCCTCCTTTATTCATTTATTGATGCAACATAAAATGAGACAAAATTGCATATTCCTCTTAGCTTAGGCTAAGTAGGAATATTACAGTCCTCCCCTCCAAAATGTTGCTTATCCTCAAGCAATTGATAGGGTGAGAGTTGTAGTATTTCCCCTCTTACATTTATGTTACCATCAATGATCAAGTCCTCATCATAAGCCAAGTGTTCATCAAGCCAATACATCATGAGTTGTTCCTCCAAGGTCAACATAAGATGTGCATAGTCCATCCCACCAGGAGTGAAGAATTCAACTGAAATAAGCATGGCTGGAGAAATTCTCCATCTATAATATGTAGCATGAGGTATAAGGAGAAGTTCCATTCCATGTGGTACATACAAACTACCCATCCTCCCTCCATACAATCCCATAAACAGTACAACTATATCATCCAAGTATGGAAGCAAGACTACATATATGAAAACAGAAATTTGAGCTTGGGGAGGTGGGTCAAAATCACACATGTAATGCTAGCATAGTGCATTTCTTGCCTGCATTAGATCAAGGTGTGGCAAGTGGCTTTCCCACCACACATTTTTTGCATGAATTACCTTAACATGGTTGAAGATGTCAGATATGTTTGGTGCTTTTGGAAAGCACCCATCATGAAAAGGAGTCTCCCTTTGCACAATAAGGGAGTGGCCAAGTTCAAAATTTCTATTGGCCCACCACAAGCCATGAGATCCACATGATATCTTACTCCCTTTAGGAAAAACATGGTAAAATAATGTGACCAATCAGAAAATAAAGTTTGATCTACATGATCAGATATTTTACCATCAAAGTTCCTCATACACATGGAGTTGTGCATGGGCGTTCCCCTTCTCTCAAAAGAAGGAAGGAATGGCTGAAATGACTCTGGCATAGAGTCCATTGGCTGTCCCAACTCCACATATCTCATGCACTCTTGAAAGTGTTTATGTAGTTCCTCTCTCAAGCCTTCCCAATCAAAGCTCCTCATGATCAGGGTATAGATCTTCATTGAATGAATATGGCTGAGAAATAATTCTTAGTGTGCCCCTTGTATTATCTTCTGCTTGAGATTGGAAGCTCTAGGAAAGAATACCCTACCATGATGATAGATGACTCCCCCTTGGACTAATTAGCCCTCTTCTTGCTACATGTCATCTAGTATCATACCTGTGTGGAGATCTTTGGAATACTCTACAAGCAGTTGAGATTTCCAATATAGATCCACATTGTTCAACAATGATAGTGCTGATGATACGTCCATGCAAGTGCCTTTCATGTTGCTTATCCCTTCTCTGACATCTCCCATGCCAAAGTTGTGTGCTGGGAGGCTGATCCTCCCATTCTCCTCCTCTCATAGCGCAGATCTAGGAAAGAGAGAGAGTGATAGTGATGCAGGGAGAAGATTCTCCTCACTCTTGAGCTGTCCCTAGCCCTCTATCACTGTAGCTTGGTCTCCCATTACTCCAATACCTCCTGGATCTAGATTTGGAGAAGAAATTTGTGAGGCCTCCCCCACAAGATCTAAATATGGTGGCCTCCCAGGTGATTTGTCACTAGATAGGAATGTCTCTTGCAGAATTCTCATGAACATAAGAGAAGGGACTGTGATATCCTTGCTTCCACTGTGCAAATACATCTTTTTTTTTTGTGTGGAAGTGCTTGGTGAGGGATAAGTATGCATGCCTTGGATCATTTGGGGTTTACCACTCTTCATGTCGACCCAATCCATTTGCAAAGCTTTCCAATCAGTGGTGACTTTCCCCAATGTAATCAACCATTGGAAACCCAAAATGATATTGGTGTATGGTATGTCAACTACAAAAAAGTGATCCACCAAAGTGTAGGACCCCATAGTAACTGAGAGTGATGGGACATATTGCATGCATTGCATTTTCCTATCTGCTGGGACCAAAACAGAGAATACTTCAAAAGTATCAATGGGGACTTCTCTCCTCTGCACAAGATGAGCATCAATAAAGTTATGGGTTGCCCCACTATCAATCAGTATAGATACGTCTGATTCATTATTGAACCTTATACTCTTAGGGTCAAGTACTTAGGCACTCCTCTCAAAGATGCAAGACTTACTCCTATTGGAGCAAAGGCTCCATCCCCATCTCCAGAAGGTGTTGGATCTCCCTCAACATTATCAGCACTGTGGCCCCTCATTGGTTCACCATCTTCATCTTCCTCCTCAAAATCTTAGAAGACTTCTATGTTGTGTGCTTTCCTAGCAGCACATCTATGTCCAGGTGCCCATGACTCTTGGCAAGTGAAACATAGTCTCTTCTTTATCAGCACCCTCCTGATTTCAATATCAAGAGGCTTCTTGAATGAGCTATCCTTGAAAGGAGCATATTTTTGTTCCTTCCCTTTAGAAAGGTGAGGGGCATTGCTTTGGAAAGTTGCCTTTGCTTTTGGCAAGGCATCTTTGAGGTCTCTAGCCCTCTCAATGGCATCATGCAAAGTGATGGGCTTGGTAGATTTAACCAACCCATGCAAAGGTTCATCCAAGCCATCAATGAACATGTACACCCTTCTTGTTGCAGATAGATCAGGAACCATAACAAATAATCTCATAAACTTAGAGATATAAGTTTCTACATTTCCTGATTTATTTAACTTTGCAAGGCTCAGGAAGGTGCTTCTGGATCCTTTATATCAAACCTCTCCACCAGTATTCTAGTGAATTCAGAGTAGGCAGTCACATTGGCATGGCCCAATGTAGACAACCCATGGAACCACCAATTGTGTGCTTCACCTTCAAAGTGCAGCGCTGCAATATTTATGGCTTCAATTTCGGGGACATTGTTCAACCAAAAGTAGATGTCCATCTTTTCTACCCATACCTTGGTAGAACTGTTGGATGACCCATCAAAATTGGACAAACAGAATATGCCCATAGAGTGATTCCTATCATGATTATGGAAGAATCCACCATCTCTATACTGATGCCTTGGTCTCCTTTTGTCCTTGAGGTGAAAAAAATCTTGGAAACTCAAGTGTTCCTTGAATCTATGATTCTGAGATTCATATTACACAAATTAGTCTTTAAGGGATGCTTACTCTTGTGGTCATTCATTCTCCATAGCTAAGAAGGTAGGCATAGTGGAGCATTGTGGAGCTTATAGCTGGTTCACTGGTTGACCAATCTAGTGGTGAGACATGTCAGAGCTTTCCCCAGGATGAAATAACCCAAGAGATTCCATCATTTTTTCCATTCTTATCTCTTTGATCTCTCTAGCAAGATCTTGCATGGCCACCAAAAGAGTTCTTGCAAACTCTTCTCCTTCTTTATCACTTGCAGTTTTAGGGGCTTTACCCTTGTCTTGATCATCAATGGTGTATTCAAAATTATTGTGACTTCTATTCTGATACCTCTTCTCCCTCTTAGTAAGAGGCTTATCTTCTTCTGAATGCAACATGGTTGTGGTCCTCCAATGAGAGCACAGACTGTGCCAAGAAAGGAGCTTTGATACCACTGTAATATCCCAAAAATGGAATCACACAGCAACCCTGCTGAAATAACGCACTTCTGGGAACTCTATGCACAGAAATGAGTTTGCAGCCCTAGGATCCATTAGATCAATAGATCTGGAGTCTAGATCCAAAATGGGAACAAAAGCAAATCAAACTAGGTGTGGTAAACAAATCTCCCACCACCTAGTCTAGCTGAAAAACACCCTACATGAGGGGCTGCAACTATGCAATAAACTGCTTTAGAGATAACGTAGTCTTGGAAAGCATGGGTAGGGCACCATCAAATAAGATCAAATTTTGAATATACAAGAAAAAATCATATTTAAAATGATGCTCTTTACATTTCTATGCACAGAAATGAGTTTGCAGCCCTAGGATCCATTAGATAAATAGATCTGGAGTCTAGATCCAAAAGGGGAGCAAAAACAAATCAAACTAGGTGTGGTAAACAGATCTCCCACCACCTAGTCTAGCTGAAAAACACCCTACAGGAGGGGCTGCAGCTATGCACAATAAACTGCTTAAGAGATAACGTATTCTTGGAAAACATGGGTAGGGAACCATAAAATAAGATCAAATTTTGAATATACAACAAAAAATCATAGTTAAAATGATGCTCTTTACATTATACAGTAGAATACAGAAGACAAGAGAGAAGGAAATCTTCAGAAAAGAAGGTTGCAACATATGTATAAACTATAAAATGACTTAACAACGTTATTTCATGGAACTACAGCAGTTGAATGTTACACTTAATATATAGAGTATATATGTGCACAAAAGATCAGATCCCTTTCTGATATGTAGACTAGAAAGGCTCTATTACAAGATCCCCTTGGGGTTTTGATCAAATCATGCAATGCAAAGAGTAGATCTGAGTTTTAAGGAGAAGATCTGTAATATTATTCAGAAATTTTTGGAGATGAATTTACATTAAAATAGATAATATCTATATAGAACATGGATTAGCAAGCTAATCCATGGATCACCAAAGTGAAAGGAAAAGCCCAGCACCAGAGATCTCTCATAAAAAAAGGGATCAAAACACCCTGCAAAATCTCCATTGAAAATAACGCAGTTCCTCAAGGGAAACTATGCTGTAGCTTGAATACTAGGTTGGCCTAATGCCAAGATACAAATCTGAAGCTCAAAAAACTGATGCACTCTTCCAGGAGGTTAAAAGACACACTCACTAAGAAGAGGCACCAATACAAGCTAGATCTGGACAGATCTAGTGTTCCACTTGCTGCAGCCTACAAAAGAAAAATAACCCTCACTGGATCTACATTGCAATTGGAAGTAGAGCTTGGCCAAATGCCTGATAGTGGATGAAATCAGAAAGACTCCTCCAAGAATCCTCAATGGAAGAGGGGAAATCCATGCATAGGAACTCCAAGTGTTAAGAAACACAATTCTCCACTGAACAATAGAGAATGGTATTTGTCTAAACAGACAAGATACTAAGAAATATAGATAATCAACAACCTTCTCTTGCTACCTTCCCCTTCCTTTTATAATATGAAAGCCTTTGCAAACCCTAAAACACCTTGGAGAGTTAACTCCTTTCACATGAGGGGCCTCCTTCTAGAACTGTGCTGTCCCTTCATGAGGTACATTATATCTAGACAATGTTGTAGATTTGGTCAAGATTGACCCAGTCTCATAGCTCAAACCCCTTTCACACCTGCAAGTGATTTTTTACATGGCCCAGATTTATCCATGTTCATATGGTCATTGATTTATTCATTCTTTTAGGAGTTTTACATGTCCTCCTTTATTCATTTATTCATGCAACAAAAAATGAGACAAAATTGCATATTCCTCTTAGCTTAGGCTAAGTAGGAATATTACAGAAAACCTCTCTGAGGCACCCAAGGAAATTTTTTGGGTTGAAAACCTCATGGAGGCAGCCCACTTTCCTTCAAAAATAAATAAATAAAAGAAAAAAGAGAAAATCCCCCCCCCCCCCAAAAAAAACAAAAAAAAATGTATTTGCATCACTGTGTTTTTTATGTTTGCTGTTTTGCAGGTTGTTAATGGTTTCTGGAAAACATAGGGAAGCATTCATCTTCTTTTCCCTTCTTCTATGTTTCCTTCCATCCCATCATTCACTCCATTCATCTTCATAACTTCCTCCATCACCTCCATACACCACACTCCTCCATTCTTGAGCACAATGTAGCTAGAGAAGTAGCACACAAACATGCTGCTAAAACCATCAGGAAGTTCCTTCATAAACAAATTTGTTCATGGAATGCTAAGAAGAAAAAAAAATCAAACTTCATAATAGACTACATGAGAACAATAATGCCACACATGGCATCTCAAGTGCCCCACGTGACATCCACAATATAGAGAAGCAATAGACAAATATTAGCAGCTCATTCAGGAACCTACTCCTTCAGCAAGCTTCTGACTCAGAGAACAGGAATATGGTGAAGAACGTAGCATCTAAAAAGGCTTGTATCAAATCTCCAACTCCTTCAAATTCCTTGGAAACTACAAGTAAACTCAGGTATAATCTCTCACCCCTTGCTACACATTCATAATAGCCATAAATAATTAATTTTTAGACTTAGATTTTGAGGGGCAGAAAGATGGCCAGTTAACTTAGACACCACCATGAGGTATGTATGGAATAGAACTAGGAGTAAAAGACACCTGGACATGCAAAAGAATAATTTTAAATCAGTGGAGTAGAGGAGAACGAGGGGAGAAAAATGCACAGTCCATCTTGAATTAAATGGGAGGAGGAGCCAATTATCTACGACATAACTGGAGTTGAGCAGAGTTATATTGGCACTCCAAATTTAGCTGTGTCATCTAATAAAAGAATATTTTGTCTCATACAAACCAGTGAATTCACAATTTTTAGAGGGAGAGTACTAGCGAAAGCATGCAACACTTGAAGAAGAAGAAGAAGAACCAGAAGAAACAAGAAGAACCAGAAGAAGAGGAGGAAGAACCAACAGAAACAAGGAGAACCAGAAGAAGAAGAGAGAGAAACAAAGGGCCAAAGAAAAATAGAAGAGATGGCCATATAAGTCATAGAGATAGCAGAAAGTGGGCGAGACACATACTCACAACCTAATGTCACATCACCTCACTACAAAAGGATAACTACCACCATGGCTCCTCAGAGCACAAAAAGAAAAAGGCAGACATCTAGGTATTCTAGAGCTGACAAGAATCAGAGAAATCCAAAAACTTCTCCCCTAAGCTCAATCGTCATTGAAGAATCACCAAGAGGGGAGGAAAACATTGAATAAATATCCCTGAAGGAGTAGCTATAGAAGGCACAGGAAGAGAATGCAGCGCTAAAGCAACAATTGTAGCAAAAATAGGAGAAAGTAGCCACCATGGCAGACTTATGCATAGAATCCCTTTAGCACAGATTCCCCTCTGAATCATATGTTGTGTACCTCAAAGAATAATGGCTTATATTTCAAATCAACACTCTAGCCTCCCATGGATCACTCCCTTTCCAATATTGTAGGAAATTCATGAAGTTCTACAAGAAAGCTAACATAGTTGATTAGGAAAAGATGGAAGATTTTTATATGCATAAATTTTTGCTGAAAAATCTAGATATTTGGGACCCCAATCCTACAATGGGGTATATGCAGTTAATGGCTCTAGCATCTTGGATGGTGAATGAGGAAAATAGAGCCAAAGAGATATGGAAGGTCATGGGAAGAAGAAATAGATAACCCTTGTATCTCAGACCAGAATTTTTCAGCCCAAGAGGAGTCATAATTAACCATCGAGAGATTGAAAAGGACCCTACACTGGTTGAAAGCTACCTTCAGACTCAAAACTAGTTGATATGCAACTTTGATGATGTTTCTAGGAATATAGAAGAGGAGTGCATTATGGCCAGCTGGAGAAGATGGAACAGCCTCCCACATAGCCTCAAGAAGAGGAAGTATCATACTCCAAAAATACTGAGGGGTGCATTAGAAAGGGCACCATTATACAAGAGGGCCATGCAGGACAAAAAGATCCGATGGTTGGGACTAAAGCTCAGCCAACCTTTGTTGTTGGGGCTGACTGATAAAGAGGATGAAGATGCACAAGATAGAGAATGGGAAAATGTAGAAAATAATGATGGATTTTACCCCCTTGGGGAAAATCCCACACTTCTTACTTAGGAACTCAAGGGGGTTGTAAAAGCTTTGAAGGAAATGGAGGAGGAGGATAGTTTGCTCAGAGGATGAGAAACCATTAACTAGGGGGGTGATGATGAGCTCCATCATTAGAAATGTTTGGAAGGGTTAATAGTCACCTTTTTTCCTTCTTAGATTTATTTTAATTACATTTTTATTATTATTTGGGCTTATTATGCTAGTATAGGTAGTGATTAAGGCTAACATACTCTAAGTGCCTAATATAAGGTTGATTGCAGAAAATCATGATTTATTAAGCAGTTTTATAAAGATTTTATCACAAAGACTTGGAGGAGACAACAAGGAGAAAATATGGGAGGATTGTCCACCCTCAAAGGCAGCTAAAGGATCCTAAAGATTCTCTCCAAGAATTTGAATTCCACAAGCAACTAAAGGATCCCCAAGGATTCTCTAGAGAAATTCAAATTCTAGAGGTAGCCAAGCAACTCAAAGAGGAGAGAACTCAGTCTTGGTTTACTTGGAGTCGAGTGGACTCAATCACCATTTTCTAGGGAGCTGTTGGTAGCTGCACTATAGAATAAATAAGGCAGAGCTAGATCTAGGAAGAGTTAGTCTATCCTAGTCTCGATTCCATTCAGAATTATTATTATGAACTATTGAAGCTTTTTGTTTTATTTAGGGATTGAAACTTTCAAAGATGTATGCATTTATTCTTTTATGAAAGGAGCAGACTGATTTCATTGGATTGATTTAAGTTCAGAGGACTAGGCTCATGGCCTAGGGCCAATCCATGTGCCTCAGCTTCTCTATTGTTACTATTGTTTCCTTTCTTTCATTTAACTGGTTTTGCTTCTTCCATTTAAGTTATATATGCTTCTAATAAGTTTCATTTCTATTTAGTTTTTGTGTTGATGTAGTTTCAATTTCTTATGCATAGTGAAATGGAGGAAAAAATCCAAAACTGTGGTCAAGTCTCCCCCCTTTCATCTCTGTCAATAGAGTTCGAGTAGGGGTATCCTTCCCATAGGCCAAAAATTACTTTCTCTTTGAGTTTTGGGAATGATTTATGTTACCAAGTCCAAGCCCTTCCTTCATTGTTTCATCCTACATTTCTGTCTGTCTCCCGTGCATAATCCACATGTGTGTTTCATTTCAGAGCACTGCTCTTATGCCTCCATTCCCCTCCTCTTCTCATCTCAACTTTGTACTTACCTTTACTTTGACTAACGCACTTAGTCCTTCAAAGCCTTATTTATTTGTTTCCTCCATTCATGGCTGCCTACCCTTTTTATGAAAAACACATGAAAAACCATTCCAAACCACCACAAAATGGACCTCTGCCTTTGCTCCTCGAGACTCCTACCACCATACATCACAGTTGCACTTCATAGCTCTTAACGTTTACCTCCAACACTTACAGCTCATTCCTTTCTATTGCGATATTACGAAATCGAAAACCGCACTTCGTACTGCTTACCTTTTTCCTTGAAGACTTATTGCTCTCCTTCACCAATTGCCTACCTTATTCCGTCATTCTGTCGGTCACCATCATCGGACTCGTTTTAACGCAAAAATTCTTGAAAACCATTTAAAACTTGACCTCCACCTTCCTCCTCAAGACTCCCACCATCGTACATTGCACTTCGCTGATCACAACATTTAAACGTTTACTTTAACACTTACTGCTCGTTTGTTGCGATTGCAAATTTGTGAAATTGAAAATCACAACTTTTACCTTTCTTCCTTTCACTGCCACATCATCTTCATCGCAAATCACAGCTTTCAACCTTTACTATATCTTAAATCATAGTTCGCTAAACTTACCATATTTCACATCGCAACCCACAACTTTTCCATTTTTCCTTTCACTACCACATCATCCCCATCGCACATTGCCTCCCACAACCTTTACGACATCGCACTTTGCACATTTTAGTTTACTCCTATTAAATCCTTACCATTATCCATTTAAACTTGTGAAGTTGCGATTGCAACATTGCACATCATAAATTTTACCTCCATCACGTCTCCGCCATCTCATTTTTTGATTCTTTCTACTCCAAAGCCATTTCTTGCACAATAATAAGTTTTTATAAGGTTTTAACCCCCTATTTCCATTTTTAAGCCCTGTTTCATGTGCTAAGCCCTTAATTCGCTATTTTAGCCCTTTTAATTCCTCCAAGCTACAAATTAACTCTTTTTAGTTAGAATTAAGTCATGGAAATTTTAGTTGCATGGATAAGAGGATGGTAGATAGATCATATGATAAGTAGAATGCATTTAAATGTTTGGCTAGGTTAAGTGTGGTTTAGAATTAGTTTCCTTTCTGCCATTTATTTTCAACAAGTTAGCTTAGTTTATTTTCAGTCATTTCCATTTTTTCCAATTAAATTAGTTCATTCTTGTCATTTATTTTCATCACTTTATTTTAATTTCCTTTCTATCATTTCCGTCCAGTAATTTACTTTCCATTTGTTCTCATAATTTAAGAAATAGCACCCTTTCGTAAAGAAGAAGAGGATGACATTAACAGAATGAATCTACTGTGTATATAGCACTGTCACCTCAAAGTTTGTACGAAGTCAGGGTTGACAAAGTAAAGTACAGCAGCCCCTTGGAGTTGCAGCACTCTCGGTGCAATACTAGGGCTCACCACTAGTCAAAGTTCTTTCTCTGCTCTAGTAGTATTTGTGCACATGAATGATGGATCATGGTACATGTGTTTGGATTATAGGGAGCTCAATAAGATCACTATTAAAGATAAATTTCCCATTCCTATGATTGATTAATTACATGAAGCAATTTATTTTACCAAGTTGGATCTTCGTTCAGGATATCATCAAATTATAATGAAGACTAAAGATATTCCAAAAACAACATTTCGAATTCATGAGGGTCATTATGAATTTTTGTTCATGCCTTTTGGCCTTACCAATGCAACTTCTACATTTCAAGGGTTGATGAATTCCATTTTCAAACCCTTCCTTAGAAAATTTGTGTTAGTATTTTTTGATGATATACTAATCTACAACAGGTCTTGGAAGGATCATGTTCAACATGTTGACAGGGTACAAAAACTATTGGAGGAGAAACAATTATATGAAAAAATATCCAAATATTTCTTTGGAGTACATGAAATATCTGGGTCATATTTTATCTCACGAGGGTGTTAAGGTAGACCCTAACAAAATTAAATCCATTAAGGAATGGAAAGTCCCGACAATCACAAAGTAGTTGCAGGGATTTATCAGGTTAACAAGGTGTTATCGAAGGATTTTTAAGAATTATGGGAGAATAGCAGCACCTCTAACAACATTATTGAAGAAATATGCATTTTCATGGACTCCGGAGGTAACCAAGGCCTTCAAACACCTTAAAGAAGCAATGTGCCTAGAATCAGTCTTAGCTATGCCAAAATTCATAAAAACATTTATTGTGGAATTTGATGCCTCATGAAATGGAATTGATGTTGTTTTAATGGAATAAGGAAGAACCATTGCTTTTGAAATTCATCCAATAAAAGGAAAGTATTTACAGAAAGCTATTTATGAGAAGGAAATGTTCGCAATACTAGATTCACTAAAGAAATGGCTACTTTACCTAATGGGAAGACACTTCAAGGAAAAAAAAGATCATGATAGTCTTAAACACTTTTTGGAACAAACAATATCTTCATAAGAGAAACAAAAATGGGTTACAAATATGTTAGGTTATGACTTTGAAATTGTTGAAGAGGTAAATCCCCTCTCCGGATAGAGGCGATCCCACTAGCCCAAATCAAGTCTAGCAATAATCAAGTCACACGATGACGTTGGTTCCTAATTACAAAAAGACAAATATCGTGATGAGTAGCCTACCTCAAATCCCACATAGTTGTCGTTGAAGAAAAGATGATGTTTCCTGTCCCTCGCTTGATAGATCACGATCCTTCCATTCGACACATTTGAACACTTGTACACATGCAGGGAAACAATGACATACAACATAAAATATAAAGCATGTAACTATATATCATTCAGAGAGGATATAATTCATTGTATTACATAAAGAAATGAACACATGAATGGAACCAAAATCAGAGTCGCTTATATTATAAATGATGAAAGGGAGACTACAACCAAATGCTCTGATGCTATGATCTTCCTTCAGTGGGGCTGACAGTGGAGCGTGTATCAAAAAAGCCTGTCAAGATTCTGGATGAAGCTCTCTCTCTTTGGCTTGGCTCTCAATAGTTGCCTGGATATAGTTTCCTTCCTATAAGTTCAGCTAGAACATGTACAAACCTTCATCCATTTAGCTATGCAGCCCATGTTCAACCAGCACATCAATGGAAGATGGCTATATTTATAGAGGAGAGGAGGAGGTTGGGATCCCTACAATAGTGGAAGGGAGGCCTTATCCCTTGGGAGGTTTCCCCATAAGGTGGAAACAAGAGGCCAAAGGAGGAAGGCTGTGGTTATTTAGTTGAACCACTTCCTATGACTCATCCACGAAGTTGTTGTGATCGAAACTTCGCCTCTTTTTAAAAAAAAAATTCCATAAGCAGATTGGCATGGGTGCTTAACTGGGACAGAGTACCAACTAGCATGAGCTCAGTGTTAATTTTCCTCATTGGTGCAAGGGTATAATGGGCTACTAGCACCAAGGCAAAAACAGGTGTTTTTAAAGGTCTACTCAGGAAATAGTCACAAGATCCTAGTACATCTGATACATTTAGTTGGAAAAATGATTCCTTATGGTACAAAGATCGCTTATATCTTTGTAAGAATTCCCATCTAAAACAAAATATTCTTCTGGAATTGCACACTTCTCCTTTAGGAGGACACTCAGGATTTTTAAAAACTTACCACAGGGTGAAGAAAGAATTTTTTTGGGATGGCCTTAAATCTGATATTCAAAAGTTTGTGGCGAAATGTTTGGTTTGCCAACAGAATAAAGTGGAAACAATTAAGACCCCGGGACTTCTACAACCTTTATCCATTCCAAGTCAACGTTGGGAGGAGATTTCAATGGATTTTATCACAGGTTTACCTAGGTCCGAAGGAAAGAGTGTCATCATGGTGGTAGTTGATAGACTTACCAAGTATGCACACTTTTGTGCATTATCTCATCCATTTAAAGCAAGTACAGTTGCTACTACATTTATGGATAGAATTAAAAAGCTACATGGAATCCCAAGGGTTATTGTGAGCGACAGAGATCCCATTTTTACTGGAAATTTTTGGACGGAGTTATTTTCTTGTTTGGGTACTCAATTAGCTCATAGCTCATCTTATCATCCTCAATCTGATGGTCAAACTGAGATAGTAAATAAATGTTTGGAAGGATATCTTCGTTGTTTTGTATCTGATAAACAAACACAATGGGTCGAGTGGTTACCTCTTGCTGAATGGTGGTATAACACTTCCTTCCATACTGCAGCAAAAATGACCCCATTTATGGCACTTTATGGATATCATCCACCATCCATCACATCATATTTAAGGGAAAATTCAAAGGTTCAAGCAGTGGAAGATCACATCGAGCATCGGCAAGAAGTTCTCCAACTCTTAAAGGATAACCTGAATTTGGCACAAAATCGAATGAAACAACAGGCAGATCAACATCGCAGTGAGAGAAGTTTTGATGTAGGAGATTGGGTATTTTTACGGCTACAACCATACAAACAATTGTCCCTCAAGCAAGCTAAGAAGGATAATAAATTATCACCAAAGTACTATGGTCCTTACAAGGTGTTGCAAAAGATTGGTACTATGGCATACAAATTGGAGCTTCCTACTTCTTCGCGAGTACATCCATTTTTCCATGTTTCATGCTTAAAGAAGGTTATAGGTGAAAATCTTCCAGTTCAAACAATATTGCCAGAACTTGATGAGGAAGGAAAATCATATTGGAACCTGAAGCGGTCATGGAAACAAGAACTCGACAGCTACGGAATCGATCAATTTCAGAGTATCTCATCAAGTGGAAGAACTTACCCACTGAAGATTCTACATGGGAGGATGAGAATTTTATACAGAAGCACCCGGAGCTACTCAAGCATTGAGGACAACACTTTTTTGAAGGTCCCTATATCACTAGTATAGTCCCTTATTATTGTTAGTGTAACCCCCTTATTGTTATTATTGCACCCTTGTAACCCCCATTTTGATATTATTGTGCCCTTAAATTATTATTGTTAGGTCGGCTAGGATTACATTGTGGCCCACTAGGATTACATTATGGCCCCATGGACTCCTATATATAGAAAGGAGGTTTTGTAAATTGTATCATCCAAGAATTGGTCATTTATGTAATGTATTGGAGGTTGCCCCCTCGAAGTGGCTCATTTCTAAGGCATTTATATCTCTTTTCTTCTCTTTTTGGAGCTGGTTACACAACACAACAGAAGGAATGTTGTACTCATGGCAAGGGATGCAATGATTGTATTTGCAAGGCATGACACTTATAATTAGTCACAGAAATAACCCTCCAATGTGTGAGATGGGGATTGCAAGGACGATGAAAAATTACTATGTAACAGATACCCCCTAAAGTATGAGGTCCGAGAGAGAGGGAGGCGTGAAATGCTTTATGAGAATGCGTCCAACCGAAAACACTACCATCGAAAGACCTACAAATACAAGTACAAATGATATCTATGATACATGATATGTGGTATGGGCACAACTATCCATAATAGAGTGTACAATAATCGAGATCCAAGGTATGGACGTATCCATCCAGTAAAGAAGGATAAACAAGTAGACTCAGGTATGGTCGCAACCATCCAATCAAATGAGTCATGTAACTAATCATGATAATCCACAAGAATCTGCAGCCTGGATTTCATCAGACAAAAATCCAGGGTCTTGCACTCCATCTCGACCCAAACAGAGTACAAGTTCAAGTATGTGAATAAGTGAGCTGAAGTTGAACATGTAAGAATATCGTCTGATTACCATCCAATAATGAAAGCCGTTAACAGACGTGAGAGAAACCACCAATAATGATGATGGCCCTCAAGGTACATGAGGTAAAATCCACAGAATGTGAACAGTGAGCTGGCATCGAACACCCACAGAATCATCCGATTGAAGGTAAATAATGAAAACCTTGCGTCGAATGCCAAGAACCTGCCATTGAGGAATGCAGGCTCCAAGGTACCTGAAGGGAGTCTCTAGATCAGATTCCTAGATAATGAGTTGAAGTCGACAGGAAATGACCTTGATCGAAGGTGGGCCGTAGTGTTTCCCACATCATCGACACGAGATAGAGGAACATGATGTTTTCGAATCAAGATCAGTAGAGAATCAGAGGGAGGTTGAAAACTGCAGAGCCCAACTTCTCTTAAACATATCGGCAGCACGACACTGTATTTGGCAGTATTTGACATCAAAGGATCTGAGGTCATGATGACATGGAAAAGAGCAGATGAGCAGTAAAAAGAGATTACCCAAACCCATGGAGGCAAGTAGAGAACGAGATGAGATGTCCCTAACCCGAAACGAATGCAGACAAGTGCCATGTTCAAGAGTGACATACTACCGACATGATGGTGAAACTGGTTCCATTTTTCCCCACCATTTCTGGTGAGTACCTCTTTATTTTTACACAAGCTTGAAGAGGATACCATATGCTTGTCATATAATTTTTTCCTTCAGACAAATCCAACCTAGTACATTTTACGAGCCCTAGGAAGGAGGAACTTGAGTAACATTATAACGACGGAGTATGATGTCATTAGTTTTAAAGAGTCTGATAAAGGGAGAACTTGACATCTTTTCATGTTTAGAGAGTTTGAAAAGAAGGTGGAAAAGAAAACTCTAGCAGTCCCTTTTCGTAGATAGTCCCATAGATCCGAAAAGGTAGAAAACTATATCTGAGAGAACCTCCTAGTCGCGATAGGCTAGGGTATTCCTTTTTCATAAATAATCTATCCCAGCTTGAAAAAGGGGTAAACGTATACTGGGTAGATGTCGTTTTGCAGCCAATTTAATGAGCTCAAAATGACAAGTGACTCGGTGATATTTTCAATTTTAGAGAGTCAGAAAAGAGCTGAAAGTTGACTCCTACTGGAGGAACGAGTGGTATAAAGGGTAGCAAATATTTTCGGTAATGGTGGAACTACTCAAAACAAGTAAAGTTCAAGAGGTTGGCTAAAAATACCACTCATCACAACAGCTCCTCAGGAATGGGTAAAACAACCATGTGAAGGCATATGATCGGTCAAGTAGATAGTGACGATGGAGTGAGAAAACCAAGGCTCATCTAGAAAAATAGGTTGATAAAATGGCAATCACAAGAGGTAAAATGGGAAAGGTTTCATTTTTACACAAGCTTGAAGCAAAGATAAACTATGTTTGAAACCGGTTTCATTTTTACACAAGCTTGAAACGGAAACAACCATGCTTGAAAAAGTAAGCATGCCCCCAGCATGGTGACTCAATTCGAGGTACATGCCCCCCAAGCTTCAATCCATATGAAAGGAAGATGGAGTGAAGGTTCAAAGCAAGAGATCTGAGAAAGAATCGATGGGGATTTTATGAGAACTTATCAAAGACTCGAATTGAACAAGAACTTGTTTCATTGTTTTAACGAGGTTGACACATTAAAAGAACTATCTTCATGACACCTTATTTAATTTTTTAAGGAGCTTGACACAAGAAAATGAACTATGCTCTGACGGTCTTGTTTCATTTTTTAATGAGCTTGACACAAGAAAATGAACTCTTCTCCGAAGACAACTCGTCATGATCAATAAGAAGTCATGGCTTCCAAGAGGTTCTCATCCGATGGAAGGGAAACATCTTGGAAGTCAGGACCCAATGCCCCCATCACATGATGTACGATGATACTATCACTGAATACGGGCACAGGACAAGTAGCCACATAATTGACATGTGGAGGGGATGACATAACCGACAGATAAATATCCAGCGGAGATGATGGCGGACTAGCTACCATATTCGGACCAAAGAATGCAAGCTGATCGATGGTCATGATCCAACCTTGGTGTAGAAAATAGATCACATGAAAGAGGGAGGAGAAAATCACTCCCATGGCATAAGTATAATCGCGGCCAAAGAGTAAATTAAAGTCCAAGGGGCCAGGAACAACCGTCACATCCATATGGATGATTTTCCCTCCCAAAGTAACAGGCAACTTCGGAAGGATCCCTAGTGGTTGACTAGTTCCTCTGTTAAAAGCCAACATATTCTGCATAACAGGCATAAGAAATGGAGAGCCAAAAGCCTTCCAAGTAGTTGAGGATAAAATACTAACAGACGCGCCTTCATTTATAATGGTGCTGGGTACGACCAGATCAAAGGTCTGTAATGTTATCTTGAAAGGCACATAAGTGGAAGGCGGTATCCTGCAAATCGACTCCAATCGAAGGAAGCGACAAAACTAGTTGGGGGGTACCATCAAACCAAGATGGTCTTCCCCTAGTGTTACGGGAGAAGAAGGAGCATCCTCCACGACCTCCATCACGGATTCGGGAGGGGTATCCTCCGGGACCTCCATCACAGGAGGCGGAGAAGCAACTTCTTGAGATATAGGGACAGGAGAATATTTCTCCAAGTCCGAGGAATCTGAAGAAACAAAAATAACCTGAGCAATGTGAAATCCACTCTCAATGGAAAAATACTTGGTGCACCATAGATGGGGCTAGCTCAACCAACCCCATGACCAATGGTTGGTCAGGAACGGATTCCTGAATTTGAATTTCCGGGGGGGCGGGATCGACCAAGGATGACTCTTTACCAATCGTTGAATCAAATGGTGAAGGGCTCAAAGAAATTTTTAACCAGCCAGAAGGCACGGTGCAGAACTAGTCGAGTTGTCCAAAGCTATCTTGGCTTCATCCATATACGGACAAAGGTGAATGGAATGGTTCCGTTCACACAACTTACAGGGATTGGAAAGCTTACCCTACTTCTTAGGAGCTTTACCAGCACTAGCTGAAGACATGCCCCCAACCTGACTCTCGGAAGCCAAAGGCAACGGTGGACGACCATTGGACCATACTTCGAGCACCTTGGGAATGCCAGGGAAATCTCAAAGAAGATGGTTTCCCTGGCACAACATGCAAGGGACCTTAAATTTCCGTAGAGGGTTGGAAGGTTTATCAAGAGGAGGTGTTTTATAAGCAATAGCTGCATCCTTAGCCTCTTTATTATTAGACTTCTTCTTCTTTTTCTTCTCCTTCTTCTTCTTAGCCACCTGGTTACTCGAATCTAGACTTTCACTAGGCGAAGTAGAAGAGGAGGATGCAGAAACAAACGAAGAAGGGGAGAGGTCCACCTTGGAATCAACATGATGTTGTTTAGACGGAGGAACTGATTGAACAGTATCCGAGACATTCGGGACCACAGAGGTTGAAAACAACCAAACAGGCAACCCAACAGTTAACCCAGGAAGGGACAACGTTCCCATATAAGGAGCACCAAAATTTCCAAAAGGAGGAAAAGGACCAGGATTCCCTTCGGAGGGGATTCCTTTGTTGGTGAACTCCATAAATTTTGCCATTGGAGACAACTCAAAACAACACCCTAAGGAAACTAACTTTAACCAAGAATATTTTGTGGGCAGTTAATTTTAAAACACTGAAGCAAGACTCTACTGTTTCATATTTTAAGAGTCGAGAAATAAGAAAAATGTGACTCTATCACTTTCAGTTTGGAAACAAGTGTGAAAGGACAAGCGCTTGATGATCTTTTCAAATTTAGGGAGTTAGTAAAGATCAAATTGACTGCTTTGGTAATCTAGGTAAGAGGTGTACCAAGTTTCTGTGAACTACAATATACACCTTAGTCAAATGAAAGAGAAATGACCAAGGACTTTCTGTACGTTCAAGTAGTTTCCCCGAATGCTGTGTTCGGTGTATCACAGTTACAAGGTGGCAGAATCGACTTCCTATGGATAACAATATTGCAACCTAGTGCGGTCTCCCATTATATACTCGATGGTATGGGGAGCACAAGTCCATACTAGCGCTGTTTGAAGCCAGATGGCGAACGACAACTACTATGTTTAAAGATGCTAGAACATGTCTCTAGCCTAGACCACTAAAATGTTTCGTTAGGTTTCAATGCTTCCTTAGGTTAATTCAATAAATTTTATGGTTGATCTTCAATTATGTCTAGGTTTCAAGGCCCTACCAT
Source organism: Pinus albicaulis (assembly GCA_034641835.2). Classification (NCBI taxonomy): domain Eukaryota; kingdom Viridiplantae; phylum Streptophyta; class Pinopsida; order Pinales; family Pinaceae; genus Pinus; species Pinus albicaulis. The sequence goes on from CM076584.1 coordinate 851,328,651, forward strand.
ATGCAATCTGACAATATCCTATATGCAGCTATATGAGGAAAGAAATCTTTCAATTCGATGAATGCTATCTAGTTAAGGGAAGAGTTCCAAACAATGATGCAATAGACAACAATACTGAAAATGAAAATTTTCCAAAATAGATGACTTTCACTATCCAAAAGTAATCTAAAACATTCAATGATGCGAATTATGCAATGTAATCTATGCAAAATTCTCTTTTTTGAAAACTATGCAATTGTAATCTATGCACAATTTCTCTTTTCTTTTGAAATGATAAGAATGCACTCAATGTATTTTTTTATGAAATGAGAATCTAATTAATGCATGCTTTTAATGAAAGAGAATGCACACAATGCAATTTTTTAGCTTTTAATCATTAAACAATGTGATCTAGGTTTAATGATAAATCTCAAAAATACTTTCCAATGCAATGTGATCTAATGCATTCTAACGAAAAGAAAACTTTGAGATGAAAACTAAATGAACGCAAATCTTCTTAATGAAGGATGAATGCAAAAGGGATGAAAACCACACTAAGAATGCAATTGTTGTTTTAAACACTTTGTAACGAAATTCCTCAAAAGGCTACAAGACATATGAGGTCAAGCCCAAAAAGGACTTCCAAAGCATGAGTTCAAAACAAGGCATTCGTTCCCTTTTACATCAAGAAATCATGGAAGGAAGACATTTCAGTTGAAAAATGAGAAATGTAATCTATGCTCATACAGAGAAAAGACCAGAAGGGAAAGACACACTGGTGAAGGATTCAGGGAAAAAATATCAATTTTCACACACCCTAAAATTGGCATGACTTTGGTGGGTGAAACTAGCGCCAACTGGCGTGACTTTCTCACTGACAACTAGCTCCAATGGCCAATTAGTGCGGGTTGCTAACTTACAACAAGCGCCAATGCCTGAAAAGGAAAAAAAAAGAATTTCTCCCAACCAAGACGAGACTCACCACTTCAAAAAAAATCTAAAAATAACCCAGAAGCAAAAGTACTGACCAAAAAAACACCCGAACAAGGGAAAAACCTAGCACCTACAGGAAATGGCACGAATATTTGGTTGTAATCCATGCCAGACAGGGAATTTCACGGGTGATGAACTAGCAACTTGCACCAATGGGCACGAGTGTCAGGGTGAAAACCATGCCAATCAAGCCAACCATGAAAAGATGAAAATTTCAGAAAAGCAGAGGTCAGATTTGATCCTCTGGGGCCGAACAAGGGTCTACGACCAAGGAGGGTGAACCAGAAGAGAAAATAAATCAATCAAAAGCCAAAAACAACCAAAATAAGAAAGACTAACTCCAATTGAATCCCCAGCGGAGTTGCCAGTTTGTTGAAGAGGTAAATCCCTTATGCGGACAGAGGCGATACCACTAGCCCAGATCGGGTCTAGCAGCAATCAAGTCATGCAATGACGTTGGTTCCTAATTAAAAAAAGACAAGTATCACAATGAGTAGCCTAACTCAAATCCCACACAGTTGTCGTTGAAGAAAAGATGATGTTTCCTGTCCCTCGCTTGACAATTCACGATGCTTCCATTCGACACGTCTGAACACTTGTACACATGTAGGGAAACAATGAAATACAACGTAAAATCTAAAGCATGTAACTATATATCAGTCAGAGAGGATATAATTCATTGCATTACATAAATAAATGAACACATGAATGGAACCAAGATCAGAGTCGCTTATATTATAAATGACGAAAGGGAGATTACAACCAAATGCTCTGAAGTTATGATCTTCCTTCGGTGGGGTTGATAGCAGAGTGTGTCTCAACAAAGCCTGTCAAGATTATGGATGAAGCTCTCTCTCTTTGGCTTGGCTCTCAATAGTTTCCCAGCTATAGTTTCCTTCCTACAAGTTCAGCTAGAACATGTTCAAACCTTCAGCCATTTAGCTATTCAGCCCATGTTAAACCAGCACATCAATGGAAGATGGCTATATTTATAGAGGAGAGGAGGAGGTTTGGATCCATATAATAGTGGAAGGGAGGCCTTACTCCTTGGTAGGTTTTCCCATAAGGTGGAAACAAGAGGCGAAAGGAGGAAGGCCATGGTTATTCAGTTGACCCACTTCGTATGACTCGTCCACGAAGTTGTTGTGATTGAAACTTCGCCTCTTTTTTTTAAAAAATTTCCATAAGCAGATTGGTGTGGGTGCTTAACTAGGATAGAGCACCAACTGGCATGAGCTTAGTGTTAATTTTCCTCATTGGCGTGACGGAAAAATGGGCTACCAGTGCTAAGGCAAAAACAAGTGTTTTTAAAGGTCTGCTCAAGAAATAGTCAACAGAAGGAATGTTGTACTCATGGCAAGGGATGCAGTGATGGTATTTGCAAGGCATGACACTTCTAATTAGTCACAAAAATGACCCTCCAATGTGTGATATGGGGATTGCAGGGACGGTGACAAATTATTGTGTAACAGAAATCATCAACAAAAAAGGGAAGATAAATGTTGTTGCATATGCACTCTCAAGAATGGATGAAGAGGTGGAAGCATTTATTTGTGCCATTTATATTACACAACCATATTGGATAACCGAAGCAAGGGATGAATGGAAGAAGGACTAAGAAGTGTGGACACTCATTCAATAGTTACAACAACATCCTAGTACATCTGATAAATTTAGTTGGAAAAATGATTCCTTATGGTACAAAGATCGCTTATATATTTGTAATAATTCCCAACTAAAACAAAATATTCTTTTGGAATTGAAAACGTATCCTTTAGGAGGACACTCAGGATTCTTATAAACTTACCATAGGGTGAAGAAAGATTTTTTTGGGATGGCCTTAAATCCGATATTCAAAATTTTGTGGTGAAATTTTTGGTTTTCCAACAAAATAAAGTTGAGACAATTAAGACCCCAGATGTTCTACTACCTTTACCCATTCCAAGTCAATGTTGGGAGGAGATTTCAATGGATTTTATCACAGGTTTACCTAAGTTCAAAGGAAAGAGTGTCATAATGGTATTAGTTGATAGAATTACTAAGTATGCACACTTTTGTGAATTATCTCATCCATTTAAAGCAAGTATAGCTGCTACTACATTTATGGAAACAATTAAAAAGCTACATGGAAACCCAAATATTATTGTAAGCAACAAAGATCCCATTTTTACCAAAAAAATTTTGACGGAATTATTTTCTTCTTTGGGTACTCAACTAGCTCATATCTCATCTTATCATCATCAATTAGATGGTCAAACTAAGATAGTGAACAAATGTTTGGGAGAATATCTTCATTGATTTTTATCTGATAAACAAACACAATGGGTCAAATGGTTACCTCTGGATGAATGGTGGTATAACACTTCCTTCCATACTGTAGTAAAAATGATCCCATTTATGGCACTTTATGGATATCATCCACCATCCATCACATAATATTTAAGTTAAAATTCTAAGGTTCAAGCAGTGGAGTATCACATCGAGCATCAATAACAAGTTATCCAAATATTAAAGGATAACCTAAATTTGACACAAAATTGAATGAAACAATAAGCAGATAAAAATCACAGTGAGAGAAGTTTTGATGTAGGAGACTGGGTATTTTTATGAGTACAACCTTACAAATAAATGTCCCCCAAGAAAGCTAATAAGGATAATAAATTATCGCCAAAGTACTATGGTCCTTACAAGGTGTTGCAAAAGATTGGTACTATGACATACAAATTGGAGCTTCCTTCTTCTTCGCGAGTGCATCCAATTTTCCATGTTCCATGCTTAAAGAAGGCTATAGGTGATCAACTTCCAGTTCAAACAATATTTCCAGAACTTGATGAGGAAGGAAAAATAATATTGGAACCTGAAGGAGTCACGGAAACAAGAACTCGACAACTATGAAATAAATCAATTTCAGAGTATCTCATCAAGTGGAAGAACTTACCCACTGAAGCTTCTACATGGGACGATGACAATTTTATATAGAAGAATCTAGAGCTACTCAAGCATTGAGGAAAACATTTTTTTTTGAATAAGAGGGGAATTTTAGGTCCCTAGATTACTAGTGTAGTCCCTTATTATTGTTATGTAACCCCCTTATTGTTATTGTTGTACCCCTGTAACCCCCCATATTGTTATTATTGTGCCCTTAAATTATTTTTGTTAGGTCGGCTAGGATTATATTGTGACCCCATGGACTCCTATATATAGAAGGAGGTTTTTTCATTTGTATCATCCAATAATTGTTCATTCATGTAATGTAAAGGAGGTTCCCCTATTGAAGTGGCTTATTTCCAACACGTTTATCTCTCTTTTCTTCTATTTTTGGAGTTGTTTCATAACATTGACGAAATTACTCCAATCTAAGTCTATTATAAGCACACATATTTCACCAGCCAAGATCATGAAAAGGGAATCCAATATGTCAATGGTGGATATCCAAAACTTCCAAACTATTGTTTCACTATGATACTGACATTGTTTTAGATTGTATGAAAACAAAATTCCTTGAATGCCACAAAATTGGTAGCACCTTCCTCTTGCAATCATCAAGAAAGAAATGCAATATGGAATCGAATCTCATGATATTTTCCATACAAATATTCTTAGGACTAAAGTTAAGAAAATACTTAATTATTAGTGAACTTTCAAGAATCAAATGTTGATCCCTTATATTCAGGGAAATGCTTAGAAACATATGCTAGTATCACTTGTAGTGGTTTTATATTAAACCCAACCTCTAGGTCTATAGTTTCACCATTTTATCCTTTACAGATGTAGATACAAACAACCATTCTAATGTTTTTTTCAAAGGACCTCATGCCTCCAATATATTTTTAACATAAATTTGGCAAGGTCTCCTATGCATATGTGGAAGTCACAGTGCTTGCAAAAGGAGGTGAACTAGAATGCATTAGTTACAAGATTGCATGAACCCTATATTGCTTCCTAGAGGCCAAGAGTAATATGGATAGAGTATATATTAAAGGATGTATATAAATCATTTTAAAAGTTTTTTTATACTAGTCTACCTTGTTCTACTATGTTGAATAAAAAAAATATTTATTTAACTATCAAGGCTAATTATTATTGTTTACATTTGTTTTTCCTTTACCAATAAAATTCTATTGATAATTTGAAATCCAATTTTTATAAGATATTTCAAGAAATAAATGCAGATTTGTTTCCCTATATCTCTATACTTGTGCAACATGAGGGAGTCTTTTGAGTCTCTCAACATCCACAAGTCACCTTCTCTTAGCATTGTTGTCAGAATCTCTCTGATTGGTATTTATATTGTGCATCATTCCATATATCCCACAAATTTATTTGATTTCCATTTCACTAAATTTCTATTGAAATTTCCCTTCCTCATGGAGATTGTCCTTAGCAAAAAGGTTCCAAAGCTGCTTCACCATACCGATTAAGCACGCAACATAAAAAAATAGTGTTCAAGGTCAGAAAAAAATGCATTGCAATTTCATTAAACACTTACATTCAATACCCAAGCTCCCACCAATTTACTTTTGTTGTGGGTTGATGGGGATGAAAACCCACAATTATTCTTGCTTACAACACCCATACATTTTTTTGTACAAGGACACCAATTTCATAGATGAATACTCACATGTTTCACTATTATTCTAATGTATAACAGAGATTTTTCCTTTCCTGTGCATTGTCATACAAAAAAATATTATTATACAACCCACTTCGTAGAGCCATTAACTGATGCACCTATGAAGAGCCTTTCAATATTTTGGTTTGTTGATTTCTCAAAGAACTTAAATTTATCAAGGATTACATTATCAACCTTTAGTTTTTAGGATATTTTCAAAGGGCTATGGTATATTATAAATCTATTATGTTAATTTAAGTGAAATATTCTAAACACTAAAATTCCTAGATGGCTACTTCTATAAAACTATGCACTAGAGAACACACACCATACATTCTGATTTCCCTTAAATTGAGGTAGGAGGTTTAAATTTTCTAAATCTATGTCCCAAACTTGTTTTGTGAGTAGTGTAGAAGTGAAATGTTAATGTGGAAACAAATAATTCCTTTAAAAGGTTCTATTGAACTGTCTAGTTTCCATAAATAGAAACCGATGAGGAGTCATTCGTTAATATGATAGTGGATAAGATAATTGAACATGGACCGTAGTTATCTAGAGATAATTACAATTACATCCCACAAGAGGTATGTATGGCATATGAGGTCATCGAGTCAAGTAAAATTAATACAACAAAACCCACACCATGGCTCAAAGAAACTTATTAGTATGTCTTAAATAAACTAATAAGTACGTGTGGATGGATCAAGATAACATGAGCTCAATAATCTTGATGCCAACATTCAATTATGACTTAGGTGCATAGTCTTGTAGTCACCCTAGTAACTGAATTACAACCACAAATCTTCACAACTCTACTGAGGTAAGGAGACGAGTTGCGAATAAGTTGGAAATTCTAGCTCAATGAGTAAGAATTACAATGGTCTTAGTAATCCTACTCGGGTGACAACTATCTTGAATGTACAACAATTTGTGATTAAGAAAAAATTGCAACAAACATATTAATTTAGTAGATCATACATTGTCCAAAATATTCTACAGTATTTAAAACTTCCAACTATTAGTCAGCATACTATTTGAGTGAACCACCTCTTAACATCAATTTTTTTTATCTAAGATGCACCAGAAATAGGTAATAAGTAGCACCAGTTCAATTTTTTGGAAAATTTGCAGAGACCTTCAAAATAATAATACTTGAATGCACATAAACAAAGTCCTAGTTACCAGCTCATATGATCCTTTATGAATACAATAATATTTTGTTTCTTTTCCATCTACCATAGTAACCAAGAATTTTTAGTAACCATAGACTCCAGAATCATAGAACTCCAAAATGTCAATTATCTATTACTGGAAATTTGTTGATTTAGCAAAATGCATTGATGCTATAACATTTTGTTGTCATTTCCTTGAATAGTGGTCTCATTTGGATTAAGTTTTAGTTCCTAGCAGAAGCTACTACAACTAATGCGTACTTGAGATCCACAATCCCTAGTTTTTTATCATTCTTTTTCATATCTACATGTATTGTTTTTGCAAGCCATTGAATTATTGAGCCTAGTCATCTGATATATTATCTAGATAGGTGTGTAACTATGCCAATCCTTTCTGCAAAGCCTTTAGAATGTATTATTATCTACTCCATTATAATGAACATGCCCAAATTGTGTTAGGATTTAATTACTTTGTATGCCTTTAGTTGTGGTGGCTATTTCGGCAACAAAAATTTAGGTTTCACAAAATTTTCTGTCAATACATCAAATCAGCAAATCAAACATCTTCCAAAGTTTGTTGTAGTACTCAAAACTAGGAATGTGGCACAAGATACCTCAAAAATATGAACTTCTAGTGGCTGCCATAGTGTGGAGTAGACCACCTATTTCTACCAGATTCTATTTAAGACACAAGAAATGAACAAGAATCAATAATGGTGGTGAAAATTTTCCAACCATCATGAGGGTGATATTAAAAAAAATTAACAAATATATTTTAAGAAGGGAAAACAGGTATTATGAGCCTTTACTGACATGCATTTTGGTATTTTTCACCATCTGTGTTAGACACAAAAATTCACAACATTATTATGTGACTTGTTACGATACTAAAGTGAAGTAGTAGTTACAAAATCCTAGAACTCCAAAATGCATGTATTTTACAAAAAAAATTCTTTCATTAACCTTAATATAGCTCAGTTTTCTTAGGCTGGAGTGGTCACTTGGGGTCCAAAGTCCAGTAGCGTTTTTGACTGGAATTAATTTATGCACTGTTGGTTTAAATTAGGTGAAATTAGTTACCCTGACCAAGCTCTCCCTCTTTATGGAGTATCTGACGTTTTTTCTCACTCCATGAATCAATCCATAAGCCTTTTTAAGGCATTATTCTCTAATGCAATATATTAAATATGCCAACATCATGTTACAGAATTGGTTACCCTGACGAAGTTACCCTTCTTTATGGAGTATTTGACAGGTTTTCTCACTTTTTAAATCAATCCCGAATCCTTTTTAAGACACTTGTCTCTAATGAAATATATTGAATATGCCAACATTTCCCAAAATTAGTTCATTGTTTTGTATGCCTTAATTGTGGATCATGTTCGCAGGACATTGGTTGCTTCAGTTTTGGACTGTATGAAATCTCAACATGGTTAGGTCAATTCTTAGCGTAGTTATATAATTCTATAATCCTGATGGCATGCATATTTATCTAGTGATTGTCATTCTTTTCTGCTCCAAAAAAGTTGAATAATGCAAGAAAACCAACAACTTTGAGTGTAGTCATCCATTATTTTTGTTGTTGTTGTTGTCAAAATATCTCTTACATTTATGGAAAATTATTTAAAAACAACAAATCAAAAGGTTGAAGTGTATATACAATGGAGATTAAATCATTATCCTCTTCTGTAAGACTAAAAAATCAGAAATAGAGTCTATATAAGTTACCAAATATAAATATTGATCGTCTCTTATCGATAATTCACCCTCAATTAATAGCTAGTGATGTGCCTCATTACACCACATAGAACAAAAAGTATACAGATAAATGGAACAAAAATTAGAGATATATCTAAATTCTTGCTCAAAAACAAACTTACACTTAATCTTCCTAGGGAAAATAGAGCAGAGACTCAATCATTTCCAAATCCTAATGAACGAAAAGTGGACCAGAGAGCTACAATTTCCAAACAAGGAAACACACTAGTGAGCCTGCATTGAAGGAGAAGTAAATACTAGTCCTAATTATCTTTTCAAACAGATTAGAAACAATGTAATTTGTGTGCTCACATGTCTTCTAGATCAAACAACACCGCAGATTGAATTGATATTTGGAGTTAATAGATTCTGCTAAAGCAACAAAGGTTAACACCTTTGTGGTTGATACTACTACAAGGACTGACAAAAGATCCACCCTGCATCCCTGCAAAATAGGCTAGATGTCGCAATGATATTTTCCAACACATTGGGAAAGGGATGAGCCCCCCCATCCTTGTGGAAGATTGTTCTTCCCACCATACTTTGACAATATGTATGATTGCATGATTTGCTCTAGATGTTGGAATTGATTCTTACTAGGCAACCAACAAGATACATAATAAATGTGTGAGGCATAGAGGATATGTCCAACCCCCTTGTCAAATTACCATGTAATGAGAGGTACTTATGATGCAAGAATCAAGGCTTACTCGAAAATTGTTGAAGACACTGTACACCAATCCTGGATAGCCACTGGTGAAAGCACCACTTGAAAATTTCAAATGCAATTATTAGATACCTCACAATTACCCTGGGTTGAACATAAGTCTAAGATGTGGGAATCTAGTAGGCTGAGAGTCTAAATATAAAAAACTAAAAATTGTCTCATGGTCACTAACCACAACATATAATTTAGAGCCCAATATGTGTAAAAAAGTATGAGCACCATCAACCAAGCTATGCTCAACACTCATAGAAATAAAGGATCCATTAGCAAAATGATTGTTGATCATGTCTAACCCATCGGGACATGTCTAACCCATAGAGATGTAAGATGTCCTTCACTTTGCCCTGAATGCCAACAAATTCAAATAGGTAAGCCAAGGAATCCATTGTAAAATATAAAAATCTGGGGAAAAGGGGCACCTTTGACAAATAGATCGATTCAACGAAATTTCAGGGGATATCGAGTTAATAACAAGGAGAAATGTTAATGCATTAGAGAGTAGTGTGTTCACCATGGCCACATATCGTGGTCCAAAGGCCAAGAAAAACCAACATGTCTTTGATGAAGCTCCAATCTATAGAAAATGAGGCTGTTAGACATTATCTCGAGCCCATTCCAAGGCCTCTCAATTCTAGATTATGGGTCTAGAATAAGTGGAACCTTTACAAAACATATATTCTCTTGTTGAACTACCTTCCATGCAATTGAGATCCATTTCTTTAGCCATGATCTTATATGAGACACCAAGGAAAGTAATGAAGCTCAAACCTCCAATGGTGCCCCTAGCTACATTCTTGGTAATGAGTTTACTAAGGCCTTGATTGAGAGATTTAGAGAGCTTTTTAGAAGAGAAATTTTCAGCAGTCAAACAATATAAATAATCTTGTATTGTGTTCAACATGGCCTTGTAGAAATAAAAATGAAGGCCATCCATTCTTGATGAAAAAATCACAATAAAGGCCATCCATTCTCGATAACTTTCTATTCTTCATAGAACTAAGAGATAAAAACCCCTCTATTTTGAGAATTCGCTATCCAATTTGACTCAATCACTACACCAATAGATAGAAACCTTGCATGGAATGACTCTACAATGCGCGTTTCTGACATCCACCACATGATTTGTAAAGGAATTAAGAGACAATATTTTGAAAATGCAATCGAAACATGCCTTTGACATTTTTTTGATCTTTTGCAAGAGATCCATCCCATTGATGTAAACCAAGAATCTTGTAACTGTTAGTTTTATTTTCAAGTAGTTAAATTAGACTTTGGAATTTGTATCCCTCATCCTCTTCAAAAATCCACTATAGTTGATAATGCACCCTGACACCCCTTGAAATGCACTCACTTTCCTTACAAACTATCATTTCCCCTTGAAGGACCATATTGTAGAGATCCCTCTCTAGGAAAATGTGTATCTCCTTGAGTGTAAGCAAAGCATCCTAAAACTCTTTTAAGTTTTTTCCTTTTCCGGGCCATCATTTTTTCTCACCCATTCTATTACAAAGAAGAAATTTCTCATACCCATCCTGATTTTTTCTCTGCTTTTCAAGATGATGTCATATGATTTTAAGGATCACATCCATGTAGTGTGGTCATCTGTTTTATTTTAATTTACCCCATTAAATCATTGGTATCATAGATTGTTAAAATGGACCTATGGTAATGATGAAACTGTAAACCAAAAATAAAGCACAAACTCTAATATTTTAAAATATTAAAGGGGTGAATCCACAACTACTATCTTGAGTTGTTTTTCCATATAACATAAATAATTCTTGTTTCTTGTTTCTAACTATGTCAATGCCCAACATTGACATTTATTAAAATGCTAAGATACATTGATGATTCTTGTTACCTCAAAAACCTGCACTTTAAGTGGTAAAGCTCTAAAACATATGTACTACCTTTAGGGGAAATAAGAGGGTTTGTTTATTGTCACCACAATATTTTCCTCTCTTGCTTTTGGTCATCTATCACTTGGAACAAGGGGTGTTTACTTAATTAAAATATGAGATAGATTTATTAATATATTGTGATGGAAGACCGGGATTAGTGGGGATTATTTCCTATCTAATTAAGGAAAATGGAGTCAAGCGACAACCTTTAGAGGGTTTGAAATTATGAATGTGAATGGTACGATAGTGCTGTTACAACATGCCAAAAATTCAACCTATGAATTTTTTTTTCCAGATTGAAAAAATTACATAGAGGGCCCTTAAAAAAGTGCTCCTTAATACACATTCATGGAAAAAAAAGAGGTGATTGTACTACAAATTAAAAATATGTCCTACCATTAACTGAAGTGACAAAAGTAGTTTGCCTAACTTAATATTAATTGACAAGGGAAATTGATAGGAACACCTCAAAAAAATCCCTTCTTCAAGTGACAGAATTTTTGCTAATATGAAACCTAATTTTGTGGGAAAATTTAATGAATTTCCAGCTATATACAAACAAAAATATGGATGAAATGATTAACCTCATATTACAAAATAAAAACTTGAACTTTCTTTCTTTAGTAGATCTTCAACTAGGCTCATAGGGGAATTTCCCAATAATCCATCCATGCCTTTACAATGGAGAGAGATTCTGTGTGATGCCTTTTGTCATCCTCCTAGCCAAAATGTTCCCATGAAATGTGCTCATTTGACCAAATTCTAGTGTTTTTTGTGCCACGTGTATGTCTTCTCATTGGAATGATTTTCAAGGCATTTTCTTCACATCCACTCCTATTATAATAACATTATCTGACAAATCAATGGGGAGTTAGTTAAGATGTGGAATATCTTTATTAGAGTAGAGCACGAAGGAGTCCACACTTTCTTATGTTTAAACATGGTATGATGTGCATTCTATTCCAGTGCTTTATTTGGTACACCATTCTATGCATGGATTGCATGATTTTAGGCCTGAAAAGTATACTTTTCAATATGTGCCAAATTTGAACCTTCTTCATATGTTATTATCCTTTCTCTTATTCATTTATTCCTTGACATATTCATCCCATTTTATTATGGTCAATAAAAAAGAATTTTTTAACAAAGTGGGCTTACCTCTGGCCCAAATTCCATGACCAATGTGTATCTATTTCATCAACTTTATGCGGGACATTTCCTAGGACAAACTGCCTAAGCTTAGTTATTGATGAGATATCAAACCATAACACAAATTGACAACATTAAATCACGACATCATGTTCTTGAGGGGAGATTACACTTGAGTCTCCGTAATAATAGCACATTTGATTTACCACTTGATCACAACCTACTTGACAAAAATATTTTGGCAAGCCTTAAGGAGAACATGGGGTGGCCCTAGATCCATAAAATGTACACAAGTTTAATCACATCCTGATGGTGTAAGTTCAATGACTACCTCCACGTGCTAGGTAAAAGTTGTGTGAATGGAACTTCGTCAAAATTTTTTTTCCTTAAGGAGAATGAGGGTAGGCTTGGGTTTGCAATATATGCACATGGTTCATCACCTCCCAATGCCATAAGCTCCATATATTCCTATCCCCCATGGATGAAGCTTGTGAGAATGGAATCTTGACCAAAGGTGTGAAACTCCTTGCTACTAATTGCTAGTCCCATGCTTTTTGGGCATTGGTGTATTCTTCCCATATCTAGATGGCTTTTTTACATTTTTGAGCAAACTTATTTAGTTATTTGGCCTTCTCTACCAAGGGAGTAATTGTGTTGGAGGGTGCTCAAGGTGATATGACACGGTAGGATGGCAAGGCAGTTAATGAATTGTATCCATTTAGATTTAAAACATGTTTCTCTTAGAATATTTTGATAAGAATGACTCTATGTTCATGAGGAGTCACATCTGTAATTTCATTGCAAGGGAGCATTTTTCCTAGCTTTGTTCTTTCCACTTACATCCTCCCTGTTCTAGACTTTCTGGATAATTACGTTTGTAGGTTTTGTGGCTCCCATGATACATGTTTGGTGCACTAATCACATGCAAGGAATTATGGTTAGTTGTGGGAAAAATATGTGAAACTCAACACAACAGACTATTCAACTACATCTTCTATGGATTAGGACATGTGAACAACTAAGCCTAAAAATGTGGTTTGATGGGTATGGCTACAGTGGTTGCAACTTGAAAAGCCTTAGGTGTGGAAAATTAAACCTAAAAAGGTAGTGTGATGGGTGCAACTGTAGTGGTTGTAAAGCCTTAGGAGTTTTTTGCAGGTTGCCAGGAATCATGAGGGATGAATTCACATTTTGTACCCATTTATTTCCAGAAGTCCCTCATTAAGTATTGGTTTAAGACTCAAGACTATGTTCTCTAGTGATAAACCTCAACTCATAATGTTGTATATGATATCTCCTTGTCCTTGACACAACTATTTTAACTCTGAACCTTGTACTTGTTCCATGAATCAAAATTTGTCTAATATGATATAAAATGTCAAGTCACGTTGAAGATGAATTTTATTACTATAATTTTTAAAATTTAGAACAATATCTTCATATTTGGAATCTGACTTTCTGCAAGATTTTTGTAATAGTATATTCATAGTTGTAATCTTCTTTTCTGCAAGATTTTTGTAATAATATCTTCAAAGTTGCAATCTAATTTTCTACAAGATTTTTTTAATAATATCTTCATAGTTGCAATCTAATTTTCTGCAATATTTTTGTTGAAATATGACCTTGTTAATTTTAGTGTCTTTTCGTATGTTTGAGAGAATAAGTAAAATACTTTAAATTCTGAAACATCCAATCAACAATTCTACCATATCTGTAAATATAATAGCTAGTTAACGATAATTTTATCATTTTATTTCTTGGATTCATGTCTTTCATCTTTTAAGGGATTAAATTAGTAAGGCATTAATAATTTAATTATGGTTTTCATTGTTGCTTCATGTTATTTGGGACATGAAGGTTACATTATACCATCATACTCTCACAAGAAATATTGAATGATGAAGTGGTTGAGCAAGCCTTTTAAAGGTTCAAGTCACAAAGTTTCAGATGGACACTACGTAGGGGTGCATTGGAGATGATAATGTAATTTTGCATGTGCCCTCTAATGCCACTATAATCCCTAATTAATTAGAGTGTATTATATTTTAAACTTAAATCTTCTATCTATTAGCTCTAACAAAGTTAGTGTCATGCTAGTGATTAATTTTAAACTGTATTTTAGTGGGAAAATTCACTATTTTTTGGTGGAATAGTTCATAATTTATTCTGATTTTTTTTTGCAGGTGTACTAGTCATGATGATAAATGTGTGGTTTACTTCAGAGGGTTCTCAGTTATTTCTAGGTACACTTTTTATCATTTTATTTGAATATTTATCTAGTGCTTTACCTTCATATTTTATCCCTTGCACAATTTCTCCTGAGGTCCATGTTGTCATGTTTATTGGTTTTTTCTATGGAAACTTTTTCCTAAGGTTCTGCAAGGTAAATCCAAATGCAAAAAATACTACTTTACATATTGATATTTGTTCAAGACATTATTGTGTGATACTTGAATTTCATAAATATATATTTCTATTTCATTATCTATATCAATATATAAGAACATGCCCATATATTTTTCATATTTCTCAAACTGTGGAGTTGTTCCTTTTCTGTTGCATGTTCTTTTATATTGTTATGTTGTTATTCAAATTTCTAGTTGCGCTTTCTAGTTATTCTCCTACGTAGTACATGATTTTTTTTATTATATCAAAAGTCTTACCAATATGATAACATTGATTTTTGTATGTGGACATTTTTGTTTAGGATGGTCCATTACAGAACCAAGATGAGGTGTTGGATCATGTAATTTCACTTTCTCTTTTTGAAGAGCTAACCATACCAGATGGTATATGATGGAAATTTCATTTTTTTACAGATACTTTTAGTTTAATTATGTCATTTAGATAAATTATTTTCATGTATTCAAATAAAATTTTCTTTCTTAACAAGACTTTGTCATTTCCACGTTTTGATGAAACTGTTTATGGTTTGATACTCTCATACGACATTTATCAAGTTACATGCACCCTCATTAGAAAAAACAAGATAATTTTTCTTTACATCACTATATTTATTTTTAATTGTTGACTTAACAAAGTCTTTTAGCTAAGAAAATAGTTTTAAGGTTATGGCATATTATCATCTAAATTGAACAGAATTTATATCCAAAATGTTAACTTGTAAACTACTTAGCTGGTTTTAGGCTTTCCATTTAAAATCTAGTCTAGTTTGAACTTTGAACATTCCATAGATTTGAAAATTAAGAGATTTTTGTGTAAGTATTAAAAAATAGCCCATAAGGCCTCTCAGTTATTCATTTATTTTATGTGAATATAAAATTTACTATTAAGTTATAACCTCTTGGAACATACGTCATAGATCAAGATCATATTGTGGAGTGTCGTAGGACAAAAATAGAAGCAAGGACACTGAATTATTTCAGTTTTCCTGGTTCTTACTACCACCCCTTGCAGTACCTCCACAAGTTTCAAATGGAAGTTCCAAAATATTTGGTATCTATTATCATCATGGCATTTATGGTATCATGTCTCCATGTCTATGGGAAATGCCTTGGTTGTTGGGAATCGAGATTTATTTTCTTATGGTTTTGTTATTGAGTTCCCTTTTGGTCTTGAATATTGTGCTCCATATTTATAAGATCAAAGTGAAATTTGTGAATTAACAATCTCTTGTCATGATTACTTGACTCCAAAAACTTATATTAGGTGCTGGTACAAAATATCATGCAGAGTAATGGTGTTAAATTTTACAAAACACATGGTTTATCCCTCTTGTGCATGTTCATAATTACATATTTAGTGAAAGGAGAAAGCATACTTAGTTGCGGAAAATAGGAAATGATTGTGACTCATTCATCACCTTAGTTTTCCACTGCATATGGGAACAAAATGAGCTAAATCCTAAGGCTAACTAAATACTTAACAAACATCCTTATATTGTAATAGGTACTATGAACAAGATTTGAAGTACATACTGATATCTACAAAGTTAGGCATATCAATGAGGAGACCGGTAGTGTATCTGAATATGTCGTCTAGAAACCATCAATCAATAGGTTGTATATGGCATTCCTGGTGGTGCTATCTATAGAAATATTGATATGGAGTTCTAGAAAATTTATGTGAAATTATGCACTTTGTATAGATTAGGGTGGGATAACAAGATTTTTTTTTTAATATCCAAAGGTTATAAAAAAACAATTACATTCTATTGAAAAGTAATCTAAATATGAGTGCCTATTATGAATGAATACTAGTAAAGTCCACTCTTAGAAATTAGAATAAACAATATACTTGTTAGCACTGGAAAGTTGAACCATGCAAGTTTATTTTAGAAATTAGACCTTTGCCAACTGTTCCAATATTTCCATGAGAGAATGATTAGTTGGGATGTGGAAAGGTTTTTTTTATAGCCTACATACACTAATATGTTGACATTCTAGACTTCAAATTTCAATATGGTGTGGCCAACCTTAACACAGGTTCATACCCTATTTCACTATAAATATCACTCCAAATTTTATTGCTCATCTTATGTTATTATCTAATTTCCTTAGTGTTGTAAACCTACTTCATCGAAGTCAATATATGTTAGGGGCTTCATTAGTTAGATCATGTGAATTTTATCATTTCAACATTTGTGGTTGACATTAATTGTGTTCCTTCCATTCCTAGATGACCATTATCAACATGGTGGAGTTTGTTAGTATTATTTTTTTTTGAGTGAACATGAAGGAAGCACTACAAAAAAGGCCCCAATGCAAAGATTTCAGGAAGACATAACTTCTACAAAGAAACGACTGAAAAAAGTGACATATATAGTTTTGGAGTGGTGATCTTGGAGCTGGTGATGGGAAGGTAACCAATAGATTGAGAAATTGGAGAGGATGAAGATCTTGTGAAGTGGGTGTTTCATAAAATAGAGAAAAATAATGGATTTCTTGAAGTGTTGTATCCTGAGTTTGTGGACTGCTTCAAGGAGGAAATGACCATGGTTCTGAAAGTAGGACTCCTTTGCATAAGAACCCTGCCCATAAATTGGCCAACAATGAACAGAGTCACACAATTTTTGTAAGAATCCAATATCAAGCACTGGGCTAAGGCAACTGCCAAGGATGAAAAATAGTCTCTTCACTAGTACGTGGAACCCACAATTTACATTGTATAGGCATGATGGTAATTGTATCTGGCCTGGAATTTTCTTGTTTACATGGCCTCCATATTTACTTCCACTTTGTAGCTTCTAAGTTTGTTTATGTTTGTTCATGTATAACCTTTTGAATCTAACCTAATACTAATACCCAAAATATAAGCTTGTCTTTGTAGCTCTTTGGTCATCATTCTACATGACAATCCAATGGTTAGAGGGTTCATATATATACCCAATCATGGGCCATTGAGTTGATGTGTTCTTGATTAATCTACCCTCCAAGTTAATAATTGTGGTGGGCTAGTTAAGACATAGAATTTTCTCCCTATTAAACACCACGAGGAAAGCACAAATCGATACCATTGTCATCATCATCTATGTTAGCATCTTATTATTGATCTCCTCTTGCTCTACTCTCCTTGTTCACAAGAATTTAATTGTAAACTAGAGCACTAAAGCTTTCAATGTAATATGGGTGGAAATCAAGATGATTTTAGTGGTCACTACCTGAGATTCTCATTATCATTTTGTCATAAATGGTTATTTCGTAGAAGTTTAACAATGGCCTCTGGCTGTTTTAAAACTGTATTGTAACTTGAAAATGTTCATTTCTAAAATTTACATTTTTTTAAACACTCCTTAGATTAAATCCAAATTAGTATGTATTTAACCATTCTCCATATTAAATCATGACATGTCAGGACAAAAAAAATTGTAACAGGAAAATCATCTTCCTTCTTGAAATTATGAACTTGTTTAATCATTAGTAGTTTTGGTAAATAATACGTATTTAATCATGAATAGTTTTGGTAAATATTAGGTATCATAGAGGAAATTAATTAATTGAGTTATTTTCTTTTTATTATTTATATTTAATATCATATTTATTATTATTGTCTTTTTATTATGTATATTGAACATATTATTTATAGAAAATTTTGATCTTCCTAGATATTCTATTCCTTTGGTGTATATTTGCACCTTTATGGGAAATTGCTATTTTAAAGTCTAATTTTTTAAAGGGTGCTAGCTCAATGGAAGATTACTTGATTTAAAATTAGGATTTTGGTGGTTTGATTCCATCATGCTTTGATATTCATATAGAATGGCGATGATCGATTTTTGGTGACAAACTCTTTTGACCATCACCAATGAGTTTATGGTGATAGTTTTCAACTGTCACTAAAATATGAAATGGTGATGGTAAAAAAATGCCACCATATATTTGAATCAATAATGATGGCCATGAAATGGCCATCACCATAAATCATTATTTCTCATACGAAATGGTGATGGTAAACGAACGTCGCCATATATGTGCATCAATAGTGACGCCCAAGAAAGGTCCATCACAACAAATCGTTGTTATTCACATGAAATAGTGACGGTCATTATCCATCATTATAATCATTATTCATGATGGATGTTACAGTACAAATTACCTCCTCATCAACTCAGAGGAGAAGGACACATGGAAGGAAGAAATTGACCTAGACAGAGGCCTATTTTTCCAAGGTAAAACACCCTAGAGAAAGCTAGGTCGAGTTATAACACATCCGTGCCTCTTGAAGGGAGAATTAGGGCCTATTTTAACGCACTGTCTTGCCTAAGGGGCAGTGTTCCCCATGTTTCATGCAGAAAAATGGACAAATTCCGTAGTAAATAACTGACATTTCCGATTTTTTCTCAAGGATTCAGTCCAAAAAGTAGGAAACCTGCAGTGCAGGCCTTTGATTATACATTAATAAACCCAACTAAGCATCTAAAGAGGCAAAAATATAGGAAAAGCATGGAAACATCATGAATTTTTCCCTATTTGAACTAATGGAGAAGAATGGCAAGGTTGATCCTCCTAAACTCTTATAAATTGGATGTTAGGGCTTATTGTCAAAGGTTGAAAGGTTCATTGTGTGAAGAGAGAAATTTTGTTGTTGAGTTTGAGGTTTCATGTTTGGCTAGGTTCATTGACAAATTTTGGCCTAAGCATTGTCACACTTGGATATTGAGGAGAGATAACTAGGAGTCAAAGGACTGACGAAAGCTTTACCAAACTAATGGTTGTAATATTCCTTCTTTGAATAATAGAACTGCCTATATGTTTTCCACCTGGTTTCTTATTGATGCATAT
Source organism: Pinus albicaulis (assembly GCA_034641835.2). Lineage (NCBI taxonomy): Eukaryota > Viridiplantae > Streptophyta > Pinopsida > Pinales > Pinaceae > Pinus > Pinus albicaulis. The sequence goes on from CM076584.1 coordinate 851,348,183, forward strand.
ATTGTTTATTTGTTTAAGATACATGTTATAAGTGGCTTAGATATACATGGTTAATTGTTTTATAAAATAATTTTTTATTGTTTTTAGTGATAATATTGTGAATATTACGCTATTTCATTGTTTGTTTGCAGGATTCAGACTTGGAGTCGGTGAGGAGGACTTCCACCACACTGCATTGCACTCTCCAACATATTTTCCTGATACATCGAGGTAATCCTTAAATAATTCACTTTATCAATCAAGAATTAGTATGAGCATGCATGTAGTTTATTTTTGAATGATGCATCTAATCTGAATCTATTCCTTGGGCCAGGGGAAGGCCTGAGAAGGATCTTACTCCAGCTACTACCTATGCATTTTACCCCAAAGCAGAATTGGCGACTCCATTGGGGACTAATCCTTAGTTCTCAGTTGTTTATTTTTGAGCCTTTGGTTCTTTCCCTCTTTGAATTCTTGTTCTACTCATATCCTTACCTGATCATTTCATATGTTCTGTGACCATCTCATCAGCTCACATTGTTTAGAACAAACCTTACCTAACCATTATCTACAATTTCTCCTCATTAACGCACCCCATGTGTGTGTTCCAGATCGTTATAACACCTCTCCTACTTGAGAAAAATGTGTTAGTCCTACCATTAACACATTGTACTCCTTTGTAGGCAGTGTTACTTAGCCTAAAACTTATTATTTCACCTTTACTCTGATTTCCCCAGCTGTTGAGTTGTCGCCTGTCATTTTGGCTTCCGTGTTTTGGATCTCTGTGCTTGGTTTCCTACTAGCATATTAGTTTTTCTTGTTTGAAAAGTTAGCTTAGTTGCATTTACTTTGGGAAAAGAAATTTATTTTTTTTTTAGTTTTTCTGAGATAGCTGATTTGATTCTATAATTTTTTGGATTAAATAGTTGTTGGTGAGGATAGTTATTTGAATCTTTTTAGGCTGAACTATATTATTGGATGTTTTTTGCTGCATGCATGTGTGGAAAAATTCTCCTTATAGAAATAACTCTTTCATTGAATTAAATCTAAAAAACATTTTCTGCATGGTTTGATTTAGAGTCGCATAAAATTTCATACGTCCAATCCCCCTCCGGAGACTTATAAGAAAGTACACTGAAATTAAGTGCTAATAAAATCAATCAATAAATATTTTCTAAGATTACACCAGCATTAGTTTAGGCTGGGATCTTGGGATAGGCAGAGTGAGAAAACAATCTAAAATTGTAAAACTTGAGACTAGTGTCATTAAAAAGAGAAAATCATGCTTCACTCATACTATTGGGACCGCTCCACTTATACTGGAGCTAAGCACGAGACAACACTAGGGTGTGTGAGAAGGTAGCCCGCTTTCAATCACATAAGAATGGGCATTCTGTATACTGGGGTTCCCCTCAAGGATGTTGAAACTAGATCGTTGATCTCGGTGTTCTGACCATACAGCATGTTGTCTATGAAAATGACCCTCCTGACAGTGTCTGTGATTTTGGGTATCCATATTTTACATACTTCTAGAGACGTACACAAGGTGAATAGGGTGGGCTTCCGTAGTACATGACATAGACAGAACTACTTTGTCTTTGGTTTTTGGGATGGTACTCGTCTTCACGATAGTGCTTGGCCCCATTATCTGAGGTTTAGGCGAAGCCCAAGAGTAACCATAATTTTACATATGACCAGATTTCTTTGTATGCTATTGTGATACTCGGTTTCATCTCTAGCAAACGGTAGTACCCAGACAGGGTCTTAACCCTATGGCTTATTGATTGATTTAATTTAGAGTTATTTACTTTTAGGTGTTTGGTTCTACTATCACTGAGACTTAATAATACATCACATTAAATTTTTTATAAAATTCACTAGTCATCGTGGCATCCTTTGACCCTTTTCGTCTTTCTAGGTGGCAAAAAGGTCTCCCTCCATTGACATTGAGGGAGATGTCGAGTCTCGGTGACCTAGTGCATTCTTTGGAACATTAGTCTCCAGTGTTGACCCCTGATTTTCACATTGCTACTTACATTATGGAGTTACCTGAGGATCCTTTCATTAAAGGAGTTCTACCTCCTTACAATCCTCCTCTCACTAACCCGTTGGGGCCAATTTTGATTAAGGTAGCACTAGTACTAGCCATGTATTCAGCTGCACCCATATACACTACACAACAGGTGACCTATGGTTCATTTCCACTAGTGGCCAACTCAGTTCCACCACCATATTCCCTACCAGTTGTCAGTTCTTCACAACTGATTGGAAACCCTAGTAGCTAGAATATGCCTTGTCCTAGCAAGTGGTCACAACAACTGTGAGTGTAATCATGAACTGTTCAGTATCCGCTCCTATCATGTTTTCTCCTGAAAATCTAGCTTCAGCTTCCATTAGTGGGGCTACCTCAGTTCCCTTCAACAACCCTTTCGTTTGGAATCCATTGTTGAGTTTGAACCCCTCAGCTGTTATGCCAGGGGAAAGTGTTACCAAAAATTGCATGCCAGGGGGTACTTCTATACCCCTAATTTATATGGGACAATCAGGTCCATCCATTTTTAATGCCATTCCTCTTAGTGGTCAACTGTATGGTGTAGGGTCTATGCCAATGGTCAATTATGCAACTAGTAGTATGCCACAAGCTAACTCTATCATGTCTATTTGGGAAACCCTTCCCCAAAACCAATTTGGGCAAGGGGGAAAATATTACCATGGGGGAAACCAGCCGTTTTCCCCCTAGTACAATATCCCCTATGAACAACAACTTTACATCCCTACACCTTCACTAGCTAGAAATTATTATCATATGTGTCCTACTTATCTCAATGGAAACACTTTGATGGGAGGAGCCTATGGTCCAAATGGTCAACCAACACCTCCTTGGTTAGACTTGCAGGTAAAAACACAATTTCCATTCTTGGTAGCTTTATAAATCCCTGATCTATATAAATTGACCAGTTATCCCATCAATCATAACTCGCTTTAGTGTCCTGTACTGCATAAGGTTCCATTAAAAATCCTTATGTTCAAAGGGAAACAAGGGGAGGATCTGGATACACACATCACCACCTTTAATTTATGATTTTTTTTTGATTCCATGGTGGATGATAGTATCTAGCTCAGGCTCTTTCCCCACACTCTCACAAGCAACACTGCGAAATGGTACATTGATTTACCACGAGCTGCAGTTAATACTTGTGGTGCCTTAGTAATGGAATTCCTTAATAACTTTCAACTACCTATCTGATACAAAACTGAAACATAACTCTTAACCTTGATACACCAATACACTGCCACCCATATCTCTAATCACATTCATGAATAGAGACGTAGGTGGAGGTTAGTAAAAGCACCAATCCTGGATCATTTATTATCGAACTAGTTTTGTAAGTCACTCTTGCCACCCCTTGCTAAGGAAGTTTTCTTGTCTGGTGCAGTCACATCAAGATCTCATTTATTAACAATATGGCATGCTATATGAGTTACTCCCCCTTCCCTTGGCAACTTGAATCCTTCCACTACTCAGCTACTCAGAGCACATGCCGACAACCTCATTTGCACAAATTCTAGTGTAGCTGTAAAACAACTTAGTAGGAACACTTCCCAGCCATCTTTATCTGCCACTGTGCCTACCCAATCAATTGTTCTTCCCACTATTGAGGTACACTTTGTGAATTCTACACAAAAACCTAGCGGCAAGAATAAGAAGAATAAAAAGGACCGCTCCTTTTGAAGAGCAACCCAAGGCTCAGAATAATCCAAATCAGAGAAATGTTACTAAAACTGAAAAAGGAAAGGATAAACCTATCATATTCCCTTACAAAATTTGTGCAGAGGACCACTTTACATCCAAATCTCCTCGGGTGCAGGAATGCACAAATTTTATCACACAAAAGGACTCTAGAAGGACACCTGTCGTCCTTCACAATCCTTTCCCTAATTCACAATAGGAAAAACACATGGTTCTAAACCCGCCACAACCCTCGCCAAGAGGAAATGGTGGTGATCATCCTTTTGGTGAAGGATTATCTGCCATTTATGGCATGGATAATTTTGAACTCAAAACTCAACCCAAAACCTATGGAAATCTAGTCATTGATGCTCATGAATCTAGTTCAAGTTTGAATCCACTACTGCCTAATGATCTTCATATCAAAAGGCCTACTGTTGACCCTGTCATTCGTCCCCTTAAAGGGACCCTTCGATGCACGAATCATAGCACCTATGCACATGATGCGTAGAGCTACAACATTGTAGAAGACTTGATACAAGCACTGTCAGCTATGTATGAACTCAAAGTGTTGCAAACCTAGCCAGCGCAAAGGAAAGCTCTGCTTTCGGACATTGGTGGAATTGACCCCCAAGATTATATGCTAGCCATATTCGACATGGAAAAATGTAAACCTCACCTTTCACACCAGGTTTCTTTCCAAGTTCAATTTGTGTCGAAAGGGAGGCTGATCCATCACACTTTCATAGACAAAGAAGCTTTGACCTGCGTAATTTCAACTACATGCTAACTCACTTTGGGTTCTCCTACTTTCTCTTCACTGTAGAATTCCCTAAAAGAATTTGATAGCTACAACTTCCTCCCAAAAGGCTAACTTACTAGATACCCCATTACACTTAGTGGGAAAACAATAACTATGGACAACAAATTCGTAGATTGTCATCTCGACTATAATCTTATTTTGGGTTGAAGTTGGTCTTATGCAATGACTGCCATTATCTCTTTAGTTTTTTGACTCATCCTCTTTCCTTTAGATGGGAAGATAGTTACAGTGGACCATCTAACCCTTTTCACCTCAGATTATTCCACATTATCTAGAAGCACTCTGCTCTTAGTAGAAGGATTTCATGACTCTTACGCCAGTGTCGGTAACAGTCTTCTAAAGCCATCTTCCATTATGGGTTTCTTTCCTCTCCCAATGCTTGAGGTTCCACACATGGTTTCAATGAAATCCACTATCTCGAATGGCTCTATCAGCCCCTATATCATACCTACACCTTCATAAATTAATTCCTATGGAGATCAAATTCCACTATCACCGACTGAGTTCCCTTATCAAGCTATCCAATCAACATTTGAACCCAACACTACTTTTGTTTCGACCAATGGTACTGTTATAGGTCAATTTGGGCATCATCTCTAGGACCAATGTATAGGGTATATCATCCCCTAACATTTGAATTGCTATATTCCCTAAGACAAAGAATAAGACAGATCAATCAAATACTTTCATCTGCAAAGGTTTCCAAGGTTTGAAGTTTATAATATATCATACAAGAGCTCACCAACGCTGCCTCTAAAGGGACTAAGTGCATTGCATATGCAGGTAGCCCCATGCAAGGATACTCTGCAAAGCACTTCCCAACATCTATGGGTGTTTTGGTCACATTGGGAGAGAAATTATCATTGTTCTGGAATCTCCACTTGGCAAGTGCCTTCTACAAGAGTTCACATGTGTCAAACTTTGAATCCATGTGTCCATTCGACATCTACAATATTGGGAACATGTCTCACCTATTATTGGAAAGTCATTAATTGTAAAACTACGTCGGCCTATCTATAAATTGAGCACATATATTAGTGTTTGATGAGGAAGAATTTGGGTAGAGAAAGGATGGTGGATTTTCATCGAGGATATTTATTTGATTAATAGCTTTCTGGAGATATCTACACTATGATGAGGTTGGGAGCTATTGGAGATGGTGACACAAAATCATTCATTTGGTTGTAACCTCCCCTTCTATCATTAATAAAGAATACAACTTACTTTTCCCTATATGCATCTGTATTGGCTTTGATTTTCCATATTGAAAGATCTTAGTTGATGTATTTGGTTTATGCCTCACTTATTTAGAAAACTAACTTGAATAGAAATTTGTATTATTGCTATCTTCTATTGTTTAGTGTTCATTCTTGTAGGAAATATTTTGCACAGCCAGTTGGAATTTGAAGCTACAACGGAAGCGGCCGAAGGAATCACTTGGAAGCGCTTGGATTCCAAGTAAGCATATAATCCATTTTGTTTTTCTGTTCTTAGTTAGGAAAAGTAGTCATATAGTCTTTAACCTATTGTTCTAGATTAGCACCTGTCTAGGGAAGCGTGTTTTATCTGTAACTCACAATTTTATCCAATAGGTACCGCCCTCTCCTCCAACACTGTTCCTTTTAAGGATCTCCTCGATGAAGTCCTACCTAGGACAAAGCTATCATTGAGATCATGTCTCTAGAATAACGGCCATGGGGATAGTTTCACCATCGCGATTTGATGTTTGATTCAGAAGAGATCACTGTACAAATCCATTCATTTGACCCACTTGATATCATTCCATCCATGTATACGACTGTTCAAACTATCGATGCAGAAGGAAACATGGGAAATATTTCTAAGGCCATGCTCATAGATATCTCAGTCAAAATGGGTATCATGGAAAATATATCTATTGGAGCATATTGCAGTCTGGAGGAAATTTCACACTTCACATCCATTTTTAAGGAGCTCCTTGATGTTTCTTCTTGGTCTTCTGATGAAATGACTGGGATAGATCCTTCTATAGTCGAGCATGAAATTAAGATTTATGGCTATGCACAGCCTGTCCAGGAGAAGCTCCAACATGTCCACCCTTGCAAAGCAGCACCTATCAAGACAAAAGTCGAAAAACTCCTAAAAATTGGTTTCATCTATCCTGTTCCTTTGATGAAATGAGTATCCAATATGATTCCCATAGATAAGAAACAAGACACCATCTGAGTCTATGTTAACTATTGTGATCTGAATCCCGCTTGTACAAAATAATATTATCCTAATATGTTTATAGATCATATTATCGACCATTGTGTCAAATGCGAATCTTTATCCTTTATGGATGGAATTTCAAGATAAAATCAGATTGCGATTAAAAAGGATGACAACATAAAACTGCCTTTATTTTTCACATTTGTGTATAGAAAGCTCCCATTCAGTCCAAAGAATGATGGAGCCAATTTTTAAAGGGCTAGAGACTCTGCATTTCACGATATTAGACACATTGTACAGGCTTACTTGGATTATCTTCCTACTCATTCCAAGAAACGAGCTCATCACCTTGCTCATCTTAGAAAATATTTTCTCGGTGTAGGTTCTAAAACATCCATCTAAATCCGTATAAATGAATTTTTTTGTCAAGTCTAGACATCTTCTTGGATTAATTGTCTCCAAGCATGGGATTAGGGTTGATCCCAATAAGGTAAGGTAAATTATTGAATTACTTGCACCACAATACATCCTACAACTCCAACGCTTTCAAGGGAAGGAAAAATTCTTCCGTTGATTCATCATAAACTATTACGAGATGACGAAAGGCTTTATGTGCTTATTCAAGAAAGGGGTACCATATCTGTGGGATGATCAAGCTCAACTTTCGTTTAACACCCTGAAATGGGCACTCTTTTTGGCCCTCTTCTTAATGCCCCCAACTACTCGCGCGACTTTCTCCTCTACGTGGTAGCCACACCATCCTCACTCAACATGCTTTTGGTTCAGGTTCACGATGATGATAGTGAGCATGTTGGAACATGGCCTCCTAAAGCTGCGAATTTTCCCATTTTTTTATATTTTTGTAATATTTAGTCTAACGCAGGGGTTTTGGGGTGGGTCAAAGCCCCTAATGCATCGTAGAGGGTCAAGGGTAGACCAAGAGTCCACAAACTATGGTTTTCGGGCCACTTAATGTGTAGGATAAATTGGTATAAATAGATAAACCTTTTTGAGTCATAGTTAAGGAAAGATAGAGATTGATGATAGTTGCGAATTGTTAGATGTGTTTGGGCTGCTAGGGTAATGAAGCCTGCTGGCTGTGTGTGCGAAGATCCTCAGTCTTGTTGTATGCGGACCCTGCTAGCTGTGTGCGCAGGCTATGTTTGAATGCATTGGGTTTTGGAGGCTAATATATGTGAATCTGGTTGGAGTACCTCTGCGTTATCTGAGTTTATGTCTTACTATTGATGCGAATTGTTGAATCTGTTACACTTACTGTTGGTTATCTGTTTTTTCTGTGGATATGTCTTTATTATAACACAGAGTATTACTATGATCTATTTTTCATGCATTGATGATATTTCATGTGATAGTGATGATGCGAGAATGTTGATTAGATCTATGATTGATAGTAGCTCTGTTAACTGTGGACTATACTGATTAGTGAACCTGTGAATAGATCTATTTATAGCTGCAAGAGTATCCTTGTTCCTGTTATACGAGTCTGTGATCTGTTGATTAATGTGATTATATTTGTTGTACTGGTAGATTGGTACTATGTATGTGGATGCAAAGGTAATTAGGAGGTATGAGATTCGCGAGGTCAGTCCGTAACTAGATCTGCTAAATACGACGCTGATAAGTTGGAAACGCAAATCTACTTGACTTACCTGCTCTCTCTCAGGGTGTGGAAACCTGGTTCCAGCAGCCTCCCATACTGATTCGAGTGAGACTTTGGCCTACACAAGAAGGTCACTACTGAAAGGACCAGTAGTATAGGGGTTTGTTGGAAAACCTTAACCTTCAAACCTAGGTCAAGACCCCTCGAGCCAACAAATGGTTCTGTTGCTACGACTTGGAGAATTTTGAGAGAGATATCAGGTAATGGTAAGAAAATATTGGAAACCCGAGAAGAAATAAATTCAAGAGTGGTTCAAAAAACAAATTAAGGAATTTTAGATAAAAGAGAATCGCAACACAAGGTTGACGGTGGAAAAGTGGAAGAGTAAGTACATTTTCACAGAGATTTACGAAATTTTCTTTGTGAGATTTGCGATCGAGCTTCAGGAGTGGATTGCAAGGCTCGTAGAGTTCCAGAAGTGCTGGAAGGACGAACGGGTCACGCAGTGGACTCCAGAGTTGATCCAGCAGCTATAAAAGACTGATAACACCACACTCATACGGTATATCATGGGGTGGACAGTGTGTTAGGAGGGTTTGTGATAGAGTTTTCCATTGATCAATTTGTCTCCTATTTTGAAGCAGAGTGAAGGCTCTTCAAGGGTCTCTGGGGTAATTTTTTGAAAACCTTATCATTGTTGATTAATATATTACTATGCCAAAGAGATTATGTGCAGCCACACAAAGTGAATGAGCTCCGATCAAAGAGAGGGTACAACGCGTAGTGGTAAATACTACAGAACTAATCAAGAAGGAGATTGATCTGTTTACAGTCTAGTAATAAATTCTACTGCTTAGAGTTCTCCGTCTACGCCAAAATTGAACCCTCATAGGGGTAATAACTCACCGCTTCCACCACTAGAAGACAATATGACCTCACACATGAAGCTACCCACCTTCAAAGGCATAGGGGATGAAGGTATGGATTGGTTCTAGTTTTTCGCAGGGTAAGTATGGATTGTGAAGAATGTAGCTAGTGACGCGGTGAAAAGAGTACAACTATCCCTTACCTTTGAAGGAAGAGCCTTGGACTAGTACATGGGATACATTGACCCACATGTGAATGCAGTTGTTGAAGAGATTAAAAATGCCTTGAAATAGCAGTTCAAGAAGCTCAAGTCCTACTCTCAGATAGTGAACGATTTGAAGGATATCAAGCAAGGTCTGTCGGAATTTGTATGGGAGGCTAACCAATGGTTAAAAAAGGCAATTATAGAATGAGGATTTATGTACGATGACATGTAGCACACGGAGTGGTTCATTGCTATGCTGCTTCCCCACCTGCACGTGCCAATGGTTCATCAAGCCATTGAATCGCAGGAAAAGGCCTTGGAAATTGAGATGAAGCTAGAAGTTACGCCAAGAGATGATACCTAGTTAGGAGTGCAACATATATAGGGCCAGCTAGAATAAATGCATATGGAGATCTATAATATACGAAAGGAGTGAGGAATGTAGGCTAGCCCTGAAAGATGGTGCATACGGTGTAGGGTGAATGGACACACCAAGGATAACTATCCTCTACTAGCAGACTACATACAGGCTGGGGGACCCAGTCTGTTGTGACCTTGGGAAGCTACAGAACCAAGTGGACTAGTGCTTTGGTGTGATGATTGTCGTGTTTCTAGGTTCCACGATAGCAACCACTACCCACGCCTTGCCGCATATGTCCCAGAAATAAAGAAAAAATGGTGTAGGTTATGTGGATCTATAGGCCATGATGAACATAACTGTCAGAAATATGATATGATGATAAATTGAGGAAATATATATAGGGTACAATCGGATCCGTCCTCACCAAGATCCCCCTCGGGCATCGGTGGCTCCCTAGCTCAGGGTAGGGGAGGAGGCCAAGGTGGAAGTGTGGGTAGAGGGAGAGGACAACTAATATGCTACAACTATGGGGAAATATGGCACTTTGCAAGGGACTACATGAACCCTGTGAGACAATCCTGCAGATATTGTAGACAGCTAGATCATGCAATTGAAGATTGCCTGATTTTGATGGCCAAGATGTAGGAGAAGCAGCAGACACCTATGTAGAATATACAAAGGGTTAAGGCGGAACCTCAAGATGAAGGACAAAGTGTTAATGTTATAACACACAGTGGCATGGCCACCGGAGGAGCTGCGAAGAAGGCTAAGGTGGAGCCTCTCATCTGTAAAGCGGTTGTTAAATAAGAAGGTTTGGACTTACAGAAAGAAAAGGAAACCTTTATCACAAGTCGCCAAGATTTTTCTAAGGCTAAGGCACCTAATCCTCATGCCTCTGCGAACCCCAAAGTAGATGATGAGGTCAAACCATTCCTACATGAATGTATGAAGCTGTTATGCAACAAAAGGGCCATATAAAACCTCCAAGCCTTGATAGAAAGTTTCATAGAAAAGACAACCCCATCTATGGAAGTTAAGGATTTGAAAAAACTATATAAGCATAAGAGACGCACTGGCAGGGAGATGCGGTTAACTGCGCAGATTGGTGACTATGAGATGGATCAAGTTATTCTAGACCTGGGCTCAGATGTGAATGTAATACCTAAGCAAACCTAGCAGGGAATGGGAGAAACTAAGTTAGAATAGTCCACTATCTAGCTGTGCATGGCTAATCAGCAAAAGATCGTACCTTTAGGAAGATTATCAAAGACTGTGGTAGACATTGCAGGGGTCAAATTTCAGGCTAATTTTGAGGTCATTCAGATTGTAGAAGATGCAGATCCCTATCCTGCTCTCCTAGGATTGGACTGGGCCATTCGTATGGGCAGTATTATCAATTTGAAGAAAAGAATCATGGTGTTCGAAAGTGAAGGAACACGGGTGATTGTAACACTAGAACCCATAGAAGGAGAAAGGTATACATAACCAGTGTGTGAGGAAGAAGAGGTAGATCACATCTATAATTTAATTGTGAGGGATGAATACTAGATCAATCCTACGGCTGATGGTATGATTTGCTATGAAATAGGTAGCGAATGCTTCTCTGACTCCGACGAGGAAATGGAAAATTGGAAAAATCGGCTGCATGATGTCTCTACATTGTGCTGCCTACGAATTACAAGGGACTTCCGCTGCCTATCGTCAGAGGTAAGAGAACTACCCTACTTTTATGGTTTTGGTGGTATAAAAGAGTTTTTACGAACATTCGAAGCTGAGGTGCTCAGAGAAGGAAGGTTATGGGCCCTTAATCTAGCCATGCACTCAACACCTGCAAGATGGTGGGACATGCATAAGGGGGCATTCCAGGAGTGGGAGGAATGTTAGGATATGATGTTCCTACGATTTGAGCCTCTGGTCGACATGCGGATCAAGACATTTCTTCGCCCAAAGGATCTGCACGAACATTTGTTCGCCTGGATGGAGAAATGGTGTGATCGTATTACAGAAGAATGGGTTCACTTGCTTATTCATGCCTTAGGACCAATTCCCACTGCATGGTACCTAGATGCGGAGCTACATCAACGCACCCGCCAGTGGGAAACCTTAAAGGATGAATTTTTGGGGACATTTAGGTTAATAGGAGAACCAGAGGTTCTTGATGAAGCTCTATAGGATATCGATACCTTTGTATTTGGTGAATCTAGCCCCTATGCAGCATATGAGATACCCACATGGGAAACACAGATGCGAGATATTTTCAATTTTCACAATATAACTATAGAAGGGTGTGATGAGGATCTGTACAATATCTCTATCCCAAAATCAAAGGGGGAGCGTGCAGTTGCGGGACCTCCATTGCAGACTAGGGATGTGACGAAGCCTCTGAAACTATGAGAAGTCAACATTGGCATGGTGGAGTAGCCTATGCTAGCTAAAGTTGGGGACTAATGGGATGATGACTCTGTAAGAAAAGTTGCTGAATTTCTCACAGAATATCAAGACTTATTCCCAACCAAGTTTTTTGATCTCAAAGGGATCACAAGAGACCTAGGGGTTATCCTCATCACGCTAAAACCACATGTACCCTTGTAAAGCAGTGGCCTTATTGGCTGAACCCCAAGTATAAGTAGAAGGTTATGGAAGAAATCGATAAAATGCTCACCGCAGGTATTGTTGAGTCAGTCGAGCAGTCGGATTGGGTAAGTCTGATGGTGGTTTAGGAAAAGAAAACAAAGGGAGAAATACAAACCTATGTGGACTTATGCAAGCTAAATGATGCCTGCATACATGATCCCTTTCCGACACCATTCTCTGATGAGATCCTGGATAGCACAGGAGGCTAGGAAGCATACTCATTCACTGATAGGTTCTCAAGATACCATCAAATCATAATCGCACCAAAATATCGTAGAAAAAATACATTTTCCACTAAATGGGTATCCTTCCAGTATACCGTAATTCCATTTGAGCTCAAGAATGCCCCTAATATCTTCTCGCAGGTAGTTCTCGCAGTTTTTGAGGAATTCATCCACAAATTTCTAGAAGTATATTTCGATGATTGGATTGTCTTCGTCTTAGTAAAGGTGCACATTTCAAACCTGTGCATGTTGTTGGATGCCTGCCGGGCATACCAAATTTCCCTGAATATCAAGAAATGTATCCTCTCTGTACCCTTCAGAACCTTGCTCGGGCCTATAGTTTGTCGACAAAGGTTGATGGTGGACCCTGCGAAAGTAGCAGTTGTCATCAATATGGTAGTACCTACGACTAAGAAACAACTGCGTTCAATCCTTGGACATAGGGGCTACTAAAAAAAATTCATTCAAGGATACGCATTGATAACAACAACTCTGGAAAAGCTGCATAAGAAAGATGTTTCATTCTTTTGGGATGACGAGTGCCAGAAGAGCTTTGAGCTACTCAAGGAAAAGATGGTATCTGCACCTATTCTTATTTTTCCTGATTGGGAAAAGGTATTTCATTTTCATGTTGATGCTTCAAATATTGGACTGGGAGTGGTCTTTACGCAGCCTGGCACCCGATACGTTGATCACCCAATCACATTTTCTCTAAAAAAACGCTCGAGTGAGGAGCGCAATTATGCCACTACATAGAGCGAAGGGTTGGCCATGGTCTATGCACTACAATAGTATCAACACTATATGTTAGGAGGAAAATTTAAGATGTTTACAGGTCATTCAGCTTTAAATTACTTGGTGAATAAGCCTGTGATGGGGGGGGGGGGGGCGGGGCGGAATTTTTAGATGGTTGTTGATGTTTCAGGAATACGATTTTGAACTCATAGTAAATCCAGGGAAGTTGAATGATGCGCTGGATCACTTGTCCTAAATTGAAATGAGCGAGAAACTGACTAACTTGGAGGAAGGATTGCCTGATGTGTAGTTGTTCACCATTAAGTTTTTTGATGTGCACTTCATTGATATCATTCATTTCCTGACTACATGCATGGCACCTGCAAAATATTCAGTACAACAAAAGAAGGAGTTGGTTACCTGGGCGGTAGATTTTACCATTATCGCAGGTCATTTATATAAACTAGGGGTTGATAAAGTACTACGTAGATACGTTCTAGGGCATGAAAGGCAAGCTATCTTGGCATACACTCATGAAGGTATAGAAGGAGGTCTCTACATAGGCAAGGAAATGACACAAAAGATCTTGCAGGTTGGGCTATGGCAACGTAGAATTACATTTGGAAGGAATAGGCTCAGACTACAACTAGTACATTGGGAGCTTTGGAGGTATGTTCAAAGCGCAAGGGTGCGTTGGGAGCATAGGGGTACGCTGGGCATACCTAGGGTGCAAAAAATAGCCATTGGAATATTCAAATCGAGTAGAAAGAAAAAATTACCGTTGGATGGGACATGCGGTCGACATTTAATAAGGTGATTTCTGGAAATTTTTTATCATTTACTTGATGGTAAGTTCCACGTGAAATCTACCTTACCGTTGGGCGATCGCCAAAGCTATAAAATAGGTGGGCTAGATCAAACAAGGGTTACGTATCACTTGAATAGCTCGTACTTGCCATGTTTGTCAAGGATGAATTTGTGTTGTAAGAATTTCTATGCCTATAGCATCTCTTTCATGTCTAAGCAGCCTGCTCCCTCTGACAGTAGCAAACCTGAGTTTTTCTTTTGTGCTAGGATGATGGCTACGAATCCTACTGAACCATCGGAACTAGTAATCTTGGTGGAACAAGGCATTGAGGAAGTGGTGGAGATTGAGTCTGAGGCTGAAGAATTTTTCTCCACCCCAATCACAAAGAAGGGTAAGGAAAAATAAAAAGGCTTAGGGAGGCCCCCGAAACCCGCAAAATGGGTTGAGGGGAAGCCTCGTGCCCCGTCGAACATAAAATCCTCGAAGGAAACACCCCAGATGCGTGCTGCTCAGGAGGAGGCTCAACCTACCGACCCTATCAACTAGTTACCTCTCTTTTTTCGGCCGCACAGGACCTCGACACGTATGTCGAAGAACCTCGATATCCTGATCACTTATTTGTAGATGTTGTTGACCCCCAAGAGGTCCCTATCATTGGTGAACCTTTTGGGAAGCTTCACGAGATCAAATTCGATGATCACGACTTGGCCAGTTTGGAGGCCTTCCCTAAGCTGGCACCTGAATTATACCTTGACACAATTCAGATAGATGATGGGATCAAAATTGTTCCTCAGCACTGGGTGTGTGGATAGGCCGGGTTTGGGCTCCTAAACTTGCTAAGGATGCCACACTTTGGTCACTATAACGTCACGGACCGGGTAGCCCGAAAATTTCTTGCCCTAATTCATGATGGTTTCCTGTGGATCTAGGATAGGATCCCCATCGAAGTTGCGTTGGTTCACCAAATTACTGTCCTTCCCATGCATGACCCCAACCCTCTGGAGCATGTGGGTAAAAAGTATGAGGCAGAAATTGCTGAGTAGGTGCGCAAGACCTACCATGTGGAACGCAATACTCGGGCTTTTATAGTCAAGTCCATTAGTTACCAAGGCATGCAGTTGGGCACGATGTTGTTGGCATGAAAAATGATGAGAAAATGTCGGTCACCTCTGTCCTAGCCTACGTAATTCAGTTAGCAGGCCAATGCGGGAAAGGGGTATGTTTTAACTGGGCCCAGTATTTGTGTGATGAGTTTCTAACTAATGTCTGCAAGTCCTAGGAGTAGGGCCACACCTTTTGTTAGTCCTAGTTACTATTCCTTATAGCGTTGGTTTCCTGGGAAGCCCCTGTGGAGTAACTCCTCCTTGAGCTTACCTCAGACATGTGTGAAGGGGCTCGCTATGCACACTTATGGGATTCTAAGGATCCGCAACGTCTTGAAGACAACCAATTTTTTTGGGTCCTCTTTCAGAGTAGCTTGGCCATAACCATTAACTCTTGACCACAATTGTCCCCTGCCATGTATGACAGATACAAGGGAATTGTGGCATTTCAAATCACTATGCACAACGTCCAGATCAGAGCACACAAGGATAAAGCCTAGACTTCACTCCCTTATATGGTGGCGGATGAAGAAGTTGACAACATCATTGCACTTTGGCCTCCTAACTGGAATATTGGCTTCAAAACCGGCGCAAAGGGTATCGAAGGAACTAGCACATCAAAAGTCACCCCCCCTCTCATCCTCAAGGATACCAGAGGTGCAACCAAGAGTACCAGACAAGATACGGGCACGACCACACAAAAGGATGCACAACAGAAGTAGGCCCTTGAAAAGGGTGTTGAGGTGGAGACTCAGGTATATTCGTAGCTAGACATCGGCACAGAAGGACTAGATGTAGGAGGACCTACCCCCCCCATGGCACAAAGCGAACAAGCAAGCCTGCCAAAACGCCCCACAAGAAGCAATGCTCTTAGCGGATGGAACGACACAAGACCATCACATTGAATGACAGAGACCTTGAAAAAATCATTGATGTGGTCACTTTGGCTACAAAGGATAGGTGGTGTCCATAGAGGAGAAGTAGAAAGCTGTGGTTGACATAGTCCAGGCTGAGCTCCATGTGCTATAGTTCAAGACTGATACATTGCAGACCAGTGTGACTCAGGTACACACACCTTTAGCCATCGGTAGCACAACATTAATTATAGATGAAAGCTACCTCTGCTCTCTACCTAGCGCAGCCCTTGTGATTATTCCACCCGACCTGGGAATCCAAGTCTCGGATAGTACATAAGTCCAATTAAATTTAGCTACGCTACCTCATGAGGCCTTGCAGGGTCTCCACACCACTGTATTTCAGAAAATTCACCATCGAGACCAACAAGCACACCAACAACTCAGAGTGGCTGAATAGACAATTGATGCAAAGAATGTTGAAGTGTGCCTTGCCATCATGAAGCACGTGGAGCTCGAAAACATAATTCACCAATTTTGCACAGATATTACCACAGAGATCCCAGCCACAACCACCCCTCAGGCGAAGGTTTAAAGGTTGGTTGTAGCACTGAAGGCCTCCCAGGAGGAAGTTCAAATGTTCAAGACATGAATGGAGCAGTAGATTTCTGACTTCCAGGTTAAGTTGTAGCTTGAAACCCCCTCAGAGGTACAGGCCCAGCGAACTGCGCTGGTCACTGTGGCTACGAACGCCATTATAGGGAAAACCACGTAGGGTGCCCAATTATTAGAAACAGACATGCAACTATGGACCAAGATCCAGTGTGACCCAATCCTGCGTGGCATAAACTAGGACCTATGATAGAAAGAAGAAGAGTTCAAGGTGCTAGAAGCCACCCAACCCACTTTAGTTCCTGCTCAGAGTTTGACATGGCTGCGCACCAGTCATGCCCTCCAAGCTCAAATTGATGAAATTTGGAAAAAGAAGAAGGCCCTCGGCGATCACTTGAATCCTTGGGCTGTTGAGGCCTTAAATATTTCACAAGATGTTGATGTCATAGTTAAGTAGCTGAACCAAACTCTGCAGAGTGTCACCGCGACGATGGAAGGCCCGATTTTAGAAAAGTTGGTTGACATCGCACAAAATTTCGTTGCTTAGAGTGAAGGTGTGCTACCTCCATTAGCTGAGGCAATTATATTATTGTAGGTGTAGGTGGAGACCCCACCATCACAATGACTCAGGATGAGTCACAAGATTGTGTTGGGGGACTGTTGGAACAGTCTCCTAAAGCTATGAATTTTGTCCATTTTTGTATATTTTTGTAATTTTTAGTCTAACACAGGGGTTTTTGGGTGGGTCAAAGCCCCTAATGCATTGTAGCAGGTCAAGGGTAGACCAAGAGTCTGTAAACCATGGTTTGCAGACCACTGGATGTGTAGGCTAAATTGGTATAAATAGATAAACCTTTTTGAGTCATAGTTAAGGAAATATAAAGATTGATGATAGTTGCGAATTGTTATATCTATTTGGGTTGCTAGGGTAAGGACTCCTGCTGGTTGTGTGTGCAGGCTGTGTTGGATTGTATTAGGTTTTGGAGGCTAATATATGTGAATCAAGTTAGATTACCTCTATGTTATCTGAGTTTATGTCTTAATGTTGATGCGAATTGTTCAATCAATTACACTTACTGTTGGTTATCCATTGTTGTTGCGGATCTATATTTATTATAATACATAGTATTACTATGATCTATTTTTCATGCGTTTATTATATTACATGTGATAGTGTTGATCCGAGAATGTTGATTAGATCCATGACTGATAATTTCTCTGTTAATTGTGGACTATACTAATTAGTGAACCTTCGAATATATCTGCTTATAGCTGTGATAGTATCCTTGTTCTTGTTATATGATTCTATGATCTGTTGATTACTATGATTATAGTTGTTGTACTAGTAGATTGGTACTATGCACGTGGATGCAAAGGTAATTAGGAGGTATGAGCTCTATAATATCAGTCCGTAACTAGATCTACTAAATATGAAGTTGATAAGCTGGGAATGTAGCTCTGCTTGACTTACCTGCTCTCTCTCAGGGTGCGGAAACCTAGTTCTAGAACCCTCCCATACTGCTTTGGGTGAGACTTTGGCCTGTGCAAGTAGGTCACTACCAAAAGGGCCAGTAGTATAGGGATTTGTTGGCAAACCTTAACCTCTGAACCTGGGTCAGGACCCCTCAAGCCAACAGAGCATGTGATTTATTATCTATCAAAGGATGTCATTGGACCTGAATTAAGATATTCACATGTGGAGAAACTATCTCTTGTGGTGGTCTTCGCTATCACCCACCTCTAACATTACATATTACTGTGGTAGACTATTGTCATTGCTTTAGAGAATCTGATGCGACACATCTTGTCTCGCCAGATCATTGGAGGAAAATATTCCAAATGGATTGTAATCATCCAAAAATTTGACTTGGTTTTCTCTCTTTCCAAAGATAAGAAATCTCTATTCTTTACCAAATTGCTGTCGGATCTTCCCAGAGTTGACCCAGAGGTAGTATCTCATGATCAATTTCCTGACGAATCTATATATTTGGTCGACTATATTGATCCTTGGTATGGGGATAATATTTTCTACCTCAAACTCAAGATTTCTACCCCACTCTCACATTAGATGACCATCGTCGCATTCATCACCAAGAGAAACACTATATCATGTTGAACGATACTCTATATTGTCATGGTGTTGACACAGTTCTTCGCTATTGTCTAACCCTTACTGAGGTAGAACACATTTTAAATGATTGTCATGTTGGGGTGTGTGGTGGTCATGTTTCAAGCATAGCTACTACACAGAAAATCTTGCGTGTAGGATACTACTAGCCCACTTTGTTTAAAGATTACGTCATTGCAGTCCAGAAGTGTCATCTGTGTCAAAATTTTTATGAAGAAAATGCACACTCACCCTGCCCCTCTACATCTGGTCATCTCCATCGGTCCTTTCGCTAAATGGGGAATATATTTCAAAACATGTAATTCCACTTCCACTGATGGAAACAACTACATTGTAGTTGTGGTCGACTATTTCATGAAATGGGCTGAAGCCATTCCCACTTTTTGGGCTGATGGAGAAACCACTGCTCTTTTCTTGTTCAATCAGGCTATCTGTCATTTCGGTGTACACTACTTGATTGTCACAGATCATGGTTCACAATTTCAAAACCAAATTATTATGAAGTTAACTTCCATGCTAGGTTTTCGACAAGATCAGTCTTTGTCCTACTATTCACAAGCTAACGGTCAAGTCAAAGCTATAAATGTTTTCCCCATGAGCATGATTCATCGGTTAGTGAGAAATCATAAAAACACATGGCATATAAAGATATATTTCAAATTATGGGCATGCCGAAGGTCATTGAATACTAGTATAGGATTCACACCATTCCAGTTAGAATAAAATTTGGAAGCAATTCTTCCAATCAAGTTTCAGATTCCATCACTTAAATTGGTCGTTGAACTCATACCTGTCACTACTGCCGAAGAAGAGTTCTTGATGATGAAACTCATCGTGATTCCATACTGGACCTCGAAGCCCACAAGCACTGAGTTAAATCTCAATACAAAAAATCTGTCAAACCTCGTTCTTTCCAAGAGGGCAATCTCGTTCTACTTTACGATCAGAAACATGACCTCTTGGGGGTAGGAATTCTTCAACCATTATGTCTCGGTCCATATATTGTCGTGAAGGTCCTTTATAAAGGAGTCTATGAACTTTATGACTATAGTGGAATCTCGCTCATTGAGCCCCGCAACAGTCTCTATTTAAGGAAGTATTTTTCCTAATGTCTTACTGGGCATCTAATTTGCTTTTAAATATATAATTTGTCTTTTTTTGGTGTGTCTAGAATATTTTGGGTTTATGAGTATTTTTTATGATACAAAATCTCCTCTTTTAAACATATGTCTTTTTCTTCCCTTGCATAAGTTGGATATACAAATGGTGCTAGTCATCACACACGACACATTGCATCAGCTGCTTGGGTCCTCAATACACATGAGTCAGAACTACCTAGTTCCAGGGGAATCTTCCTTGGCGATGCCACCAACAATATTTCTGATTATATGTGAGTTATCCAAATCCTCACTGAAGTTGCAACTTGTGACATATCCAATCTGGTGGTCTGGTTAGATTCCCAGCTAGTTATGTATTTGAACAATTTTTATCGCGTCCGACATGTAGTCTTATTGCATTATTACTTGAGGGTAAGACTTCTGGAACGTCAATTTCAATTCATTACTTTTGAGCACATTCCTAGAGAATATAATGCATTAGCTGATTCGTTAGAAAATTATGTATTGGATTAGCATTTGTCCCATTTACTATAGAAAGAGCCATGCATGAGTGTAAATTTTTCATCATAAAAATTAAAAAATACAAGATAAAAATCACAATATATATATATATATATATATATATATATATATATATATTTATCTGTGTGTGTGTGTCTGTCTAGTCGGTTACATCAGAAAACTCTTCAAAACTTGGGTGTTTTATACAAAATTGGCTCTACTAAGTCTCACTTTGACATCTATACATTTATATCTACTCTTGTTGAGCCTTATACTCATGATAGAAGGTAAATTCTCTAACTAACCTCCAAGAATCACTTTGGCACATCCACTGTGTGTCACTGCGGATGAACCGAGATCTCCCTCATGGGAAGAGGCGGCACACCTATCCTCAATTCTTCAAGGTTCCTAGAAACCTCGTGCAAAATGCATGTATCATCTCTCTCTTTGGCGTATGTCGTAGCCTTTGTTGCCACTCCAGACCCAGGTAGTTGCATTTGTCGTTGTGCATAGCGAGGGGCTCCAGCAGGTCACATGGCTTCCAAATATGTGTCAAGAAATGCACTTCATGTCAAAACTCTTTTTCACCTATTAAACAAAAAAAATGCATAAATATTCAAAAGATAAAAAATATGTAAAGCAACTAATTTCTCTTCTTACCTATTGGCCCCCACTAAGTGCTAGGTGGAAATCTCAACAATGGATCTCCTCTAAGGTTAATCCCGGCATAGGGATAATCCTCGATCATCAGGATCTAGCCGTTAAGCCACTGAAAGAATGCATCATCAAAGAAATGTTGTTGTTATCACTCGAAAATCGTACAAGAAAAATACATTATAAAATGTCGATCATAAGGTACAAATAAGGATTTACAGGGAAGGAAGAGATTACAGGATCTCAAAATTTTAACTTTTCCTAAGGTAAAGCAAGCAAATTTATCAAATAGTGCATAGAAAGCATTGACCCCAAGTGATCCACATGGCCTTTTCTTTGATAACGGTGAATATCACCATGGATATCCCTTAGATAGCCACGTGGTCTTAGGTATGCAGAAAGTCACCATCCAAGACCACTTGGCACACTTGAAGAAGAATATTCCCACTCAAGCTAGCCAAGTATAGCCGCCTTGGAGCCATCTTGAGGCCTTAGTGAACCACACAAAGGAATCAGCCTCCCACTCTTGTGTCAACATCCATCTAGTACCAAGAGAGGGAGGGAAAATTTGAAATTTGTCTATATAAGACTCCTATGGGAAGAGGAACATGAGAACACATTGTTATGTTAGCCAAATTGCTTGAAAGAAAACCCACATTTTTTTGTCCAAGCATCAAGGAGTGGAAGGATTCAACTATTGGCCACCCAACACCTCAATCCAAGAGAAGAAGTTTACCAAGTGTCCGTTATTCTACCATCCGTCGAGGAGAGAGAGAGGCTTGTAAGAATATTAAAGGGAAGAGACCCCCTTTCCTTGAATATTAGAGCTCCATAGCTCTAAGGATTCATTTCAAGTGGTTTAGCATCCTATTCTCTTATACCATCAACAACTAATAAAAGGGAGAGAGTTCTCCATTTGAATTATTAGTGTGTTTCACTCGAATGAGCTTGTTATCGTACATGAGTATTTTGTTCCTTGTTTCTTATTTATTGTAGCATGCTATGTTATTAACTTAGTTTACTACATGTTATTTTGTTCCACTAATGATCTAACAAACCAATTGACTTGTTACTTTCTTTTAGGAAAGCAGCCTCCCAAATTAAGCACATTGTATTTTGTCCCCCCATGCGTTGAATACACTATAATAGGAATAGTGAATCCACTTCTTTATTTCTTTTAAGTTAGTGGTTGTTGATTGTGGGTCCTGTCTCCTACCCAGACTTGCTGCAAGATCAATCCTGCTTCCCCTTAGCATTTTTCAGTCACCCTCAGTGAGAAATTTGGCTCAGAGAAGGTGAATTTTTTGGACACTGTAAATCTGCGCACATTCAGCCCAAACACATGTATGAACCCTGCACCTGTGCGAAAATAAGCCATGTGATAGGAAGTGAGCACATTTTCACTAATTTTTATCATTTTCAATAGTTTTAAGGTGTTGGAAGCCCATAATAAATTTTCCATCACTTTATTCTGGTGTTTCATGTCTGGTTATGACATTTTTTGCTGGAGTTTAGGTTAGCAAATAGTTTGTTTTAATTTTAGTTTTTTATCATCACAAATCACATATAGTTTAAGTAGGGGTGATAAAGTGGTCTTCAATCCACAAATTCTATCTGAAAAACTATTTTCTGGTAAAATATACCAAACACATAGGATTATTAGTGGATAAGTAAGTGGCCCATACATCCATGCATATTTAGCTAGTTTTTTTCAATTTTTTTGCATTAGAATTCAGGTCCAACCCTCAAAATATAAAAAAGAATGCAAGTAATCTCTGCCACCCTTGCACCTCTTGGTGAGCGTGGGTACACATATGAAAGCTTTCTTAAGATATTTTTCCATCTCCCTATAGTGAAAAACTTATTCTAACTAGGCAAAGTGTAAGCAGCCCATGATCCGCACATTGTTTATTTTTTGCAAGGAACAATCACACATAGTGTAGTTAGAGAATGAATGTAAAGTGTTAGTATGAATCTTAATTCGAATCATATGAAAAAATACCACTTTATTTGTGCATAAAAATAACCCTAACAACAAATATGGATGCCAATATCCTCAGATTTGCAGTTAGGTGATCAAGATAAATGCTACAAAAATCTAGATCTATGCATTAGAAGACATTAAGCAATAGAAAAAAAAACAAGATTTACTCCATGCATCCAATAGACAAGACAAGAATATGTTTAATGAATTTTGTATTAATGGCACCTGGGAGGAAAACACAGGTGGGTGTTCCCAGTTCTCCTCAATGGGATGGATTCTTGTAAGTCCTCAGCACTTCAGATCTAAAATTCCTCTCTCTTGATGGTGTAGAAAACCTAGACAAAAAATGGTAGCAAAATATGACTATGATGGTGGATCAATAGTCAGACCAAAACTATAGATCCAGAGTGATATTTAGGCAAAAAAAGGTGGTAAATGAATGGGAAAACCCTTCTATTTATAACAAAATATTGAGTTAGTCGAGATATTGGTGCATAGTTAAAATATTATTAACCAAATCAAGATCCAAATTTTATGGAATATTTTATTATATTTGTTGGAGGGAAAAGGAATTTGACTTGGGTGAAATCCCTTTATTTGTAAATAATAAATAAATAAATGATTTATTTATCATTTTAAGGATGTTTTTGAGTAATAATCAAATAAATAATGATTTATTTAATTCTTTAAGGGTGATTTAGTCATATTCAACAAATAATATTATTTAAATAAGGTTTAAATAATCATTCTTAGGAAATAATAAGATAAATAATGTTTTATGTAATTAATTTCCATGTTTTGGGTTAAATATAACTAGGAATATTAATTAAATTTATGTTTAAATAATTATTCCTTGAGGAGAATAAAAAAAATATAGATTTATTTAATATTTTCTCATGGGGTTTCCTGTTTAGACCATAAAAAACTTAATAAAGGTGGTTTACTAAGTTATTTTTCATAGTGAATGCAATTTTACTTAGGGTAAAATTGGTCTTACATGGTGTACTTGGGTCCATCTAATAACAATGGGTTAGATGACCAAAGAATGGTCTAACAAATTCCCCCCAGCATGCGAGCGTTAGGAGCTAATCATATGACCTAAGTACGTTGTAAGAACTCAATCACTAGACATCGAAGGGGAAGTCAAAGAGAGAGAAGTATAATGTAGACCAAAGTGTTGAAAGAACTAGACCTTGAGGAGGTGAGACTTACAAGTGTGACAAGTCTCTTTGATGAGTGAGTACCTGTACTATAGGTGGCAGGGGAGACATACCTATGCCCGACGAGGCAAAGTACAAAAAAATAAGGCATCCATTAAACAAAGAGACTGAACAAAATAGTACATGATGGCATAAACATGAGCCAGATAAACAACACGATAATGAATCCCACATACATATTGTGCCTAGGATAACAACCAGGACTTGTACAATGACATATGAGTACATGAGATATAAATACAACTCGGATGCCCCTGAAAATAGGAAAGGGCTCTGAAAATCTGACTAATACATGCAAACAAAAAGGCGCTGCAAGCGGTGGAGGCCAACATCAGCAAATGTATGGAACTGCATCAAAGGTTGTAATGAAGAGGTCATCCGGGTATGTGGGGGACTACCTGTAGGGTCACCCCTTCATGAGGGTTGAGACATATCACACACACCCAGGAATCACCGATATCAGCGCTGCATCACTGAACCATCAAGTATACGGATCTTGATCATGATGAAAGGAGCTAGAGCTGAGAAAAAATCAATTCAAAGGGAAATGAGGAGTCCCTTTCCCTGATCCGAGGCACTAAACAAGAGTGGAAGCTGTAACCAAGGTACACCGCCCTCTAGACCTGTCTTCTGGAATGCATGAGCTGATGTCGACAAAAGGAGGTCTGCCATAGGTGAGGCAATAAGGGATCCTCAACTAAGGCACAAGAGTAAATAGTAGAGCGACTGACAGACTGACACCAATGTTGATGATGAAATGGGGGGTACTGAGTAGCGAATGAATGACTTCCCTTGTTAGAGCATAAAGGACATGGATGACCTGGAAACGACTGACACAATATCATGAGGGATAGGGGTCAGTGGGACTGAAGGCCATAATGTGTGACATGAGAGAGGGACCAAGCAATGAAGGATGGAGGACTATAGTGGGATGCAAAGGGACTTAGGATAGACTCCATGAATGCAATGATGAATCAACTCAGATGCTCTAAACATGGGTGACTCAATGGTGCTGCCACACAGAAAAGGTCCAATGGGGACCATAAAAACATGAGTACAATATGGTAACTCACGATGAAATTTGACATGAACGTGGACAAGTATGGAGGCAAAGTGGTGCCCCCAATACGAGTGTTGCAAGTGAAGAAATTTGATTTTGAGGAGGGGTGAAGTGACGCTTCTTGGAAAAAATGTGTCCTGGTGAAGTATCAAATCACTAAAAACTAACAGATACCCATTTAAGGGCTCGATGAGAGCTCTCTAATGGTATAAACGGTTTGGAAAATGGAGCTATGGTTTGGCCACAGTAGGCGAAATAAAAAATAGGGGTTTCTCTTTTAATAAGGCATTTTCTATCCAAATGCAATAATTTTCATGTGGAGCTGTGGTGAATGCAGAGAGGAGAGAAGGCCCTAAATCGTGTGGCGATCGTAGCAGACAAACTGACCGTTGGAATCAAGATCTGTCAGTTGCAGGTAAGAGGCCTAACCCTACTCTTTCTTTTCAGTGGATTCAAATTTTAGATTAGGTCCTGAAAGCTCAGGAACAGACCCTTGCTCCTCTTCACTGATAGGTCACACTTTTTGGGGAAAAAAGTGCAACCTGGGTAGCAAGTTTTGAGCAAACAACTACAACATATCCCAGGTTTGGGCCTGAAAAGTGCGACCTATCAGGGAGGGGTTTTCTGTGTTTTTTTTTTGCTGAGTATTGGGTTTTTATGATGATATATAGTCTTTCCTATCTGTATACTGAAAAATATGATGGTTTTTTGTAGATATGGCATAATTACGAATCAACTAGAGAGAGAGAGAGACCTGGGCACATTACGTTCGAAGATTCGGGAGGATGAAGGTATTTGCAGTGCACTGGGCAGGTTTGGGGTTCTAAAGTTTGTGGAGAACAGTCTGATGAGAGATGGAGAGCCCTTATTGGCATGGATTATCTGCTATTGGGACTCGGACCATGATGTCTTTATAGTGCAAGGCCACTGGATCGAGTTGATGGTCCAGGATATATATTTCCTGACTGGTCTCCCACCACTTGGGATGATAGGGAATACTCAGCTAGTATTACCACGGGGGCAGAATATCATAGAGTTTATAGAGTTCCATTTTCGACCAGGTCTCCAAGTCAAGGGGACTCGGATACCCATCGGGGATTTGGGGAGGTTAGAGACCCGTGCTATGGCTGCAGCGGTGCTGCGGATCCTAGGAAACCAGGCACTCCATCACATCACTGGAAGGAAGATGATGCTTGTGGAGAGTGTTTTGAGTGGGACCTACTATGGGTGGGCCCAGATGATGTTTTCATCGTTGAAACGAAATTTTTCGCTATGCAAGTGGCAAGTGAACCATGACTGTGCATATGGTATATTTTTGTTCTCTTCTTTGAGAATATCCTAACCCTTCGACCTCACATACAACTCCAATATGGAGGCCAGAGAGAGCATAGGATGCACCGGTGGGGGAAACTACTATGTAGAGGAGGAGGTGGGGTGGTTGGATGGGTGTTCCAACTGAGTTCTTTGCTCATTGGGATCAGATGCCACTATATATAGACGAATATCCCTATAGTGGGATGAGTTATTGTGGGGACTCGGATTTGCCACTGCCACCTAATCAAATATGGGGGCCCGATGGTAAGTGAAAAATTGCTAATCTTTTATGTGCATGTAAATGTCTAGAATATTGTATGTGGTACTGATTCTTTCACTTTTGGTATGCAGATACAACACTGGTAAAATTGGTCGGATATATGTGACGACTTCTAGTATCGAGGACCGTAGGACCTAGTGGAGCGATGGCGCAACAAAATAACGATGCAATAGCCCTTCTGGAGGACATATGTCATATATGTGAGAGGCTTCTGACCGGTGTTTCAGAGCACGGCTAGCAGGACTTAGATGACCAGTACATAGAGCCATTTATTGGTCTACCCTCTGAGTGGCGAGGGGTCATGCGGCGCATGGCGATGGCTGGACAGGGTATGCATAATCTACGAGCTGCAGGAGTAGAGCCATTAGCTTGGGATCCTCTAGATAGTGATAAGTGTGTAGGGTCAAGTGGTGCCCCCAGTTTTGAGTTTTGTAACATGCTATGGGCATGTCATACGTATCAGAGTGGATGGACTCTAAAACATTTTATACGACACATATTATGGATATGCATCATTTTGATATTTTTATGATATTTTCTTGTGTTAAATGTGTGTGCTAAATGCCAATATATAATATGGTTTGCAATGCTATCTACATAGTGATTTTGTGATCTAGGTACATGACTGAATGTAATGATTTCAAATTCACGCATGAAAAGATTCACTCGTAAATATCTTCTAAAAAGTATAGGATTATTCACACGATAGAAACCATTCAATTGCATGACAAGGAGAAGGGAATCTAAATGAACATGAAGGTGGAGGATGAGATGTGAAAGGGCATTAGCTAATAAACCTCGTACTGCATCATATTCGACCTGGTTATTGGTATCAGTACTAATGCATACCGCGTTCCAGAGAACAAGGGAGTGCAAAGGGGTAAAAATGGCCCAACCTTCCGAGGCTAGATTCTTGGAGTAGCGACTTGCACCATCAGCAAAACTGATATAAGGTGTGGACGGGAGTTCCATATGAAAGGTGCCACAAGACAATAAATGGGAGGGTGATGAACAATTTTGGCAACCTAAGCGCAAAGTATAAATCGAGCGCACTTCGCGGGAGGGAGTGATCTGGGTAAGATGTCTACCACTCACACGCCGGTGGTGAGGTGGAGTGTGGGAGCTACCGGAGGTGTAGCTTGTGTTGAGATCATGAAGGTCACCATAGGAATGGGTGGTGTTATCTCGTTTATGGGCGGGAAAGATGAAGTCAGGGGTGGACATGGCTTCCATGATGTCATCATCGCAATAGAAGATGGAGTGACTGGAGGAAGGGAGACCACATGACGCGGCGAAGCTACCTGACTCATCATCATGAGAAGAAAGGTTCACATTTACATTGTCATAGGGGATGACATAAGAAAAACTATATAAGGGATCTACTAATGTTGAGCCCAGGGTGATTGCTGAAGGGAGGTCAAGTGAAACAACAAGGGAAGATTCAGAGGGAGATTCCACCCAGGGTCTCATGGATGATGAAAGGTAGAAGATGGTGGCCATAGGCTCCTTCATCTCAACATCAGGAGGGAAAATGTCAATGGGAGTGGGTAAATCCTTAGTTTGGCATGCAACATATTTTGTAAGTACAGGAGAGGCGAATTGGTTTTGTTCAATCTCGTACTCCCGAACTACCTCTAACGAGGCACGGTAATGAGTAAGGCGGGGAAAATGGTGAGAATAATGGCCATGTAGATCACACAACACATAAGGTTGGTTAGTGTGAATAGTTTTAGGATTCTTGGCTAATTTCGAGGAAGAAACAAAGGTTTCAGAGACCATAGACTCAGGGAATGCAACTTTAACCATGGGCTTGATATGGGGAAGTTCAGGACAATTATGGGTGGCTTGGATGATGACATCACACAAATCAAAAGGCTTTGTGTGTGGGGAAGGTACAGGGTCTGTTGGGGTGACCTTGTCCTTGGAGGCCCTCTTGTAATATTTTCCCTTCTTACTCGAAGCAGTGGCAACAAGAGGTGGTTCCTATTGAGGTGGTTGAGGCACTGTTGTAGTAGGAGAAGTCATGGGGACTGGTTGAACCAGGGTCAAAGCAAGATAAGTTTTAGGTTGAGCTGAAGGGGTAGAAAGTGGAGGATCAAGGTACCAGACGGGAATCCCAAGGGTCAATTTAGGAAGAGAGAGGGTGGCCATGATAAGTGCCATATAGACTCATGGTGGAGAGCTAGGAACTGTATCTGACCAGAGGCGTAATGGCCAGGTGGGATGGCTCCTAAATGGTTAAGGCCTGGAGGAACCGTTCCAGGAGGGTAAGGAGGCTCATGAGTACCAGATGAAGGGCCATGAGGAGGAGGTTGAAAATGTTGAATCGAAGGGCTAGGAAAAGGTTGTAGAGGGTGAGGAGGCTGCTGACTAGCCGAAGCGGGTCTTTTGAGGGAAGCCCGAGACAATTGCATCATGCAAACATTCTATGAGCTGAGATCAGAGACAGGAGGAGGAATACTAGGGAGTGTACCAAGAAATTAGGAGTCTTTGTAGACTCTGGGTGAAACATTGGTCTAAGGAACGACGATTTGCTTGTTGGCCACTGAAGAGATAGTGGACTTAGGGGAGGTTTGAGACTTCAGTTCGTAATATGTCAACTGGTAAATGGTGAATATCTTTCCATTATGAGGGAAGGAAATCTTGCGGTGGACCGTGGAAGGGAAAAAAGACATTACATAAGTGTAGCTATGACCCAATATAATTTTGTAATCTAAGGGGGCATCTATGACTTCTACGTCAACACAAACAATCTTGCCTGTAAGAGTAATAGGAAAATTGTGGAATAAATCAATGGGCTAGGAGGCGTGGCCATCCCATGCTTGAAGAGTGATCATGGAAGGACCCAACTCAGGTGATCCGAGTTGCTTCCAAACCAAAGCGAACATCACACAGGTGGATGCCTCGTCATTAATAATGCACTAGGAAATGTTGGCATTCCAGATCTTGATTGAGATTTGGAAAGCGATGGAAGCAAGGAGAGGAGCATGTTCTGACCGATCAACATCAAAGACAATAAATCGATCATTGGAAGGATCCATAGCACCCATGGCAGATATTAGAGGTTTTTTTTGTAAAGGGCGTGATTGGAGGAGTTCCAACGTTGAAATGGTAACAAGAGATTGTGCCAAATCATCTACTATACTATACGAATGGGTAGCTTTGCCAGAAGCAGCATTTCGGCGTAGTGGTCCCTTAGGGATCTTGGTATGAACCTCTACCTTAGGCTGAGGGATCTGAAAGGGACCATCAGGTGTTGAAAGAGGCTCTATAGATACCCAAGGAGGCGGCTCGTGGATAGATGTATCGGGAGGCTTGTTGTACTGACGGGACCGAGTCTGAAGATTGATGTCTACGGTTAAAGGTTTATCAGAGTTCTTCATGAGAATTTAGTAATCAGAGGTACCACATGGAAGAGGTTGAGTGGCCACCTGTCCTTAAAGTGGTTGGGTAGCCACAAATCCTTGCCGAGGGAAAGGATCAGTAAGCACAACTAGTTGACTAGGTGCAATACTGGGAGGGACAGAAGGGGAGGCTTGCTATCCTCACAATGTTGCTTGAGACTCCCTCAACTACTACATCTGTGGTAAAAGGGGACAATGATGTGTGTAATGACCATAAATACCACAACAAGAGAAAGGCTTGTTTGTGAAAATGGGTCTGTCCTGCTTGGGCTGGGTGCACTGTTGCTGGTTAGTAGTGTTAGGAGAATTATTTTGAGGATTAGGTCCTAGATTACTGGGAGAAGACTGATTTTGAGTGCCTTTCCTCTTCTTTTTGGAGGGAGGAGGATTATTCGTGCCCTGATATGCATATACCTGCCCCTGAGGGGGTGGTGGCTGTTGTTGCGGGGGTTGAGAAGGAAAGGGAGGAGGCGGTGCTAATGTTGGAGGAGCTAGAGCACCAGGCTGCGGATATGGATAATAATGAGATTGGATAATAGTGTGGTAAATAGGAGGTTGTTAAAAAATAGGAGGCATGTCGTATCCTTGATACATGCTATTGGGAGGGGGAAAAGTGCAGGAGGTGCTGCCCCCCCCCTTGAGGAAAGCCATAGCCCATGGGAGGTTGAGCATATGGATTAGAGAGAGCTCCAATGATACCATCGGCGGCGTGAGATTCCCCCGGTGTGTTGGCATCACCGGGTCTAGGAAGATTAGGTAGAATGGTATAAACATAACTCGAATGAGCATAGATCAGGTCATATTTTAATACAATTTGGAGAGCGGCTTCTTCGATTTGAGGAAAGTTCGATGTGACATATTTTCCGATAGGTGGAAAAAGAGATCTAAGGAGCTAGTCCATGTAGACACGATCTTCAAAGGTAGGAGCTCGACATAGGCTTTTTCTTCTCTGCCATTCCTGTACATGGTCAAAAAGGCGGGTCACACACTGCTGTAGGGTAAAATTCTTGGGTTGTTGGTTATCGTATATCCCTCTCAGAGCTTTCCGGTGCCCAAGGCAGACAGTAAGATTAGCTGTATAGTTCACAAAGATGGCATATACATGTTCATATTAACTTAAAAAAACTTGATAGAATAAGCTAGAAGATTACCTCTTTAATGATCTTGGATTTCTTTGGAGAGCACTAGGTAGCGAAGCAACGGTTCTTCTTCACCGACTCCAAATCTTGGTCCTGCAATAAATCAAAGCGCCTGTGTAATTTCTAACATAACATGTATTTTCTATAAATTAAGCCAATATATAATAAACATTTAAACTATGCACATCTAAGCCATTCATCTCATGCTATATAAGTGATTAAATAATAATGACGATATCAACGCATAGAATGGAAAAAATCGATACAGTTCTATTGATTTATAAAAAGGAGAATTACAACCGTCAGTTGCACCAAGCCCTCCTCGGCCTTCCAATCTCTCTATCTCTCAAAGTGGTGATGTCTTGATCAACAAGTTCTCAATGAACCTCTTTAACCTTTGACCTTCACACTACAACAATGATCTCTACTTCACAAGTATGCAAAAACTTTAGCAATCCTTCGAACTTGAACCAAGAGCCTTCAACTCCATTTTATAGGAAATGGAGAGAGAAATCATTGCCCTTCTCTTTCCACTAGTTATGAATAGAAAAAACCAAGATTTTTCTCCAATCTTTATGCTTTTTCCTTCTTTGAGAGTTCAGTTGTTTATGGCAAGGCCCAATAAGAGATCAGTGCTTTGCAGTTTCCTTTTTGTACTGACTCTCTTGTGAGAAAAAGCTAGATATTCAAATCATTCTCCTCAGGTTTTTCCCATTTCAAAATTAGGACATGGGTAACGCTGCCCTCTAGTTTAAATAGAGCGTTTTGCTAGCCACTAATGCGATCTATTCACTACCAATTGCATTATAACGCTCTTGTGTTGTTATAGAGAGGCGTTACCTTGGCAGAAATAGGTTTAATTTAGGTCTTTGTATTCCTTCCATATTTGTCTTCTCCTCTGAGATGATGAGGAGGTATTTTGACCTACAACAGATGCCCCCTAAAGTGTGAGATCAGAGATGAAGATGATGGCCGAAATACTTTACAATGTGTGTAGTAGAGATAAAGAGATTGAAAGACTGAGGAAAACCTGAAACAACAACATATGTCAGAAAATATAGTATATGTCTTGAGTCGGGCATTCCCATGATCAGTAGCTTAAATAACATGATTTATCTAGAATAGAGATATGAATAATAGGATCAGGTTGAAGAAGTTGTCTCCATAAACAATATCATAACTTGGGGAAGGGAACACAACTTTAATGATGTAACCTTTTCCCCAAGGTCTTGACCGCCGATTCACTTAAACTGCATATTCCTCAACATTTGAATGAAGGAGTTGTCGTCGAACATGTGAGAAATCGTCTGATTACCAATCGATAATGAAAACTATTAACAGACGCGAAGGTGGCCACCGATAATGATGATGGTCCCTAAGATGCACAATACAATCTAGCAAGTGTGAATAAAATGAGTTGAAGTTGAACACTCGTAGAATCATTCGACCAGGAGCCAATGATGAAGACTCCTGATCAAACACAAGACTACCTACCACTGATGTCTGCAAATATCTGGGTACTGATGGGTTTTTGGATCAACTTCCTAGATAAGATGTTGAAGTCGATAGGAAGAGATCAGTTGAAAGGTAGGCACTGAGGCATCCTACATCAGTCAACATGAAACGGAAACCAACTGATTTTGTTTATGATTGAGATAATGAAGAGTAAATGGGGATTTCAGACGATAAATAATTTCTGGCATAATGAGCGGTTTGGTTGATAACAAGAGCAGTAGATAGCGAGATCTGCTTGAACAATAGAAGGCACTATAACAAGGTACTAGGCAGCTGAGGCTTAATGAACACCAAAGAGTGTGTTAGGATTTTACCAGTGCAGGGACACTGGGAGATGAAGGCTAATACTCATAGATGGTAGGGGTCGGTTAACTGTGAAAGAGTTTTCTGGGAAGTGCCATGTTCAAGAATTTTGCTGCCAAATCGACCTTTCTGAAATGTAACAGAGGTAGTATCCATTTTGTCCAAAATTTTCCCCATCTGATTAAGTTTAACGAGTCCAGACGAGTAAAATCGGTGAATTTTTCATATTTAGAGATTCTGAAAAATATCATAAAAGACAACTCCGTGCCCCGTTTGATTAGGTTTAACGAGTCCAGACGAGTAAACTCGGTGAATTTTTCATGTTTAGAGAGTCTGAAAAATATCGTAAAAGATGACTCCATTGGGGTACCTTTGCCATGTCTTGATAACCGGGCACGGCAAAGGGAGAATAGTAAGCCCAAAACAGTTCATTTTCCGTAAGTTAGTCCATCGAAGCCAGAAAAGTGAGAAATCTATGTTCGATGGACGTCTACTTCATTTTTTTATGAGTACGAGGAGACGGAGTAAACTCAGTATTCTTTGCGAAATTTTAACAAGTCCAACAAAGAAAAACTCGGTGCCCTCCGTGGAATTTTAACGAGTCACGTGGAGAAAACTCGATTACCTTTATGAAATTTTAACGAGTCACGCGGAGAAAACTCGGTTAATTTTTCGGTTTAAAGAGCTTTGAAAAAGAGGAAAAGAATGGCTCCTTAATCTCTGTCGTGGTAGTTTAATGAGCCTGACAAAGTCAACTCGAGGTTTTTTTCAGTTTTATGAGCGAGAAAAAGGTTCCTAAAAAGAAAGCTCAGTGCTTCTTCATAGTTTTAACAATTCTGAAGAAGAGAACTCTAGGTTTTTCGGATTAACAAGCAAGAAAAAGACCATACAAAAAGAACGCTCGATATCAATTTCGTATAATTTTAACGAGTCCAAAGAAGGGAACTCGAGTTTTTTCGGATTAACGAGCAAGAAAAATACTGTAAAAATAATGCTCGAGTAAACATGAGTATGTCTGCATATGAATCTTGATCACTCATTAGAACATCAGTACCAAATCTCAAAAGTTACGACACATGCGCAGCAAGAATTCATGACTTTTGTAGACTAGCTTTAAGAGAGTCATGCCCTAGAATTGGCTATAAGAAGGTCGGAAGACCTTCATTTTCACTGTGTTGAGTGCTGTGAAGAAGCTCTGGGGTGAAAAGGGGTGAAATCTTCAGCTGACGATTATGGTCAATCCGGGCAACAGTTTTCCTTCCCATGAGATCCAGGTAAGAGCTAGAACCTCCTGCTATCATTTAATTGTCTTTTTGTTACTTTTTGCTAGTTCAAAATGAGAAAATTTTGAGGCCCTAAAAAATTTCTTGCGCCTAACGCAGGCCAGAAGTGTTACAGCTGCGTTAAATGCATAAACCGTGAAGGGATGTTGCGTTAGCATGCTCTGTTTTATACTAGGGCTAGCTTTAGGTGCACCGTGTTTTTTAGCATCTCATTTTTTACTGTTTTAAAGTGGTTCAGGCAAGTTTTGATCGGTGTAAAACATTGCATTTGCAGGTATTGAACTATTAATCATGAGTATCTGGCGAGAGAGAGAACATGAACGGGAAGAACGAGAGATGGTGACGGATGCTGCAAGCTTGATGGCTCTCTGCAGATGCGGATTGCTAAAATATGCCTGCTTAGAACTGATGAGGGGTCGAGAGGACCCCCTGAGGTGGCTAATCCAGCAATGGGATGAACAACACCATGTCTTTCGGATTGGGGGCAATGAGATCTCAATAAAAAAGGATGATGTTTACTTTTTGACCGACCTATCATGCCGTGGACCGAGGCCCAACTTGACGAGGTCTAGAGCTGGCCCACGTTCCACCGCTGATCTGATTCGTGCGCATTTCATACGTGACACTCAGGCTGTGAGAAACCAGGTACCGATCGCCCAGGTGGATTTGATACCATTGAGGTCTATCTTATGGATGATTGTTCACTTGGCAGGTGCCAAGATTCAGCATGTGGCCACCAAGGCCCAGGTGCTCCTGGCCTTGGACTGTATGCAGCCTCAGGTTTTAGACTGGTGTGATGGAGTTGTCCGTTGGGTCCGAGCAGAGCTTATCGTATGTAAGACCCATACCCAAAGAGAGTTTGGGTACGGTACATTGTTTGTCTCTTTCTTACTGGAGCGGATACCATTGATGAGGCACAGGATCGTTACATTGCCTTTGGGCCCATGCGAGCCGAGGCAGCCTCGGTGGGCAACTTTGCTTCCGCGGACTGGCGAGGGTCCCGTCTGCCATTGTTTTGATGATGGATTTTTTGATTGGATAAACTCCTAAATAATCATGATTGAGGATTATCCCTATGCAGGGATGAAATTCACAGGCGATCCGGAGTTAGTACTACCCCCTGGTACCCAGTGGGGACTCGATGGTAAGAAGGAAATGATCCGTGCATTTCAAAGAAGTACTTTGTTTTTTGTCTTTTGAATGTTTATGCAATTTTTTTTTTGAAATAGGGTGAAAATTATGTTTTGACATGAAGCGTTTGTTTTCTTGACATAGATGTGGCACCTGTCTGGCTAGTTGGGGCCCCTCGCTATGCACGGTGAGGACTGCAGCTACCCGGGGCTGGCACACTAGCAGAGGATGCAGAAGCCGCCAAGGACGATTATGCCTAGGTTTTACATGAACTCTCCAAAAACCTGGAGGGTCTGAGTATCGGCATACCACCCCTTCCTATGCGGGAGGTTCTAGTTCGTTTGCAGCGGCATACCGTAGGTGTGCCGGAGAGATACCTGGTGCCTCTGAGGTGGATAGCTAGAGCAGTTGTATGCTAGCATGATCATCAGGCCTAGCTGGCAGAGCAGATGTATTAGTGTTAGAGCATGGCTTAGTATAGCCAAATTTTTGTAAAAAACCCAAGTTTTGGAAGATTTTTTGATGTAACTATTGTACTGGACACGACATATATATATATGCATAATTTTTGGTGATTTTGTGTTTTTAAATTTTTTATGTATTTTCAATGGGATAAAAATATATATACTCATGAGTAAATATTTTATAGTAAATGTGAAAAATGCCAATCTAACACATATTTTGACAAAGAATCGGCTAATGCATTAAATTCTCTAGGAACGTGCTCAAATGTAATTGTTTTAAAATGATGTTCTAAAAGTCTCACCCTTAAAAAATAACGTAACAAAACAGGATGACGGACATGGTAATGATTTTTTAATTGCATAATGACGAGTTGGGAATCTAACTTGACCACTAAATTGGAGATGTCACGAGATGCCACTTCCGTGAGGAGTTGGATCACTAACATGTACTTGGCAACATTATTGGTGGTGCTACCTAGGAAGATTCCACCGGAACCAAGAAGGTCTGACTCAGGAGTGTAGAGAACCCAAGCAGCTGAAGCAATGCGTCTAGGGTGATGACTAGCACCATTCGCCTATCTGACGTATGATAAGGAGGGTGATGGCATATGTGTGAAAGAAAAATATTACATGAGAATAAACACCTCGAAAACCGAAAAATATCCAGAGACATCAAAACAATAGGAAAAAATTATATACATAAAATTACAAAGCATATGCCTAGTGCGAGACTAGGAAAAATACTTCTTTAGATAGAGCCTGTTGTGGGGCTCCGTGAGTGGAATTCCATTATAGTCCTGAAGTTTGTAAGCCCCTTTTTAGAGGACTTTAGTGATGATGTAAGGACCAAGCCATAATGGTTGGAGTGCTCCTGCCCCCTAGAGGTCATGTTTTTTATCATAAAGTAGAACGAGATCACCCTCTTGGAAAGAATGAGGCTTGACAGATTTGTCGTATTGAGCTTTGACTCAGTGCTGGTGAGCTTCGAGTGCTAGTGTAGCATCTCGATGAGTTTCTTCCATATTATCGAGTGAGAGCAAGCTCTCTTCTGTGGCAGTGGTGCCAGGCAGGAGTTCAACGGTGAGTTTGAGTGATGGAATTTCGCACTCGATTAGAAGTACTGCCTCTAGGCCGAATACAAGTTGGGATGGAGTGAAACCTGTGGCAGTTTTGACTGACGTTCGGTATGCCCATAACATTGAATACAACTTCTGATGCCATTTGGTTTTATGATTTCCGACCAATCGACGGATCATGGTTTTGAGGACGCCATTTACGGCTTCAACTTGGCCATTAGATTGAGAATAATAAGATGAAGATTGATCTTGACGGAAACCTAGCATGGATGTTAATTCGGTCACCATATGATTCTGAAAGTGGGATCCATGATCTGTGACAATCGATAGGGGTACACCAAACTGACATATTACCTGATTAAATAGGAGGAGAGCGACGGTTTCGCCATCGGCCTTGAAAGTGGGAATGGCTTCTGCCCATTTCTTAAAATAGTCGACTACAACCACGATGTAGTTGTGTCCATTTTTCGAAGTGGGATTGCATGGGACGAAGTCAATTCCAAATTTAGCAAAAGGACTAATGGAGATAACCGAATGAAGGGGGGCAGAATGAGCGCACATTTTCTTTGTGAAAATTTGACATGGATGGAACTTCTGGACTGCTGCAATGCAGTCTTTAAACAAAGTGGGCCAATAGTAACCTGCGTGCAATATTTTTGGGTAGTATATATGCCTGAAAGATGACCACCGCATGCCCCTGCATGGCAGTCATTCAACACACGTTCTGCCTCATTGAAAGTGAGACAACGTCGGAGAATAGTATCAACCCCACGACGATATAGTGTATCGTTTAGCATGAGATAGTGCTTTGCCTGGTGGCGGATACGACGATGGTCGTCGGACGTGAGAGTTGGGTGGAAGCGTTGGGTTTGTAGGTAGACCAAAATATCTCCATACCATGGGTCCAAATAATCGACGAAGTATATAGATTCATCAGGAAATGGATCATGAGCTACTTCCGCTAGGTTAATTCTGGGAAGGTCCGATAATAATTTGGCGAAGACGAGGGATTTCTTTGCTTTGGTAGCTGTGAAGACAAAATCAAATTGTTGGAGGATGATGATCCATTTGGAATATTTTCCTCCAATAATTTGTCTAGACAAGATATGTCGCATGGGGTTCTCTAAAGCAATAACCGTAGTCTGTCGCAGCAATATATAATGTCGGAGTTGGGTGACGGTGAAAACTACCACCAGAGAAAGTTTCTCCACATGTGAATAACGTAATTCTGGTTCGATTAGACCTTTGGACAAATAGTATATCACATGTTCACTATTGTCACTATGAACTTGAACTAGAACCATTCCAGGTGAGGATGGTGAGGCTGCCAGGTAGAGGAGAAAGTCGCGTGAGTAGTTGGGGGCACTAAGGAGTGGGGCTGAAACAAGTGCATGTTTTAAAGAGTCAAATGACCGTTGAGCTTGGTCATCCCACAAGTATAGTGTTCCTTTCTTCAATAATCACATAAATCCTTTCGTCATCTCGGCATAGTTAACGATGAATCGATGTAGAAAGTTTGCCTTCCCTTGCAAACGTTGGAGTTGAAGGATGGATTGTGGTGCCGTAAATTCAACAATCACCTTAACCTTATCGGGATCAACCCTAATACCATGCTTGGAGACAATGAAACCTAACAGACGTCTGGACTTGACCATAAACACGCACTTATGAGGATTCAAACGTATATTGTAGAATCTACACCTAGAAAAAATTTCTTTCAGATGAGTGAGGTGATCAGGTCGTTTTCTGGAATGGGCTGGAAGGTCATCCAAGTAAGCCTGTACAATATGTTGAATTTCATGAAAATCATAGTCCATATCCCACTGAAAATTTTCTCCAGCATTCTTTAGATCGAATGGGAGTTTACGGTACGCAAA
This sequence comes from Pinus albicaulis, assembly GCA_034641835.2. Lineage (NCBI taxonomy): Eukaryota > Viridiplantae > Streptophyta > Pinopsida > Pinales > Pinaceae > Pinus > Pinus albicaulis. The sequence goes on from CM076584.1 coordinate 851,387,380, forward strand.
TGTGCCCCAAGGACAGATGACGGTAGTTTTATGCTAGTCATATTTTTTAATTGCCATATGGTTATAGCCCGAGAATCCATCCATGAAGGAAAAAGATTTGCATCTGGCACAATCGTTAAGAATATGATCTATGAATGGTGTAGGATAATTGAATTTGGGACAAGCAGCATTTAGATCATGATAGTCAACAAAAACTCGAATGGTGCCTCATTTTTTATCAACGGGAACCGGATTGGAAACCCATTCCATCAAAGGAACGGGATAGATGAAACCAACGTTTAAAATTTTTTCTACCTCAAGTTTGATGGTAGCTTATTTGCACGAGTGGACAGGTTTGAGTCATTTCCGAATTGGTTTGGCATTGTCATAAATCTTGATTTTGTGCTCGACGATAGACGGGTCTATGTCGGGCATTTTTTCATAATACCAAGCAAACACATCGTAGAATTCCTTGAAAAGGGATGTGAAGCGTGCAATTTCCTTAGGATTTCAATCGGCTCCAATCTGAATATTTTCCACGATACCCATTTTGACCGAGATATCAATGAGCATTTTCTTAGAAAGATTACCCATGTTCCCTTTTGAATCGATAGTTTGAACAGTCATGTAAGTGGAGGGAACCATCTCAGGTGGGTCAAAGGATGGGATTTCAGTTTTTATCACGTCCGAGTCAATCATCGAAGCGCGATGGTGAAACTCTCCCCAAGGTTGTTCTTCTAAAGACATGATCTCTCAGATAGCTTCGTCTGTAGGCCAGACTTCATTGAGGATATCCTTAGAGAGAACTGTGATGGGAGGGAGGTTTGTACCTTTGTTTGAAACCATAGCAGTGGAGGGTTTAGATGTGATTTGGATGGCTTGGTAAGCCAACTCAGTTGGTGAGAGCGACATCTGATCTCCATAGGAATCAATGTCTAAAGGTGTCGGGATGATCCATGGGTTGATAGAGCCATCCAAAGTGGTGGATATCATTGCAACCGTGTTTGGGATATGTGGCGGCAGGAGAGGAAAACAACCCAATAGCGAAGATGCCTTTAGAAGACCGGTACCAATACTGACGTAAGAGTTAGGAAAGCCTCCCATTAGGGGTACAGTGCTACTTGGTAACGTGGCATAATCAGGGGTGCAGAAGGATAGCTGATCCACTATGACTATTTTCCCATCCAATGGAAATAGGATGAGTTAGAATACCGAAGACACAATGGAAGTCATGGCATAAGACCAACTATGACTAAGCAATAGATTATTGTCGAGATGGCGCTCTACGACTTCAACATCCACGTTTACCGTTTTCCCACTTAGAGTTATGGGAAAGCTAGCAAGGTATCCTTTTGGGAGGAATGTGTGGCCATTGAAAGCTTTGAGGGAATTCGACGGCAGTGTTAAGGTAGGAGAACCTAAATTGAGCCAGCAAGCTTGTGACATAACGCAGGTAGAAGCACCTTTGTCTATGACAGTGCGATGGATTGGTCTCCCTTTCGACACAACCTGCACCTTGAATGCGAGTTGGTGTGAGAGGTGAGGTTTAGACTTTTCCATATCAAATATAGCTAGCATGGAATCTTGGGGGTCTATTCCACCAATGGCCGAAAGCAAGGCTTTCCTTTGTGATGGACAGGTTTGTAATACTTCGAGAGCAGACATAGCTGACGGTGCTTGCACCAAATCTTCTATACTGTTGTAGTTTTGGGCTGCATGTGCAGAGGTGTTATGAGTCGTGCGTCGAAGTGTCCCTTTGGGGGGATGAATCATGGGGTCAGCAGTAGGCCGTTCAATATGAAAATCATTGGGCGGCGGTGGATTTGAACTAGTACCATGTTCTTGAGCATCTATGGTAGGATTTCCATAAAGCTTGGCTCGAGTTTGAAGTTCAACACTCTTAATGCCATAAATGGTGGATGGTCCTTCACCAGAAGTATGTGAACCACCATTTCCCCATTGATGGGGTTGTGGCGGATTATCAACCATGTGTTGATGTTGCTGTTGTTGATTAGGGAAAGGATTATGAAGAATGGCAGGTGTTCGCCCAGAATCCTTGTTGGTAATAAAATCGGTGCATTCCTGCAGCTGAGGACATTTGTATGTCAAGTGGTCCTCCACATAGATATTGCAAGGAAATTTCATGGGTTTATCCTTCCCTTTGTCATTTTTGGCAGCGTTTTTCTGATTAGGATTATTCTGAGTGTCCGACTGCTCTTTCGAAGAAGATGTATTTTTCTTGTTCTTCTTATTTTTCCCGCTAGGTTTTTGTGAGGTTTGCACAGAATTAACCTCAGCGGTAGGAAGAGTAGTCATTTGGTGAGGGGCAGTGGCAGCCGAAGATGGATGGGAGGCTTTCCCTCGAGAATATTTTGTGGCTACACCATATATCGTGCCAACGAGACCGTCGGCATGAGCTCTGGTTTTCTGAGTAGCCGGAGGATTTGGGTTACCAGGGGCATTGGGGATAAAATCATATAGCATGCCAGATTGTGAATAGATTAAATCCAAATGTTGGGCATGAAAAATACATTGATCTTCTGTAACCACACCGAAAAGGCCAATGTCTTTAGAGATGTGGGGTAAGAGAGACTTACAAAACCAATTGGCTAAGAGATGATCCGGAATTGGCACTTTGACTAGTCTCCTCCTATGTCTCTATTCATGAATGTGATTGGAGATGTGGGTAGCAGTGTCTTGGTGCAGCGAGGTTAACAGTTCCATTCCGGTTTCAAATCTAATTGGTAATTGGAAGTTCTTTAGAAACTCCATCGCTAAAGCACCAAACGTATTGATGGCGTCGGGTGGCAATTCAATGTACCACTTGGCAGCATTGCCTGTAAGCGTGCGGGGAAACAGTTGAGCCGGACACTATCATCCACCATGGAATTGAATATAGACCATAGATGAAAGGTAGTGATGTGTGCGGCTGGGTCATCCCCTTATTTCCTGTCGAACTTCGAGATGTCAGAAGGAATCTTGTGCGGTACTGGAGGCCAGAGCGAGTTGTGATTGATGGGATCATTAGTCAGTTTATGGATATCGGGGATGTCCAGAGCTGCCAAAAATGGAAATTGTGGATTTTCCCCTGAATCTAACCAAGGAAGTATGGGCTGACTACTTAGACCATAGGGTCCACCCATCAATGTGTTACTAGGAGGATAAGTAGGACTTTGATAAAAATTTATTATAGGTGGAGGGGTAGGGACATATGGTTGTTGTCCATAGGGAATATTGTATTGTGGGGCGAATGGTTGGTTGCCCCGAGTATAAAAGTGCCCTCCCATTCCAGATGGAGGTTGGGGTGGGTTAGTCCAAATGGATGCAATAGAGTTTCTTGGAGGCATGCCACTACTTGCATAGTTTGGAAACGACATAGACCCTACACCTATATTTGAACCACTTAAAGGAATAGTATTGACAATAGTTTCTCCCATTTGTCCTAAGGATTGCAGGGGAAGTGAAATGTTCCTTGCTACCTATGTGCTGGTGACACTTCCCCCTGGTATAGTGGCCAAGGGGTTTGAACTCAGTAGAGGGTTCCAACCGAAAGGGTTGCTAAAAGGCACCAAAGTAGTCACACTCGTGGGAGGAGAAACCTTGGGTCCCAACATGGTCACGGTAGGAGTATATCCCAAAGGATTCGGTAAGCTACTGACAGTTGTGATGGCCGTCGGGTTGGGACTAGGTATATGTTGATTACTGGGGTAACCAAGTGATGGCATAGAACTGACCAGCGGCGGGGAGGATGGTGGCGAGCATGTGATGGTTTCCATTGGCATCGACCCTGTGGATTCTGGTGGTGAAATGGATGTTTGTGCAGCCAAAGGCATATCCTGGCGTGGTGGAGTCTGAAATATCACAGGCCCCAATGGATCAGTGAGTGGAGGATTGTAATGAGGTAAAACCCCTTCCGTGAAAGGGTCGTCCAGAAATTCCGTATGATATGAGGCTATGTGAAAATCAATATTTGTCAGTGGAGACTACTCTTCTGCAGAAGGCATGGGTTCACCAAGGTTTAGTCCTTCCTCAATAGTTAGAGGAGGTAGACCTTGCTGTCATCGATATAGACAGCATGGGTCAGATGACGCCACGGTGACCCATTTAGTTTTAACCAATTTTAGTAAATTGTGACGTATTATAAAGTCTCAATGAAAGTAACCACACACCTAAAAAATAAAAAAGGACTCTCTAAAATCAATCAGCAAGTAGCCAGAATAGGGTGCCCTGTCTGAGTACTATCGTTTTTCTGGTGATGAAATCCAGTATCACAATAGTATACAGAGAGGGTTGGTCGAAAGTACAGTTACGGTCACTCTAGAGCTTCACCCAAACCTCAGATGATAGGTGTAAGCACTCTCATGAAGACGAATACCCTCCTAAAGACCAAAGACAGAGTGGGTCTATCTGTTTTAGGTACCAGGACAACCCGTCTCAGTCACCTTGTATAAGGCTCTAAAAAGTATGGTCACTAAAGATGCCTCAAATCACAGACGTCATCAGGGGGGTCCACAGTCAAGGATAACATGCTATATGGGAAAAATACCTAGATCCCCGATCTAGTTTCAACATCCCCAAAGGGAATCCCAATATATAACACACCCACCGGATGCAGTCAAAGGCGGGCTACCTTCTTGTGCACCCAAGTGTTTTCTCGCGCTGAGCTCCGGTAAAGGAACGGTCTCGATAATATGAGTGCAATAGGATTTCGCTCGTTAATGACTCTAGTTTCAAGTTTTGAGATCTTGGGTGATTTTCTCACTTTCCTAACCCAAGATCCTAGCCTGAACTACTATTTGTGTGAGCTCAAAAAAGAGTAATTTTATTGATTTTATTATTTCTTGATTCTTAGTGTACTTGATTATTAGTCTTGCGGAGGGGGATTGGACGTATGAAATGTAATGAGACTCTAACTCAAGAAACCATGCAAAATATGCTCTAAATATTCAATTCGATGAAGAGTATTTTTACAAGGAGAGGTTTCTTTTCAACATCCATGCACTAACATTCAAATAACACAGTTCAACTTTAAAGATTCAGACTTCTATCTACCTCTTCTTAATAGTCTATGAACTGAAATTTTCAGAATAAACTCAGCTAGATGCAGAAAAAAAAAAAATAATAATAAAAAATAAATAAATAAATAAATAAATAAATAAAAATATTCTTCTCTAAAAAGTAAATGCTTTTGACATTAACTTTTCAAACAAGAGCAAACAAACAGAAATTCCAGCTTAGTAAACAAGCACAGGGATTCAGTCAAGGAGAGATATCGATGGCCAAAAAACTCTGAAACTAAAACACAATCACAGTAGTGAACAACAAGTTTTGGCTGAGTAACGCATTGTCTCTGAGTAAAGATAGTGTTAATCCAGAGACTAACGCATTGTATTTAAGTAGAGGCAGTGTTATAAAACACTGGAAAACCCATAGAGGTAGCATTATCTAGGGTAAAGTTCTTCATATGGTCAAAAAGAAACAGGATTGAACTCTGCGAGCTTTTGAAATGTCTATTGGGCATAAAAACTGGTCGAAAGAGTCTGTGAACAGAGGAAAGAATAAAGGAGGAAAGAAATAGTCCAAAAACTATGGGGAAACTCCCCAGCTGAGTCGCCAATTCTGCTGTAAGTTAAAATGCTTGGGTTGTTGGTTATCATATATCTCTCTCATGGATTTCTGGTGCCCAAGGCAGACAGTAAGATTAGTTGTATAGTTCAAAAAGATGGCATATACATGTTCATATTAACTGAAAACCACTTGATATAATAAGCTAGAAGATTACCTCTTTAATGATCTTGGAGTCCTTTGGAGAGCACTAGGCAGCGAAGCAACGGTTCTTCTTCACCGGCTCCAAATCTTGGTCCTGCAATCAATCAAAGCACTCGTGTAATTTATAACATAAAATACATTTTATATCAATTAAGCCAATATATAATAAACATTTAAACTATGCACATCTAAGCCATTCATCTCATGCTATATAAGTGATTAAATAATAATGACGATGTCAATGCATAGAATGGACAAAACAGATACATTTCTATTGATTTATAAAAAGGAGGATTACAACCGTCAGTTGCACCAAGCCCTCCTCGGCCTTCCAATCTCTCTATCTCTCAAAGTGGTGATGTCTTGATCAACAAGTTCTCAATGAACCTCTTTGACCTTTGACCTTCACACTACAACAATGATCTCTACTTCACAAGTATGCAAAAAATTTAGCAATCCTTCAACCTTGAACCAAGAGCCTTCAACTCCATTTTATAGGAGATGGAGAGAGAAATTATTTCCCTTCTATTTCCACCAGTTCTGAATAGAAAAAACCAAGATGTTTCTCCAATATCTATGCTTTTTCATTCTTTGAGAGTTCAGTTGTTTATGGAAAGGCCCAATAAGAGATCAGTGCTTTGCAGTTTCCTTTTTGTACTGACTCTCTTGTAAGAAAAAGCTGGAGATTCAAATCATTCTCTGTGGTTTTTTCCTGTTTCAAAATTAAAATATGGGTAATGCTACCCTCTAGTGTAAATAGAGCATTTCCCTAGCCACTAACACGATCTATTCACTAATCAATTGCGTTATAATGCTCTTGTGCTGTTATAGAGAGGTGTTACCTTGGCAGAAATAGGTTTAATTTAGGTCTTTGTATTCCTTCCATATTTTTGTTCTCCTTTAAGATGATGAGGAGGTATTTTGACCTGTAACACATGCGATTGATGGAAATAAGTCAATATTTCGGACCAGTGTCATAACGAAGGGGAATTTGGAAGTAAGACACAAAAACCCAGGCAAGAGTCGCAAAGGTGGTATGAGAGGAAGGGTCCTGATCAACATACCACTTAGAATCTTCACCTGTAAGCATACATTGGAACAACTGAAGACGGAAAAAGTCATCGGTAATGGAGTTAGACGAACACCACATGTGAAAATATTGAACATGATTTGAAGGATATTCTCTAGCAAGGCCTTCAAACTTTGGGATGTCGGAAGGGAGCTTTGTCGGCATGTCAGGCCAACTAGCATCATGGTGTATAGGGTCATTTATCAACTGGTAAAAATCAGGGAAGCTGAGGCCTACCATGAATGGGAGCAAGGGCGTAGCCGGGGTAGTGTCCATTGCGGTCCCACTAGTGGTATTCCTAGCATGAGGGCCAGGGTTACCACAAGAATTACGTCTTTCACTAGACATGGTGAAGGTGTTAGGGGGAGAATCGAAGGCGGAATGAGAAGGAGAACCCAAAGGACTAGAAGAAGAGTCAGTGTGCGAACTCGGTGGAGGGCTAACTCGAATCCTACGTGGAGGAGTAAGTCTTCCTACCGGAAATTGAGGATAAACGCCTTGGTGGCACAATGATGACGACACAAACACGGCACAAAGGAAAAAGAGACTGACAAGGGAAGGGAGGTGCAGGATCAATTTATTTCAATGTTTTAGAGTCTTTTCTTGGTGGTTTTAACCAAGCCCTTTTTTTCTTAGGGTGTGTGTGCGAAGTATGTAAATTTTAATTTTTAAACCTAGATGTTTGTAGACAAAAATAAAAAGTGTGTTGTATAGCTGCAAATAAACCTGCAAATGAGAGTATATAAGCCTACAAAAACATAAAATAAAAAACTAATAATGAAATAATATAAACCCAAGGAGGCAGGCCTCTCAACAACTAGTCTATAGGTGAGTAAAAAAATAATCAAAATACACTAAAAAATCCAATAGATCTAAGGTCAGGAGGGGCAAGGATCTAAAGGACAAAATCTTCTAGAAAGTGGTGCAGAAAACATCAACAAATCAGAGGAAAAATTGTTGTAAAAAGAGGTGGCAAAAGGCTATCTCCAGGAGGGAAACGGAGTGAACCCTAGAGGAAAACCAAAAAAAAGCTAAATGAGATGATTTGGATGGATAACAAGCCGATATGAAGCAGATATAAAGGTGAGGTATCAGATCTAAAAAATGGCTAAAGACTTTGAAATTTCAGACAACCTGCAACAGCAAACACTCTTCCACAAGAAGTGGAGGGTACTGAAGACCTAGGGGGCTAGGTTCCCACTTAGTTGAGAAAAATAGAACAAGCAAAGATCCAAAATGATCAGAGACGAAGGTCAGAAAACCCTAAACAGAGGCTCAGACAAACCCATAAAACTTTCAGAAAAATCCCTACAAAAAATCCAGGTCGTAGTTTCTGACCTGTTTTCAGCAGAGGTGGCAGTTTTTGGGGTGATTCCTGTTGGAAATGTGATGCAGAGTGTTGTCCTTGATGGCAACCCACTAATGGAAATGAAGACATGCGACTGTTGACATATGTTGTCCTTGATGGCAATCCACCTGATGAAGTTATTCTTGACTTGATGGACTTGGTAAATGATGTAAATCTGATGTGATATGATGTTTGTTGACAATACGATGCTGAGAGGCAACCCACTTGATGAAGATGATGACAACTTACTTGATGAAGTTGTGCTTGATAGAATATGGTTTGATGAAGGAAATATGATGTCTCTACAGTGTGTACAGAAGGCTATGAAGAAAGGATTTCAGAATGTTCTCAAAATATGATGAAAAAGAGTATGTCTCTTGGCATACGCGGATTGGCCTAGGGGAAACCGCGTATGCACGCGGAAAGGAACGTTCCAGGTCGCGTATGGGCAAAAGCGCTCAAAAAGTGCAAACCCAAGGGTAACCACCATGGTATTAACCCATTGTATTGGGTAATGATCCGCCTATTTGACCCCGTCCAGGTAGTTTTGGGCTTATGGTATTGTTTTGGTCCATGGTATTGAAAAAGGGGGGCTCATGGTATTGAAAAGGATAAACCTATATAAGGAGAAGAAATTCATTGTGCAAATCATGAGAGGGAGAGCAAGATGTCTGAGCTTGAATGAATACTTCTCTCTGAAGTATATCTGAATGGAAAGGGTTACACTTGAATGATAGATCTGAATGTATGATGCACCAATGATGAAGAAGAGGATCTAGATCTGAATTGCTCTTCTATTTGCTAGATCTGATTATGGAAGGCTTAGATCTGTGATGAGGCGAGCATCTAGGCGAACATCTGTCTGAAGCAAAAGGGTAAATCTGAACTGAAGATCTGATTTGATGAGGTCTGCTGCTCTGTAATGATTGAAGATCTATACGCTACTTCGCCGCGGAGGAAGCGCGTATATACGCAGCTTCGCTGAAGTAAAAGCGCGTATGCGCAATAAAATATACACTGAGGTATACGTTGGTTTGTGTGGACGGAAGCGCGTATATACGCGACATCAGTAAAGGGAAAGCGCGTATGCAAACTAGGGTTTGCTGAAGCAAGGGGTATGAAATATCTGATCTGTTCTGCTGTGTTTCTGCTATCTGATCTGTGTTGATATGTATCTGTTGATGATGTTTGTTTGAGCTTAAAAGTATGGAAAGGGTTCGGTATGGAAATATGATGAATTGTGGCCTGCAAGTTGTGTTCTATTGAAGTGGTTGGATCCAGTGTGAAAATTGATGAAACGTGGTCCAAGGTGGTGCTGAAGGTTGTAGCCTTCAGTCAGGGGGTTGTAGCTCCCTTCCAGGTGAGGTTGGTAAACGAGATCGGGGGGTCGTAGCTCCCTTCCAGGAGAGGCTGGTAAATGAGTCAGGGGGTTGGAGCTCCCTTCCAGGAGAGGCTGGTAAACGAGCGCAGGTGGGTGCCTGCGTGCTGGTCAAGTCTGCGCCAGCACATATGTTGTAAGATGTTTTCTCTATAATAAAATATTGAAGGCCGAGCAACTGCAGCGGTGGTTTTCTCCCGACTTGGGTTTCCACCTAAAAATCCCGGTGTTCATGTGTGATGCTTTGTGTGATGGTTTATTCTGTTCTTACTGCACATGTCTATTGCTATATAAATATCTGATGAATGAATAAATGCAAGGATCTAAGTAATGAATTAATTGCATATTAAGATCTCTGCATATACGCGAGTTTTGTGAAGGGTATCCACGTATATACGCGAGTCTGATCAAGTAAAGTAGCGTATGGGTTTTAGAGCATGAAAAAGTAAAAAGTTTTGAGTATGCCCTAAATACTGATTCAATTTCCTCTCGCGCATTTTTTCTAACACCAGACGGAGCGGTGTCCTCGTGCAGGCTTGATCGCTTAAAGGAGATCCGTCGCAATGGGAAGTCAAGAAGGAGTAATGTCTATAAAGCCACCTCTATTCAATGGAAGCAATCCGATATTCTGGAAGGTACGTACAAAAGCATATCTGCAAAGTCTTGGTGCAGATGTATGGGCAATCGTGGAAGAAGGTTATCAATACCCGGCAAGTATTCCTACTGATGCAGCTGAAAGAAAGAAGTATGAAATCAATGCCAAAGCAGTGAATGTCTTATTGGGAAGCATGCATGTCTGAATCAGAATTTGCTAAAGTGATGCAGCTACATTCGGCAAAAGACATATGGGACAAAATCATTCTAAGCTATGAAGGAGACATAAAGGTAAAAAGTGCAAAACTCCAAACTCTTAGAATTGAATATGAAAATTTGAAGATGCATAGTGATGAGAGTGTTGCCAGTTTCTTTCTTCGTCTAGATGATATTGTAAATCGGATGAGAAATTTGGGTGAAACCATGGGTGATACTACTCTGGTGGAAAAGGTCTTGAGATCTTTGACTTCAAAATTTGACTCTAAAGTTTCTGCTATTGAAGAAAGACAAGATTTGCAAACTCTTACTATTGTTCAATTACATGGTACTCTGACTGCTTTTGAAATGAGACAAGGAGGTCCTTCTCAAGTAAGAGAAGCTGCTTTTAAGGCATCTACAAAAGGAAAGAAAAAGGAAGTTGTCAAAGAATCCAGCTATATATCCGATGAAGAAGAAGCGAATTTCGTGAGAAAGCTCCAACTAGGTACTGGAAGATTCAAAGGTAAGCTTCCCTTCAAATGTTTTGAGTGTGGAAAAGTTGGTCACTATGCTGCTAAATGTCCTTATAGAGAAAAGCATGATAAAGGGAAACAATTTGAAAAGAGAAAGAGTTATTATGCAAAAGAAGATGATGATGAAGTGTCCAGTGAAGATGAAGAAGATTCTGACCAAGATCTGAAAGTGCTCATGGCTAAGAAGCAAAAGAAGAAGGTTACTCAAGGAAAGGAGATACCTCAGAAATCATGTATAGCAAAAATTGAAGAAGATGAAACGGATTCTGACGAAGATCTACAAGCACTCATGGCAAAGAAGAAAAAGGAGAAGGCCACTTGTAATACTCTTCTTTGTGCAAACAATAGTAAAGATAGTGAAAGTAAAGTTGTGGATCTAGAAGAAGCTCTCAATATTAAAGAAGAAGAACTACAAAGTTCATACAATAAGCAAGAAACTATCTATAAAGAGATGATCTCACAAATGAAAGATCAAATAGAAATGCTGAACGGACAGGTGGACAAGTATCAAAGGTTTCATACTTATGCATCCAATCGAATTAAAGATCTAGAAGCAGATCTTGAAAAATCAAGCAAGAAGAATGAAGGACTTGAAGCTGCAATCATTTGTCTTCGGGAAGATTTAGAAGCATCAAGTAAGAAAAATAAGGAACCTCTACAATCATTTGAAAAGGAAGGCCTTGAAGCAGAAATCATCTCTCTCAAAGAAGATATGGAAAAATCAAATAAGAAGAATGAAGAGCTGCAACAAACATGTGAAGGAAATGAAGATTGGTTGAAAGAAGAGATTCTAAATCTGAAGGATCAAGTAGAAGATGGAAGAAGAAAAGAAGAAAGCATGACAAAGCAATGTCAAGCCTTGGAGGTTGAGGTAAATATTCTCAAAGGTAAATTAGAAGAAAAGGTTAAACTTTTGAGGTTTCATGATAGTACTAACATTTTGGACAATATTTTGAGTAATCAAAGGTCTCCTGCTATCAAACATGGTCTTGGTTTCCATGAAACTGTTAAAGGAGAATCTAGCTCACAAGGAAGTGCCAAAAATTCAGAGGATGTCAATGCAAAACCTGAAGTGTTGAAAGAGACAAAAGCTCAACCAACAATCATGAATTCTCAAAGAAATTCATTCAAGAACGTTGAATGTTTTAAATGTCATAATTATGGACATGTTACAGAAAATTGCAGGAGCAGATCATTTCAGCCTCAAACAAACAATTCCTACATAGAAAGGTACTCTGGTTTCTTCAAGGGATATTGTTTTTTATGTAACAAGTATGGACACAAAGCAGCTGATTGTAAAAGGAGGAAGAATAGAAATACTCATTATGATTCTTATGCTTATTTTTCTGGCCACATGAGATGTTATGCTTGTAATAAGTATGGACATGTAGAAAAGGAATGCAGGATGAACAGATCTGGGAAGGTGGATAGCTTCCAGCACTCAAATAGAAAGTTCAAGCAAATTTGGAAAAAGAAAAAGGACCGATCAGAAACGTAGGGAATTCTGACCCTACTGCAGTCATCCGCTTCTGAAGCTTACTTCTCTGATTGACTGCAGGAATGATGTGGGATACATTATGAGATTTAGTAATGTATCGTCACAAGGGAAGCAATGCATGATGACTCTCATGGTTGATTTGATTATTCTGGTTATGTTTACTTCTGACAGCGCATCTGATGTGGAAAGGACGGGTACAGGAGGTACAAGCTCAGGAAGAAATGAAGGAAGATGGAAATTTTCTATGCTTCACTTTCCATACGCAGGTTCCATTAACTAAAGTCGCGTATACACGCGAGTTCCAGAAGACGCAGTCGCGTATGCATTGATGATAAGAAAATTTATCTGATAGATGAAGATCTGAAGCAGAGGTCCAGGAGGAGCTTCAGTCTGACTGCTGATGATTGCACTGTTAGCATCATTCTAGTTCTACTCATGATAATGAAATGATGCATGGGTTCTTGTGTTGAAGATTATGGATGAAGCCTGGTTGCTTTATGATGAAGAGCATTCATTGTTGAGATGAAAGTCTTATAGTTCAGAGATGAGGACAGATCATGCAGAGATTGTTGTTGATGACTTTCTGTTGAAGGTGTCTCAGATTGCACAAGTTAAGGAAGAAGCACTGGTTTAGGGGGAGTAGCAGGTTGAATTCTAATGGTTGCATTGTTGGAAATATGACTGCTTAGTCTTTGGTCTTGGTGATACTCATGCTCAAATGATGATGATTTGGTACATGGATTATTATGATGAGATTTTGAGCCCTGGTTGCTGATAAGTATCTTTGTGTGGATGAGTTGGATATTGTTTGTTTCAGATCATATAGAGTTTGGTTGCTATGGTTGAGATCTTTTGCCTACATATGTTACTTCATGTTACATCTTGAAGATCATGGTGATTTTGGACCACATGGATGATTGCTTGACACATATCTGAAGATGCTGTTCTGATATGATAATCTCTTTTGGAAAGAATGTATTGATGCTGCAAAGGATCTGAAGGCTTAGTTACTAATGGGCTTATGCTACAACCATTGGATGACGCTTGAAGACACAACTACACTATTCTGTTATATCTGTAGTCCAGGGAAGCAGTCAAATATCTCAAAAAGAAGCTGAACATTGTCTTTTCCTCATAGAGAATCAGATCTGCATAAATTTTAGAAGATGGCTTGGGATACGCGGGTTTCCTGAAACACAGTCGCGTATGTACGCGAGTTAATGCACAGAAAACCACGTATGCATGATTGCTGACAATTTTTGCTTGGATTCAGCTCACTTCAGCACAGCTGCAGTGTTGTTGGTATCTCTGATACTGTTTGGTATCTCTGGTGGTGTTCCAGTTCTCATAATTCTGTTTCTAATGTTTTGATGAAGATGCCTTGATGATTTGTTGGTGGAAGTTTTCAGGATGCACAAACTAAGGGGGAGCCTTAGTCATATGAAGAGGATGCATGGATGCACAGATTCAGGGGGAGCATTAGCATTGCTGAGTATAATGCAGTGTTGGCATTATGATGGTTCTGTTATATGATCTCTCTTGAGGTCTTCTTGGTATTGGTCATGAAAAGTCATATTTGTATTTTTGATGAAAAGGTCATGTTTAGACCCTTGATGTAAAATCTGCAATATTCAATCATGTATGTCAAATTTGTAAACCCACTTGGTTGGGTAGCTGAGTCAATTTTTGTAAACCCACTTGGTTGGGTAGCTGAATTGAAATGTGTAAACCCACTTGGTTGGGTACTTGAGTCTCATATGTAAATCCACTTGGTTGGATATTTGATGTAAGTATGAGTCTTTGGTGATAGGAAGAGTCATGTACTTTATTGAAAAATATGTTTGAAGATTCAGCATGAACTACGGGGGAGCTTGGCCACTTCAGCATATATCAGTTCTACAGAATGTTTCTTCCACATGAGGAGAAAAGGGGGAGAATGTTGGTTTTCATCCGCTGGTTTTACCCTTTGCCCTTGATGTCAAAGGGGGAGAGTGACATGGTGTTTGAATGAAGAAAAGATAATGATGTCAAATATTTGGGAGAGTGACATGGTATCTATCTGCTGTGGTAACCAAACACCATCATGGTTGCCATCAAGTCCAAAGGGGGAGATTGTTGGAAATATGATGCAGAGTGTTGTCCTTGATGGCAACCCACTAATGAAGATGAAGACATGCGACTGTTGACATGTGTTGTCCTTGATGGCAACCCATCTGATGAAGTTATTCTTGACTTGATGGACTTAGTAAAATGATGTAAATCTGATATGATATAATGTTTGTTGACATTATGATGCTGAATGTTGTCCTTGATAGGCAACCCACCTGATGAAGATGATGACAACTTAATGAAGTTGTGCTTGAGAGAATATGTTCTTGATGAAGGAAATCTGGTGTATCTACAGTGAGTACAGAAGGCAATGAAGAAAAGAATTCAGAATGTACTCAAAGTATGATGAAAAAGAGTATGTCTCTTGGTATACGCGGATTGGCCTAGGGGAAACCGCGTATGCACGCGGAAAGGAACGTTCCAGGTCGCGTATGGGCTAAAGCGCTCAAAAAGTGCAAAACCAAGGGTAACCACCATGGTATTGACCCATTGTATTGGGTAATGATCCGCCTAATTGACCCCATCTAGGTAGTTTTTGGGCTTATGGTATTGCTTTGGCCCATGGTATTGAAAAAGGGGGCTCATGGTATTGAAAAGGGTAAACCTATATAAGGAGAAGAAATTCATTGTGCAAATCATGAGAGTGGGTGCAAGATGTCTGAGCTTGAATGAATACTTCTCTCTGAAGTATATCTGAATGGAAAGGGTTACACTTGAATGATAGATCTGAATGTATGATGCACCAATGATGAAGAAGAGGATCTAGATCTGAATTGCTCTTGTATTTTCTAGATCTGATTATGGAAGGCTTAGATCTGTGATGAGGCGAGCATCTAGGCGAACATCTGTCTGAAGCAAAAGGGTAAATCTGAACTGAATATCTGATCTGATGAAGTATGCTGCTCTGTAATGATTGAAGATCTATACGCTACTTCGCCGCGGAGGAAGCGCGTATATACGCAGCTTCAGCGAAGAGAAAGCGCGTATGCGCAATAAAATATACACCGAGGTATACGCTGGTTTGTGTGGACGGAAGCGCGTATATACGCGACATCAGTGAAGTAAAAGCGCGTATGCAAACTAGGGTTTGCTGAAGCAAGGGGTATGAAATATCTGATCTGTTCTGCTGTGTTTCTGCTATCTGATCTGTGTTGATATCTATCTGTTGATGATGTATGTTTGAGCTTAAAAGTATGGAAAGGGTTCGGTATGGAAATATGATGAATTGTGGCCTGCAAGTTGTGTTCTATTGAAGTTGTTGGATCCAGTGTGAAAATTGATGAAACGTGGTCCAAGGTGGTGCTGAGGGTTGTAGCCTTCAGTCAGGGGGTCATAGCTCCCTTCCAGGTGAGGCTGGTAAACGAGATCGGGGGGTCGTAGCTCCCTTCCAGGAGAGGCTGGTAAACGAGTCAGGGGGTCGTAGCTCCCTTCCAGGAGAGGCTGGTAAACGAGCGCAGGTGGGTGCCTGCGTGCTGGTCAAGTCTGCGCCAGGACATATGTTGTAAGATGTTTTCTCTATAATAAAATATTGAAGGCTGAGCAACTGCAGCGGTGGTTTTCTCCCGACTTGGGTTTCCACCTAAAAATCCTGGTGTTCATGTGTGATGCTTTGTGTGATGGTTTATTCTGTTCTTACTGCACCTGTTTACTGCTTATTGAATATCTGAAGAATAAATGATGGAATGGTTTAAGTGAAGATTTAATGACATATCTAAATCTCTGTGTATACGCTAGTTTTATAAAGGGGATCCGCGTATATACGTTGGTTTACTGAAGTAAAGTAGCGTATGGGTTTTAAGGAATGAAAAAGTAAAAATATTTGATTATGCAGTAAATACTGATTCACCCCCCCCCTCTCAGTATTTTTCCCAACAATTCCTGCTTCCTGAAGCTTCAGGTCACATTTTTTGGGCCAAAAAGTGTGACCTACACTTCTGGCACTCTCGACGGCACGTTTCAGAAAAAATTGTCGTCTCAGCTGCGACTAATGTCTATCACCTGTGCAATAGGTCTGAAAACACACGAAAGTTAGAATTTTTATCGTTTTAGGGTTTTATAGGTTAAAAACAACATCAAGAAAAGAAAAAACAAGGGGCTAAAGAGAAATCCTAGGGTTTGAAGCAGCTGGATATGCAAAGATCAGAAAAACGACAGAGGTCATAATCGTAAACCCATGTGGAGTTTCGAGTTGTTAGTATGAATCTTAATTCCAAGCGTACGAAAAAAACCACTTTAGCTATGCCTAACAATAGCCCTAACAACAAATATGGCTACCAATATCCTCAGATCTGCAGTTAGGTGATCAAGATAAATGTTGCAAAAATCTAGATCTATGCATTAGAAGACATTAAGCAATAGAAAAAAAACAAGATTTTCTCCATGCATCCAATAGACAAGACAAGAATATGTTGAATGAATTTTGTATTAATGGCACCTTGGAGGAAAACACGGGAGGGTGTTCCTAGTTCTCCTCAATGGGATGGGATCTTGTAAGTCCTCGGTGCTTTAGATCTAAAATTCCTCTCTCTTGATGGTGTAGAAAACCCAGACAAAAATTGGTATCAAAATATGACTATGGTGGTGGATCAATAGTCAAACCAAAAGTATAGATCCAAAGTGATCTTTAGGCAACAAAAGGTGGTAAATGAATGGGAAAAACCTTCTATTTATAACAAAATATTGAGTTAGTCTAGATATTGGTGCATAATTAAAATATTATTAACCAAATCAAGATCTAACTTTTATGGAATATTTTATTATATTTTTTGGATGGAAAAGGAATTTGACTTGGGTCAAATCCCTTTATTTGTAAATAATAAATAAATAAATGATTTATTTGTCATTTTAAGGATGTGGTTGAGTAATAATCAAATAAATAATGATTTATTTAACTATTTAAGGGTGATTTAGTCATATCCAACAAATAATATTATTTAAATAAGGTTTAAATAATTATTCTTAGGAAATAATAAGATAAATATTGATTTATCTAATTAAATTCCCTGTTTTGGGTTAAATATAACTAGGAATATTAATTAAATTGATTTTTAACTAATTATTCCTTGAGGAGAATAAAAAAAATGTAGATTTATTTAGTATTTCCTCATGGGGTTTCCTGTTTAGACCATAAAAAACTTAATAAAGGTGGTTTACTAAGTTATTTTCATAGTGAATGCAATTTTACTTAGGGTAAAATTGGTCTTACATGGTGTATTTGGGTCCATCTAATAACAATGGGTTAGATGAACAAAAAATGGTGTAACATAAAGGATCACCGCATATGACATATATTATAACACTAGTGATTGTACACTCCAAAGAACACACGAAGCATTAGTAAGCATTGGACCAAAAGGCACCCAGTTTGGTGGGAATTTTGTCCTCTTCTTATGGTTGCTTCACCAAGGCACACCTTAAGAAAATTAAGAATATCTAAAACTAACCACTAATTGAACGCACTAAATTCTCCTCATAGGGGCCACAAAAGAAATTATAGTTTAGGTTACGACCATCAGGGGTAGGCATCCAATAAGCCACCATGGTCACTCTACATTTCGAAACATAGATGTTGACTTTTTAGGGAGCTTAAAATATGTCTATCCGCCCACGTAATAGAATACCCGAGCGGTACAGAGTCGCATTTTAGAGGAGGTTAAGCTTAGGCCTAGTGTGTTTCGTACAATTTGGGGCTACCTGACCCATCTAGTGCTCTGTACTGGTAGGTGAATACCAAGAATCTCAAGACTTGAGTTCTCATGTGGGACGACGATACTTTAGTGGCCAAATATAGGGCGTTCTTCCCTATAGGTGATGGTGCGTGAAGAACTAGATCCTCATACCTTTACCTTATTCAATTATTCGGCTGCTGGAAGATGTCGTGAGTTCTTTCAGGATGTTAGCCTCAGTACCCATCAGAATATATTTTCGCAAGGCCCTGTTACATTTGAGAGTGTGAGGACGAATAGGTATTTTTATACTTTTGAGTATCGTACACAAAACAACCAAAACCAAAATTTTTTCTTACTTGATCACATAGCATTAATATAAAGGAAAAACTTACCTTTTATTTTTTGTTTTTATTTTTTATGTATGTGATCATATTTTCTTTGGTAATAATCTCCCTCCCCTCAAAAAATTGAAATTATTTCCAAAATTAACTGAGTCAACACCATAAAAAACCCAACGGGACTCAATCAATCTAGAAATGTTTTGGACCTTCCCCCATTAGAGGGAGGAGTGCCAGGTCTTTCGCCATTTAGGCATCAAAGACAACACATTGCCACCATTATTGGATCATCCTTTATTGGGGAATATTAAGTTAAAAAACCCCAAGGGTCACCCAAAACCACACCCGTGGAAACCTCAACAGGGCCACCACACACAACTCCTCCCACAACCCCAAGAGGGCACAAGAGAGATACCCCTCTGGGGAGTCGACATAACACATAGCAGGGTACGCCATAGGGTAATATTCCCCATACACCCCCCTTACATCATGAAACTTAGATTCATGTGTTTTCATAGTATACAATGGAAGTCAATACTCAGTTTACTTTTTTAGCATCATTAAGCATCCCAAATCTATCAAAGCTAACTAATGACCTGATTGTGCACAACCCCAACTAGCCCCCTATGCCCATGAATCTCCCCTTAGAAATATCAAAATTCGAAGGGAAGCAAGCAAAATACCCTGGAAATCATATTATGAATTTCCACCTATGGTGTCCGTTCAATAGTATTATTGATGATACTATTCGATTGAGACTCTTTCAATGCACCCTAATCGAACCTGCTAGGAAATGGTATGTGGAGCAGCCTTTTGCTTCACAAGGAACCTTTAGCACCCTCACTGCTGTCTTCCTCTCCTATTTTCAGCTACCCATCCACCATGATTCGGGGATGGAGTTGTTGACTCATTTTAGGCAAACGACAGCTGTCCATATCTTGGACCATCTCCTCGAATGGAAATGATGTCATAGTTTGTGCAAAGAAAAACTCGATGATAAAGTTTTACTAGACTTATTTTTGAAAAATCTCATAGTATATATCTCAAAAGATGTGGAGGCACAAGGACCTACCTCTGAGGAGGATTCTATTTTCAAATATTAATAGCTCGAACTTATCTATATCCAGTCAGGTTACATTTACAATGTCCTTCCTAATGCCTCGTGCCTGGAAACTTACAGAGAATTTCCAAGCGCGTTGAATACCGCAGACGGCTTGATCAAGTCATCAACCTAAGATAACCTAGGCATTAGTATCTAGTACCTATGTTACTCATATGATTCTAACCAGAACATCACTCAACCTGGCTACCACCAAATTCACTCTCTACCTCTGTAGAATATGAAAAATAGGGTGTCATCATACTACCATCAGCAGGGAGGTTCGTACTCTCCCTCGTAGGGTACCCAGTACTCAGCAAGGAATGATGATGGAAGAGATCCCCCCAACAACTAGACACCAAGGACAAGGAAAAAAATATCCCCTTTCCCTCGCACAAAACCCACCACCACAAAACAACGCACTGGTGAACTTCGTGCAACCTTATTAGGCTCAGCCGCACCACTCTTACGACTAGGAGAATCGTAATAATCCTCCTAAAGCTGTAAGAAAAAAGCCTAAAAATAAACAAAGGGAGACTCTCGATAGGGGGAAGTAACCAAAAATGCCCCCCAAGATCTTAGTCTAGGGGAAACCCCAATCAAAATCAAAACCAAGAGCCAAATAACAACTCCCAAGGGCAGAACAAGAGGTCCAGTCTAAGGAAAAACCATTATTGTGCTATATTTGGTGAGTACGGCCATTACACTCATCACTTTCATGAGCTCCCTAAATTGAGAAAAATTCAAGGTAACCATGGACAAGGGGGACCTACACATCAAACCATTGTAATGCAGGAGCCCTTCCCCCACCAAGGAGTGGTTAATACCCAAAATCAACAACCACCACAAAATTATTCTGGGAATAACAACCACAAAATTTACATGAATGGAGAAGAAATTTTTTTCCAGATAAGGAATCAAAACTTTGACGCCCCCCCCAGACACTAACCCATCAAGGGAAAGCACGAGTGCACTCACTACACCATTGACTATATCCAAAGTACCTATTTAACCCCTGCTAAAGATGGCTAAGGGGTTGAATTGACATGTAGAACACCACTCAAAATATTCCCATAACTACAACATCATGGATGATTTAGCACAATCTCCCACTACCATGTCAGCATTAGAGGTCTTACAATCTTTCCAAAAACAACAGAAAGCCTTACTTTCCGCATTAGGCGCAATCGACCCTTTTGATTTGTGCCTAATGGATTTTGACTTAGACAAAGCCACCATTAGGCTTCCTTCATTGGTCGCCTTTCAGATACTTTTTTTAGTCCAAAATATTGTCATACATCGATGTATCATTGACTAAGTTGCATCTACATTGATCATGTCCAATTTCGTTAGGCAGAATTTAGGATCACCCAAATTGAAGCCATACGACATCATGCTCAGAGCATACGACAGTCGACCTTCTACTCTCGTTGGTCTATAACAGAATTTATGTGTTAACTTGGCCGGAAAAATGGTACTCATAGACATTTAAGTCTTGGACGCTCAGCTTGAATACAATATACTCCTTTGGTAGAGTTATATGTATGCCATGTATGCCATATCCTCCTTCATTTTTTGGGTGATGATTTTCCCCCACGAGGTACAAATCATCATCGTTGACCAACTGGCATACTATGGTAAGAAACCCATGATGACTGTTGATGTAATTCTACCTTACGTAGACACAACTACAGATTCCCTCATGTGGTACCAAGAGTATGGCCCCATTCAATTCAAACCATCATCAATCCTAGGATCATTCCTAGGAGTTCCCCCTGTCATACCAGAGGCAGCCCCAAATATCACAAGGGCATTGGTGTGCATGATTTTATCGTCAAAAACTGAAACCAGCCTAGAGATGGAGACCAGTAGTATGGAAATCGAGGCCACTGAAATGACTTTCCTACCCTACGCACCCCCCAAACCCCATTCTTATACCCTCCATCTGGTTTTGTGTCAAAGCAAGTCTTGGGAATTGTAACATTTCCAAACATGTATTTCGCAATACCTGTCTGGTATTTTGTCTCACCAGCCATGCTGGGAAGCCCTGGTATCACTTCTATAGGTATAAACCCTATCACTCCTCAGGAGGTGATACCGGTTAACAAAATTCATGTAGTAGCGCCAGTTAGAGCCACTAAGAAAACTGACAAAAAAGGGAAGAAAATTGAGAACCCCAACATACCTAGGGCATTGCAACCTTGTGCATTATGTGATATTCTAAGCCATCCTACCAATATTTTCCCAGAATTAGATTAATTGAAACTTTTTCTAAGCACCGAAATAAATGTCGTGGCCCCAAGTTCCCATAAAAATGAACATGCCATGAAAAATCAAGGGAAATCATTACACACCGACTACGCGTGCGAAATCTACGATTGTTATGGGAATTACACTCATCATTGCCCAGAGATGCAAAGATATAGGGATGCCTCGTAGGCCCTAGATCAATCATACCAACATGATCCCTCAAATCCACCCATGCAGTTGGATGAGGGAAAACCTAGAGCCATATTGTACCTACAAGAGGCGAGGTAATCACCTGAATGCCCACATCCTCCCCGGTATCGCCCTCCACCTCCTATTCAAATTTGTGCACTCTGTGATGAAGGTGACCACCTCATTGTTGGCTATGTAGCCCAAGAGATATTTCAGAGATGGTATCCTGTTGACCTCGTATACTATGACGGCTTACGAGAAGTCCAGTATTTGTGTCACGTGTGTTCGAGCGACCACCTACTTCATCATTGCCATTATATCCCCTGATTTTGTTCAATTTTAACCAGTTTATGCATGGCCATAGTATGCCTTTCCATCACAGATGGATCAGATAAAATATCCATGGAAATTTCAACTACACAAGAAGATGTGACAAGTAGGTCCATTCTCTGTGTGTAAGCAAAAAAGTGGCCAGTAAAGGGGCACATCGTCACTGCCAAATTCCCTCCACAGATAAGACCAACCTGTGAATTATGAAATGCATGTAACCATTTGGTCACCCAATTCCCAGAACTAGAATTACTCCAAAAATGGTATCCAATCACTTCAGCAACCCAGAGGGAAGGGAGTACCATGGAAAGACAGTATTGTCTAATTTTCCAAGGCAGCCATCAGACTCGACACTGTACTTACATATCACAAGTACACCCTTTAATAGAAAACATACGCTCATTGGAGGCACAACACCTGGATATAGTTGGTATAGAGCCAAGACAACCTAACGCAAGGAAACTTAATCGTCTAGGAAACCTGTCCCCCATCAATACCAAAATGTTAGGAGAGCTAAAACAACCCACCATCCTAGCATGGCCCAGGACCAGCTAAGGCCAATATGCAGGCTATGTGATAGAATTGATCACTGAGTAAATTAATGTAAGGAACTGAAGAACCTTATTAATAGCCTTCGCATGGTCACTCCATCCCGAAGATCAATCCCTCTAATCAAGATAAGGTCACTCATTTCTATTGCAGGATTTTATCATAATTCTACCATACGATGAATTGTGAGTACCTCCCAAGTCTATGAGAGGCAAGAGAAGCATTAATTCTAAACTCCCTAAAGGAGCTAGACCATCCAAAAAGAAACTCGGAGATGGAAAAAGCACAATCATGCCCCAGTGCCCAATCATTTCTGAGAGTCCAATTCAGGGACAAAGAGTAGTGTTGGTTCTCATGCCATCTACTCAATAAGCATTGTGATACCGTGCACCATTTTCACAGGCCATAATCACGAAACAAATTTGTGCCCGTTAATGGAAAAATTTAGGTGCTTTTGCACTCAACACAACTTCCAAATCTAGGATAGTGCAAGTACCCTTATTATGCCATATGAGGAACCTAAGCTTTCTCTCATGCAAAACATCACAATGGAAATTCCTCCGCCATCCAACTTTGATGACACACAAAACCACATACAATTCATCTCATCATGCATAGGAACCATGACTCATGTTTTCTGATCATCTTTCACTGGTGTCAAGACTGCTACATCTACAAAAGTAGTTGTACCATCAATGATGCAAACTTAATCTATCTGCATTCTTTTGACCTCATTTGGTTCCACAAAATCAACTATGGAATCCTATTCATGTCTTTCAAATAGCTCTGTTAGGCCCGAACCACCTCCTCACGGCCTCACACAAACTCACCCCATAGATATCTTGTTCCATTCAGATGAGGATATTTTTGAGACAATAACGGGAGCTCAAAATTCCCAATTGAAAAACCAAAAGAAACACAGTGATCAACACCTAATCACATCCAAAGTAGGATTCACACATCCATGCCAAAGAAAAAATCATTTTTTTTTAGTTACGACAAGTACGCCCTCTCTTATCGCTTTCCATTCAACGTTATTTTCAATATGTTTCAATAGAAAATATGCTTTCACTTGGGCTATTGGTTGCAAGCATTACAAGCATGAAAAATCACATGTTTCCCCGGCCACTGAAGGTATAAGAATATTTATCATTCTATCCCCAACATGATAAGCGCCCCAAATAATATTTTCATATCCTGACATCATTTCTCCATAGGATTCAACCATAGGTTCCAGTCACCCGACCATGTTTATCATCACCTCACCTTGCACATGCTAAACATTATTTTCAGTTGGTAGAGCATCACACTCCATGGCATCCATCACTCAGGTAGACCATACATCAAAAATCCGGAGCCATGGCCATAACATCCAAGTCTGGGAAGCACTTCATGTTCATTCATCCATCATACATCAAGTCAATTTTTACCCATGTCACAATAAAACCCCTTTCCCAGACTACCATTCTCATAAGTAGATCGAATACGCACCACCACGTCTTGCACTTGGCCTACCACACCCGAATCAGCATAGCCCATCCGTGACAATTTTCATCCACTTCACCAAACTCACACCAAGACTAACCAATGGGGCCCTCATCCTTAGCAAAAAACACCCTCCTCACACCATAATTGAGGGATAATTTTGATGTTTATTGGGGCACCCATATTCATGCTTGTACATACAAACCCATGCTATATTCTTTTGGCAAGTGTACAAATATTTTCTTATGAGAACACTCCCACCCATCCATCCCCATTTCTCACCTGGAAGCAGTCCCTAATTACCCTTGGTGGGAGCTTCACATTCTTTACCCAACCCCACCATGACACTCATAACAACCACATACCCACCCTAGACGTCCTACCGACCCCAAGGGTTTCCTCACTAGAAATTTTTATGATTGTCACCGCTTGAATTTACAAGCTACGACCTTGGGCCATAAAACTTCCATCATCAGTTACAACCATTTATCGTTGTCATGCCTAACTTAAACTATCACACCCTGCCTTCTACATTAGAGACCCTAGTCCCTTGCATTAGTACTTCTCTCAGTCAGTGGAGGCTTCCTTCTTTTCAACTTCAACAACCATATTTGAAGAATGAGGGAGTACCTTGGATGGATCCTCACTTCAATAGGGGCATTCTTGGATGGTACTATGGGAGTAATCAGTGCCCATTTATTTCATCAATCCTCCCAACATTCGACTCCAACATAATATTTCATGTCAATATGGTATCATAATTCACAACCGTTGCACTCTCTTAGAGTTTTTCGAATACCCGTGCCATCATAAGCATCTCTTTCAACAATGCTTACATGAGAATTTCCTTAGTCATAAACCCATGAATACAATGAAAATTTACTCTAAGAACATTCCATACCAAGATTATGCATGTGGTCACCACATCCAACCTACAGCAAAAGAAAAAATTCCCCTGAGAGCATCAACAACCGTCGTCATCAACCAAACAGCTGGTCACTACCACACAAGTGACACAGGCTGAACCTCTATATGTCAGATAAGCTTAAATAGCCAAAACATCACGAGCATGGGACATGCTTGCCTCATTGAAAAATTGTATTTATTTTATCTCTTTCAGGTTTCCAACAGATCATGGTACCACTTTTACTCACGGAAATGGGTCTCCAACCTCAAGTTTCACAAAATTTACTCTCTCTCTCTCTCTCAAACAGATTATAAAGAAAAGAAACTATAATGTATTTTAGCTATACAGTTCTTCCTAGACCTCATACATTAGGGGAAGCTATTATCACTGGAAAATATTACAAGAAAAATGCATTATAAAATGTCAAACAGAAGGTACAAATAAGGATTTACAGGGAATAAATACATTACAAGATCAAAAATTTTTAACTTTTCCTAAGCTCAAGATGAAAAATTTATCAAATAGAAAAAAGAAAGCACAGACCCCAAGCGATCTGTGTGACATTTTATTTGATAACATAGAATATCATCGCAGCTATCCATTAGATAGAAGCATGATCCTGGGTATGCGGAAATTCACCATCCGGAACTACTTGGTACACTTGAAGAAGAATATTCCCACTCAAGCCAGCCAAGTACAACTGCCATGGAGCCAACTTGAGGCCTTAGTGCAACACATAAAGGAATCAACCTCCCACTCTTATGTCAACATCCATCTTGTACCAAGAGAGGGAGGGAAAATTTGAAATTTGACTATAAAATACTGCCATGGGAAGATGAACATGAGAACACATTGTTATGCTGGCCAAATTTCTTGAGAGAAAACTAGCATTATGTTGTCCAAGCAATAAGGAGTGGAAGGATTCAGCTGTTGACCACCCAGCACCTCAATACAAGAGAATAAGTTCACCAAGTGTTCATTATTCTACCATCCATCGAGGATAGAGAGAGGCTTGTAATAAGCTTAAAGGGAAGAGACATCCTTGTCTTGAAAATTAGAGCTCCATAGCTCTAAGGATTCATTGCAAGTGATTTAGCATCCTATTCTCTTATATCATCAAGAACTAATAAAAGGGAGAGATTTCTCCATTTGAATTATTAGTGTGTTTGAATCAATTGAGCTTGTTATTGTACATGAGTATTTTTTTTTCTTGTTTCTTCTTTATTTTAGCATGCTATGTTCTTTACTTAGTTTACTACATGCTATTTTGTTCCATTAACAACCTAACAAAACAATTAACCTATTACTTGCTTGTAGGAAAGCAGCCTCCCCTATTAAGAACGGTGTATTCATTTGCCCATGCGTCGAATACACTACAACAATCATAGTGGACCCTCTCTAGTCCGAGGCATCAAGGCAGACCATCGACCTTGTCTAGGCTCTCATGCTCCTGCAACATCCATGATCATTCGAGGCCTCATATTAGGCACTCTCTCTAGTATGAATGAGACAATAAATGTGCCATACCTAGATTCTCTTTGGGACTAGGTCTTGCAGGCTATCAAATCTTCTTGAACATGAAAGAAAAAACCTTCGCACCAATCTAATATTTGTGGTTGTAAGAAATCTAGCACTAATAGTACCTGGGATAAGCGTAATGGTGGCCACATGCTGAATCTTGGCTCCTGCCAAGCGTAAGATCATCCACATCAATGACCTCATTGGTATAGAGGCTATTTGTGCTATAGGTATCAGGTTACTCATTGACACAGTGTTGTTAATACAGTGAACCTATATCAACCCCATGGTGGTTCAGGGATTAGCTCTCGATCCTGTTGGAATGGGCCTTGGCCCTCTGCATAATAGGCCAATCAAAAAGTATATATCTTCCCTTTTCTATTGTGATCTCATGACCCCCGATGTGAAATAGATGATGATGTTGATCCCACCTTTGGATAATCTAGCTTAGAAGGTCCTCTTGCCCTTTCATCATCTCTAGTCTGGAATATTTTAGAAATCTACACCTCCATAGAACTGATAAAAATGTTGTATTGGTAACCATTTCTTGTTCCTCTCTCTCGTGCTCTCGTTCATGCTAGATATTCATGGTAATAGATTTTTACCTTCACAAATCAAGTTTTTCATGGATCAATTATTGGCCAAATCACTGAAAACTAGAGAAAATCAAGTTTAAAAACCATTTGGGTTGGCTAATACGGGGCTATGTGCAAATCAGAGCATGCTAATGCAATGTCCCTTAACGGGTAATGCGTTTAACGCAACCCTACCACTAGGCACCCGCGTTACCCGCCAAAAGCTTCTAGTGCTTGCCCAAAACTCAGTTTTTAACCAATAAAAACATTGAAAACACTAATGAAATGTTAGATGAAGGCTTAAGCTCTTACCTAGAACAAACGGAATAGAAAATGGTTTCCTGGATAGTCCACAATCAGCAGCAAAAGTTTCACTCTTTTTCCAACATTAGAGCTCTTTCACCAAACAGAAACAGTGAAAATGAAGGTCTTATTCCTTCTTATATACATTATGGAGGTATGACTCACTTAGCTAGTCATTTGAAATTGGTAAATTTATGCTATTTTTTTATGCAACTGTTGTTTTATCAATGTTACCAATGCTTTGATGAATTGTCAATGTTTCTATGAATATTTGACCATGATTGAACCTGATCGAGCGTTCTTTTTAGGGAATTTTTCTAGCTTGTAAAACTGGAAAACCCTGAGTTTCCTTCTCTGGGCTCGTTAAACTACCATGATGAAGAACTACGAGCCATTATTTTCAATATTTTTCTAGCTCGTTAAAAACTGAAAAATACACTGAGTTTTTCTTCGTTGGACTTGTTAAAATTTCATGAAAAGGATCAAGTTTTTATTCGTCTGAATCGTTAAAACTTCACAAAGAATATTGAGTTTACCTCAACTCCCTGTACTCATAAAAAAATGAGGTAGACATCCATTTAACGTAGGTTTATCACTTTATCTAGATTCAATGGACTAACTTATGAAAAATGAACTATGTCGGGCATACTATTATCCCCTTGTCGCACCCGGTCATCAACCATGACAAAGGTACCCCCTTCGAGTTGTCTTTTACGATGTTTTTTAGACTCCTTAAATATGAAAAGATCACCGAGTTTACCATTCTGGACTCGTTAAAACTAATCATATGGGGAAAATTTTGGACAAAGTAGAGACTCATTATTTTATACTTTGAAAGATGATTTGGAAAAAACACCTTGAACATGACACTCCTCAGAAAATTCTCAAACAATTCGTCAAACCCTAACATTCTATGAGTTTAGCCTTTGTATGCTAATGTCCCTGCATTGGTGAAACCTAACACTCTTTAGTATTCATAAGCCAAGTCTTCCTGGTACCCTGTTTATTGTGCCTTCTATTTTTCAAGAGTTCTCGCTATATAATAGTTCCTATATCAACAAAGCCATTATATGACAGAAATCATTTTCCGTCATAAGCTAGTACCATTTTCTCTTTACTATGTTAAAAAAAAAATCATCTTTTTCCCGTTTTGTGTCAATTGATGTAGGACACCTTATTGCCTGCCTTTTGATAGATCTCTTCCTATCGAATTCAACATATTATCTAGGAATTTGATCCAAAAACATAATAGTACCCTGGAACTTACAGACCTCAGTGGTAGGTTACCTTGTGTTTGATTGGGGGTTTTCATCACTGAATCCTAGTCGAATTAGTCTATGAGTGTTCGACATCGACACCATTTATTCACACTCGCTAGATTGTACTGTGCATCTTGGAGACCATCATCCTTATCAGTGGCCATCCTCACGTTTTTTAACATTTTTCATCATAGATTGGTAATCGGATGATTTCTAACATGTTTGACTGCAACTCCTTTATTCACATGTGCATAAATATGTAGTTTAGAGAAGCGACAACCAAGACCTTGGGTTGAGGCTTACATCATTCAGTTGTATTTCCTCTCCCAAGCTGCTATATTGTTTTCGGAGGCATCTTATCATAGTGATCTTGTCATGACACAGGTTTCCACATTGTGCTTATTGGTGGAAAAAATGGTCATATCTCTTCATGGAGAAATAATTTTGATACAACCACTGAGCATGGGAATGCCCGACTCAGGACAAATATTTATATTTTTGACATATGTTGTTTGTTTCAGGTTTTCCTCAATCCTCTAACTCCTCTCGCTCTACTACACATTTTAAAAATTATTTCAGCCATCATCTTCGTCTCTGACCTCACATTTTGGGGGGCATCTGTTACAGTACAAATGAACTCCTCATGAGCTCAAAGGAGAAGGACACATGGAAGGAAGAAATTGACCTAGACAAAGGCCTATTTTGCTAAGGTAACACACCCTAGAGACAGCTAGGTCGAGCTATAATGCATCCATACCTCTTGAAGGGAGTGTTAGGGCCTAGGTTAACACACTTTATTTCCTAATGGGTAGTGTTACCCATGTTTCATGAAGAAAAGGGACAATTTCCACAGTAACTGACTAAAATTTCTAGATTTTTCTAAAGGAGTTAGTCCAAAAAGAGGGCAAATTGTAGTGCAAGCCTCTGATTGGACATTACTAAACCCAAATGAGCATCCAAAGAGGGAAAAATATAGGAATAGAATGGAAACATCATGGATTTTACCCTATTCAAACTAATGGAGAAGAATGGCAAGGTTGATCCTCCCAAACACTTATAAAATGGAGGCTAGGGCTCATTGTCAAAGGTCTAAAGGTTGATTGTATGAAGAGTAAAATTCTGTTGTTGAGTGTGAGGTTTCATGGTTGGCTAGGTTCATTGAGAAAATTTGGCTTAAGTATTGTCAAACTTAGATATTTAGGAGAGAGAGATAGGAGTCAGAGGATTGAGGGAAGCTTGATCAAAATGATGGTTGTAGTCTTCCTTCTTTGAATAATAGAACTGCCTCTATTTTGTCCACTTGGTGTCTTATTGATGCATCCATTGTTTATTTGCTTAAGATACATGTTATAAGTGGCTTAGATCTACATGGTTAATTGTTTGATTGTTTTTAGTGATAATACTATGAAGATTATGTTAGTTCATTGTTTGTTTGCAGGATTCAGACATGGAGCTGGTAAGGAGGACTTCTGCCACACTGCATTGTGCTCTCCAATAGATCTTCCTTATACATCAAGGTAATCCTTCAATACTTAACTTTGTCAATCAAAAATTAGTATGAGCATGCATGTATTTTCTTTGTGAATGTTGTAGCTAATCTAACTGTTTGCCTTGGGTCCCAAGAAGGCCTGAGAGGGGTCTTACTCCGGCTACCACCTATGCATTTTACCCCTAAGAAACAAACCTTGAATGTCACCACAACATCTATACTTTTGGCGACACCACTTTTGGTGATGTTCAATTTTTTGGTGATGGAGGCTAAGGTTTGTCACCATTGTTAATATGAAATGATGAAGATTGCTATCCATCATTATATATCATTATTGGTGATAGAAATTTAATTTCACCACAACACCTATACTTTCGGCGACACCACCTTTGGCGACGTTAATTTCTTGGTGACATAGGCTCTTTTGACCATCACCAATGAGCTTATGGTGACATTTTTCGACCTTCACCAATGTCCCTTTTTATTTTAGTGATTGGTTTAAATGGACGGTGGTAGGACAATTATTAGAAAAGTAATAGGAAAGGAAAAGTGAATGGATTGAAGTGTTAGATGCCTTGGCTATGTTGGGAACTGTTGTTTTCAATGTTGTGTATGTTGTGCATGAATAAAGGGATTTCTCTTAACCTAGACCTTATGATATCAAGTAATTATGTGGTGATCATGATTATACTAATGTCTATATATGTATACATGTATGTATGTATATCTTTGTCTGATAGGTTCGTGAGGGGTCATGATTTTTTTATTTTGATGATTATATGTAAATATGTATGTATGTATGTCGTTGTTTAACAGGGTCATCAAGATCATTATTGTGGAGGAATGATTTCTTATTCGGGTGAAAGGCATGAAGAGGCTCATGGTTTATGAGGAATCAAGTGGGAAGAGTAGCCTTGACAGATCTATGAGGTTAGTATCATGTGGATATCAAATGATATTATGTGATTATACTATGCATATGTCTATGTTATGGACATGCTATGTTGATGGATATATCAGAAAAATGAAAGTAGTGCGGTATGTGGCATGTTTGAACAAACATGGATAGTTGAAAGATAGTAGAAGTAAGGTTACTTAGTAGAGTTAGTGTGTGGTTTTTGGATCTGCATTACTACTATTGTGTATATGTTGTACATGTTGCACATATGATGTAGTGTGCATGCAATGTTGTGTATATATGGTGTTTTTTACATGTTGTTTATGAAGCGCTAGGTACAAATGGTGTTGTGTACATGTTTTTTATGCAATGATGTGTACAAATTGTGTTTTGTGTATGTTGGATATGCAGTGTTGTGCAAATATTGGATATGTGGTGCTTTGTACATATGGTGTTGTGCGCATATTGGATATGCAGTGTTGTGTACATATGGATCTTTTTACAAGTTGTATATGAAATGCTATGTACATATGGAATGGTGTACATGTTATACATATGGGGCTATGTACATGTGGTGTTGTGTGTATGATTGTAAATGTGCTGTTGTGTGAATGAGATTTCATGTACATGTTGTATATGGGGTGCTAGGTGTAGGTAGTTGTGTACATATCATGCATGTGGTGCTGTGTACATTTCATGCATATGGTGATGTGTACATGTCATGCATGTGGTGTTGTGTACACATTGTGAAGGTGGTGTTGTGTACATGTGGTGTGGTGTACACATTATGCATATTGTGTTGGGTACAGGTGGTACTATGTACATGTTTTACATATGGTGCTATTGTACATGTGGTATTGTGTGCATGTCATACATGTGTTGTATACATGTGGTACAATGTTATTTGTATTGTGTAGTACACCAGGACCCTGGTGTAGGTGTATGTATCGTGTTGTGTTGTACACTGAATGTAGGTGTATGTATTTTTTGTGTTCTACTAGATGTAGGTGTATGTGTTTTGTTGTGTTATACAACAGGTGTAGGTGTATGTTGTGTGTCATACACCAGGTGAAAATATATCTACTGTGTTTTATTCTAGGTGTAGGTGTATGTATTGTGTCATGTTATACACCAAGTGTAGGAGTATGTGTTGTGTTGTACGCCGAGTGTAGGTGTATGTGTTGTATGCCGAGTGTAGGTGCATGTATCTTGTTGTATTGTATGTTGTGTGTTTTTTTTTGTGTGTGGTGTGCACTATGTGTATGTGTGCTTGGTCAAAGAGAAGGCACTAGGTTCTTTTCAGGCTGGAAACTGATCCGATGTGTGTACTAAAAGGAAAAAGAACAAAGGAAGAAGCAAAGAATTGTTTGAAGGACAAGTATCGATATTTAATTTCAGTTTTATTATGCATATGATATATGACTCTAATTTATTATAGTTACATGTGATATATAATTCCAAATATGGTGGTTGTGTTTTGAGCTAACCAGATGTGATATGTTTATACATGATGATTTGATCAAACATCTAGTTTAACTTGTTGTGATAGGAAGTGAAAAAAATTGCAAGTGTACCTTATTGATGGGCCACCGATGAGGTACGATTTGAGTATATTTCAATTTATTTTGAATCTAATGGAAATTATGTGCTTGGTATAGGGACGCATGGAAACACCTGGTTTGGGTGGTTGAATTAACTGCAATAATATTAGAATTAGTTTAAAAAAGGAATTGGAACATGGATCAATATTCTAGTAAATCATTCAAGAGGAGGGCCTGGTGGGACATTGGTACCCCATAATTTCCATTGATTCCATGAACATAATATGACCAGTATGATGGTTTTGAGGCAGGGATATGCCATGGGTTCTGGACCTTCCAATGTGAGGAAATCTTGACAATGGATGGACTGCCCAAGAAATTGGAAGGTGAGTGACTGTATGGAAGGGGGTATGTTACATAGTAATTTGTCACCCTGCTCACTTCCCGTCCCCGATCCTAAATTTCCCTAAGATGAAAACTGTGTAGTATATATACCATAGAAATTTCATCAAGATATCCCTTGAATACTGTTATAGCATCATTTTTCACCCTCAGGTGATTCATGATTGTATTTATGGCTTTGGGCACCCATTCCCACAGAATTGAACAAAATTCATTAAAAAACAGTGTTAAAATTCCCATACGCGGGTATGCCCAAAATTTTCCACGTGTATACGCGAGTACACATGTACTTTTCCGTGTATGCAATTAAAATCATTAAAAAATATATAAAAATTCCCTATTTTCGGGCTGGGTTGATGGTTACTCCAGTAGTTCAACCACCCCAACATGTGGCCAACTGTTTCCAACTGATTGAAACTACTTTGAGGGAGTATAAAAGCCCCTCATGTGTATGGCCTAAGGGAGGGAGAAATTTTATAAACATTATACTCTGTTGGAATTCCAATTCAAGTCTGAATTCCCGTGCCTCCTGCACTTTCCCAGATTTATACAAGAAACCCTTGTTTCTTGGAGATGTTCATTCATTTATATGCCATCTCGAGTGCACAAGTCTTGAAAGTATCTTAGCGAGGCAAGGGCGGGACGGATCCGGACGACGGTCTGTTCGAAGATCGTGGAAGGATTCAGGTGATCTCTCCACTTTTACTACTGTACATGCTATTCGTAATAATGAAGAACCATCTTGTTCCTAAACTTACGTGTTAATATCTATTTGCATATGTGAAAAGACTGATTATTAAGCATTTATTATGGTTTATATAATGTTTCACATGGATTACACTAACGGTTTGAAGAATTATATACTGTACAACTAGGTTTCCGTGCACGTTCTTTCTTGTTTTCTAGGTTAAGGAGGAAGAAGGGTTGCTGGGGGTTTGGACCTCGCGGGATCTACATCGAATGTAGGACTACGGGTGAGTTCTACTATCGTTGTTATCTAGTTTTTAGCATTCAAGTATAGTTGTGTATGAGTCCTTCTGAATAGCATGCCCTGATCTGTGGAGGTTTTGACCCAAAAAACCTATAGGGTGTTTTTCCCCGAAACAGAACTGGCGACTTCACTGGGGACCACATTCTTGTGATTCCCCTATTGGGTGGTTTCAGTTGTTTGAAAGGTTTCCAACAGTTTTAACTTTTATTTTCAGTCCAGTTAACTTGTTCTCAGTCAGACTGAAGACCTGGTTCTTTATCCAGGCTTAATCTGTTTATTTTTTTCATTATTTACCTTTATATACGCGGGTTTTTCTGCACAAAAACGCGTATACACATAGTTTTTGTTAAAGGGAGTCGCGTATACGCGGGTTTCCTTTAACACAGTCGCGTATGCACGCTTGTTTCAAAACTGTCAAGTAGCGTATGCCTGGGTGAATTTTGAAATTTTTGATTTCTTGGCTTTTTAGTCTTGTCTGCCTGTGGAGACCTGTTCCTACAGTTTCTTTGTATCCTCTGGATTGTGTTGAAAGTGGTCTTTGGTTTTTTCTCTCTTTGTTTTGGTTGAAAACTAGTTTATCTAGCAAATCTTGTTTCTTGTGCTTGCATTTCTGGTTTGAGTACCAAGATCTCTTCCTGGGGATTCTTGGCTGTTCTGCTTCATCAGGACAGAGAGATTTTGTTCATTTACTCTTCCCTACCCTTGTGTCTTGCTTTGCACTTCGATTTTTGCCTATTTTGTGGTTGGTTTTCTTGAGTTTAGTTGACTAGGTCTTGTTTCAACTTTTGAAGAGTCTTTCTTGGTTCTTTGAAGTTTTGGTTTGCTGCAAGGTTGTACTATTCTTCTAAGCTGAGTGACTGAGTTTCTTGTCTTCTTTTGCTCATATAAATCTTGCTACTAAGTAGCCCTATAAGACTTGGAGCATTTTTGAAGTTTTTGCTTGAAATTTAGAGTTGTTTGGCTTAGGATTTGATAGTTTTCTTGGTCTCTTAGAGCTCTTCTTTTATAAAATTCAAAAGCTCAGAAAACATTTTGTTTTGTCATTTGCTTTTGTTTTGCATTTTTGTTTTCGTTTTGTTACATATTTTGAAGCTTTGTTAGGATTTCTTGCCTTTGGTTTTTGACTTGATTTTGGAAAGGAATTGTCATTGGTTTCTTCCTCTTGTTTCAAGCGATTTTGGTGTCTCTATACTAAGAGTTTCTGATTTTGGGAACTAGCTTTGTGGACAACCAAAAAGAGATAAAATTGAAGGATATTTTGGGAAATTTCTCTCTGCTTTAGTAGATTTTGCATCAGGTGCACTTAAGCATTTAGTCATTTTCATATTTTTTGTGAGTGTGAAGTTTGTTATCTGAAAAGAAAAAAAATTTAGTCTCGTAGAACCTTTGTAGAAATTTCTTTTCATCGAAAGGCAATTATTGCATTTGCATGTAGTTTGGTTTTTATTAATTTCTTTTCTGCGTCAAAAACACCACGAGTTTCACTTTCGTATCCCTTTGAATTAACATAACAGCCGGTTAAAATAAGCGCTATAATTTAAAAGCAACTAGCAAGTTTTATTAAGTGTCATACACCAACTAGCTAGGTTGTAGGGCCTTGGATTAGGTGAGTGGAGAGTTAACTCTCCAAGGCCGCTCAAACAAAACATAGAAGCTGATTAATTGAGAAAAATCCAACTCTGTTAGGTGGATCGGGAAAGCTCTCCTCCAGAGAGTCAAGCACTAGGGGAAGTGAAGTCTGAGAAGAGAGATACCCCCTCTCTGATTTGATGAATCTGACCTCAAGATCGTTCCGCTCGGCTTCTGACACGGATTGGTGCCCATAGTTACCACTCCTAGGTTCCACATAGGTGACTGCGGGGGGGAATACCCGTGGTACCTGAGGCAGATGTCGTATCACTTCCAATAGTACTTCTGGGGGGTGCCCTTGGGAAGCTTGGGTACTTGTGCCGGCAAAGGCTGTTGTTAGGAGGTCGGCATAACTATTTCTGTTACCTTCGCTAGTAGGCCTGGGCCGTAATTATCCCAGACTACTTTCGGGAGGTCCTATATTTTGCTTTCTTGTGTTTTGGTGTCCGGTCCTAATCACCCGGAGCGGAAATACTTGAAGGCTGTTTGCTTGATTGTATCTCAGGGATTTTTCTTATAGTGAGTGCTCTTTGCTCCTAGCTTGCCTAGCTTTATACTTTTTTTTTTTAGTCTAATTAATTTTTTTTAAAGTGGCTGATCAAGCGCCTCGTCGATCGAGGAGAATCTAGGGGTTATCTCCCGAGAGTCCAGAGTCTTCTTCGAGAAGGCGTAGGAGTAATTTAGCAGGTGAGTATCACCCTGTGGCGTCTGACGCAGTGGAGAGAGATCCTCCACAAGGGATTGAAGGTTTCGTAACTGGTTCTGGTGTTGGTTCCGAGAGGAGCGCTCCGCTCACCTCGAGAGACTTGTTTCCGCAGGAAGAAGAAGTACAAGTAGAAGAATTGTTTAAACCCTATGAGTCACTTCCATCTCCTATTCCTCCTGATTATCCATTCATTTTTGAATACATCGGACCCGAGCCAGAGATACCGGATGATCCTCCGTATTATTCATACCTTTCGATGGCCACGACTAGGAACGTGGCTTCTGCTGTGAGTGTTGCAGGCATTCAGACTCCTGCTTCTGTTGAAGGAGGAGGCACTATTGCTATATCTTCGATTGCTTCTAGTACTGTTGTGTTTGGCTTTGGTTTCACCCAAGCACATGCTTCTCAATCTGGTCCCTTTTGTTTCGGAATTCCCACTAGTGGGATTCCTTCTTTTTCCTTTTCTGCTGCTGCAGCTGCATCTACATCCATGTCTTCCATGGCTAGTGGATCGGCTTATTTTCAAGGGTTCCCCTTTGGAA
This sequence comes from Pinus albicaulis, assembly GCA_034641835.2. NCBI lineage: Eukaryota > Viridiplantae > Streptophyta > Pinopsida > Pinales > Pinaceae > Pinus > Pinus albicaulis. The sequence goes on from CM076584.1 coordinate 851,424,523, forward strand.
CTGGGCACATTCCTAGTTTGAATCCTTCTTTAGGGTCCTTTCCGTTTACTTCTCAGACCTAGAGTTTCAACCCTTGGTTTGGAGGTTAGAATTCGACCACTTTTATAGGTTGGAACCCTGTATTCACTACAGCGGGGGCAGGAAATCAATTCTACGCTAGTCATCAAGGGAATGCTTCTTTCCCTTCGTCGAGTGCTTATCAGAATTTTTCCCCTCTTTCTAATGCCTGGAACCCCTATTAGGGGCTTTCCTCTTCATTCCATACTTTTGGGGGGGGGAACTGGTCCGGTCTTTGGTAACTCGGCGTTGGGAGGAGGTTCTTCTCCTTTTTCTACGAGTTATTTTTGGAAACCTGGTGCCTCATCAAATCCAGGGTATTCTTTTCAGAATGTAGGGAATTCATCCCATCAATGATGGAATCCTCAGGCTCCACCTCGTTTACCTTTTCTGGCAACGTTGAACTTGCCAGATTTGTCGAAATTAACGAATGATCCGATCCGGTACAGTCCGGGGTGGCCTCTGGTCCCCACCAAACTTCCTTCAGACATTCCAAAGTTTGAAGGCAAGAATGGAGAGGATCCGGCTGATCACATCACCACTTTCCATTTATGGTGTTCGTCAAACTTCCTGATCGATGATTCGATTAGGTTGATATTATTTCAACACACCTTAAATGGAAACGCTGCCAAATGGTATATTGAGCTAATTGGGGGCAGTTTTGCTACATTTGGAGAACTGGCTGTTACATTTCTAAATCATTTCCAGTTGCCCATCCGTTATGATGCCAGGACTGAACTCCTAGCTAATTTTAAACAGGATGATGCAACCCACATTTCTGACCATATTCAGGAATGGCGGAGAAGGAAGAGGCTTATTAAAGCTCATATTCCAGGTGAATTCCTTTTGGAATGGTTTCTGAAATCTCTGCAGTCAGACATTTCTAAAGATGTATCCCTGTCTGGGGTATTTTATGAGGAACAGGCCATTTTTAGGGCCCAGCAGCTTGAATTGATATATTCTCAATCTAGCGTCCTTCATAAATATTTGCCCAATGCTCCTCGCTCCAAATTAGATTTATCCAAAACTAAGCCTGGTCCTCATGGTGATGGACTTATTGGGTCGATCAATAGTGGTGCAGCCAGCCTACTTACTCAATTGCAGCAGTTGTCTTTGCAATATGTTCCTTCTAGTTAGGCTATGCCTGCTGAGTCATCGCCTTCCCAATCTTTGTCGATAAATGTTGTCCAAACTTCCGATCCCAAAGGAAATCAACAATTCGAAGGGAAGAAGAAGGGATGGAATAATAAGAAAAATGGAAATAATGGGAAGGGTAATGCGAATAAAACCAACGAGCATGTTGGTGAGGGTCCAAAGGATAAAAAGAAAGTGAAGTTTCCATGAAAGTTATGTACTGGAGACCACCTTACACACCTTTTCCCTAAAATTCAGGATGCACAGCGCTTGTTAGCTCAGCAGGGTTCTTCTAGTTCCCAGGCGGTGTTTACAAACCCTTTTCCCCAAGGGCAACAGCTAGTTGTTGGCGTGAATCAAAATTCTGGGGCTCCCTCTGGGGGCACCCAGGAAGGGGAAATACCAGCAAACATATACATGATGAGTGCTCACGTGGATGTCGCTACGAGATCCCGTGATTATGGCGAAGAAGAGTCTTTGAAAGCTAAGGATGCTCCTGATGCTACTGAGATGCTTCGTATTACGAGGCCTACTATTGAGCCTATACCTCGGATGCCCAAAGCATCTACCAAGCGTTCGACGATTAATCCAAATGCTAGGGCTGCCCAGAACTACTCTATTGTGGAAGATCTGGCGCAGAGTCCTTGTGCCATGTCAGCTTTAGAGGTGCTCCAGTCTTGTTTGGCTCAGCGCAGTGCTCTGCTCACTGCTCTCGGGGCTGTAGATCCAAAGAACTCTCTTATGATTACTTTCGATATGACTAATTTTAAGAAGAGACTCCCCCATCATATGGCTTTTCATATTAAATCATCGTACCGGAAATGCAATATTTTTCGGACGGTCGTTGATGAGGGTGATTCCACATGTGTGATGTCTCTCGCATGCTGGAAGGGAATTGGATCTCCCGTAGCTGCTCCATCCGCTACTCTTCTGACTGCGTTTGATGGTCATTCTCATAGACCGCATGGTATTGTCCCAGCTTTGCCTATCTGTGTTGGGGGCAAAACTGTAAATATAGAGGTTGAGATAGTGGATGCAAGCTTGGACTACAACCTTCTGTTGGGGAGAAACTGGATTTATGAGATGGATGCCATTGCATATTCATTGTTTCGGCTTATTTTTTTCCCTCACGAAGGGAGGATTGTTACAGTAGACCAACTGGATTGTCCTCCTGTAGACCCGAATGCATCTACTGACTCAACTATTCCAAAGTTGGATAATACCAAGTTGCCTACTTAGAACTTAGGAGTTGGAATGTAGTCTTCCTTGATGGGTACTTTTGATATTCCTCCTCCTACGGTGCATATAAATGAAATTTCATCCTCCAAGGCTCATCTTCGAAGAGAGTTCTTCAGAACTCATTATTTTTTTGACCCTTGGACCTTACCTTCCCCTACCGCCACATTAGCGGAAGGTCAAGTGGGTGGAATGGCATTTCCAATGTCTGCAGCTGAGATTGCTTATCAGTCTTTTGTTGACTCTGCAGAATCCATCCCATCTCCTCTTTCACCAGAAGAGTTGGATGGAGATGTGGCTCCAGCTTGGACGCTCAGTTCTTCTTCTGCCCAGGATTGCCTTGATACCACTCTTCCATCTGAAGAGGCCATCCTGGAAGCTATGACTGGTATAGATAGACCGTGGGATGATTTGCATCATCGGTCTTACTTTTTGCCTGATTTGAGCGAAGTTGAAATGAGTTTTCCAAGTCCTCCCTCTCCTGGTCCTGTTCGCCCAGTCCTGAACCCTTTAGCACCAACACAGGTATATGCTCAAGGGAACATGGCTGTGATTTCTCCAACTATCCCGATGAAGATTTCCAGGGATCCCAATATTATTGAGAATGTCTTCATCGGAGCTGAATTTTCCCCTGAAGAGATTCAGATTTATATCGAGCTCTTTAAAGAGTATAGGGATGTATTCGCTTGGTCTTATGAGGAAATGCCTGGTATAGATCCATCTATTGTGCAGCATGAGATCAAGACTTACGAAAACGCTAAGCCTATGAGGCAAAAACTTTGTCCGGTCAATCCTAGGAAGGAAGTAGCTATCAAAGCTGAGGTTGAGAAGCTATTTAAGGCGGGATTCATTTTCCATGTTCCTTTGACTGAATGGGTTTCAAATCCTGTTCTCGTAGATAAAAAGCAAGGAACAATTCGAGTTTGCATTGATTTCAGAGACCTAAATAAAGCATGTCCTAAAGATAATTACCCCACACCATTTATAGATCAGATCATTGATGAGTGTGCTGGGGATGAGATTTTCTCCTTCATGGACGGTTTCTCCGGATATAATCAGATTACTATCCGTCTTGAAGATCAGCATAAGACTACCTTTATTTGTCCCTGGGGTACTTTTGCATACAAGAAGATGCCTTTTGGTCTTAAAAATGCTAGGGCTACATTTCAGCGGGCCATGTTATATGCTTCCACGACATCAAAAAGATTATCGAGGCATATTTGGACAATTTAGCTACTCATTCTCGAAAGAGGATGGATCATCTTGCTCACCTCCGTCAAATATTTGAACAATGTCATTTCTATAAGATTAGGTTGAATCTGAACAAGTGCATTTTCACGGTTACATCCGGTCGGTTATTGGGATTCATTGTGTCTAGAGAAGGGATAAGGGTAGATCCCTTCAAGTTTGAGGCAATACTTCGGTTGCCTCCCCCATCCTCTATTCATCAACTTCAAAGTCTACAAGGAAAGGCTAATTTTCTTCGGAGATTTATCGTAAATTATGCTGAAGTTACCAAGGGATTTATGAGATTGTTGAAGAAGGGAGTTCCATTTCTTTGGGATGACTTCACTCAATGCTCATTCGATGCTTTGAAAAAAGCATTGACCTCTGCTCCTTTATTGAGTCCACCTGATTATAGTAGGGATTTCCTTTTGTATCTGGAGGCAGCAGAATCTACTATTGGTATGGTTCTGGTTCAGGAAGATGATGCTCTTGTAGAGCATGTTATATACTATCTTAGTCGAGGATTGGTAGGACCTGAACTCTGGTACACTCCGATAGAAAAGTTAGCTTTAGCAGTTGTTCATGCTATACAGCGACTCCGGCATTACATTATTCTACGAAAAACTTATGTTTTGGTAGCAGCCAATCCATTTCAGTTTATCCTCAGTAGGCGAGTGATTGGGGGCAAATACAATAGATGGATTGTGATTTTGCAGGAATTTGATCTTGAGTTTATGTTTGCCAAGTCCAAGAAATCATTAGTTTTCGCGGAATTGATCTCCGAGTTGCCCTGTGGGGAAGAAATGATTTATGATGAATCCTTCCCGAATGAACATTTGTTTCTTATCTCTCCACAGGATCCTTGGTATGGAGATATAATTGTGTATCTTCAGACTACGAAGTTTCCCTCTACTTTTTCGAAAGATGAGCGCCGTAAGTTGCGTCACTTGGCTAAGAATTACTTGATCATTGGTGATGCTTTATACCGTCGAGGGGTTGATTCAATCCTAAGACGCTGCTTAACTCTCGAAGAAGCTGAGGCTGTGCTGAATGATTGCCACAGTGGAGCTTGTGGTGGTCATTTATCTAGGCTTGCTACAGCCCAAAAGATCTTGCGTGCTGAGTACTTTTGGCCTTCGATTTTCAAATATTGTGTGGAGTCGGTCAAAAAGTGTCATCCGTGTCAAGTTTATACTCAAAAAATGCGCGCTCATCCAGCTCCGCTTTTTCCAGTCATTACTGTCGGTCCCTTTACAAAGTGGGGTATTGATTATACTACTTGTAACCCGCCTTCGGCTAAAGGTCACAAGTACATTATTGTAGTAGTAGACTACTTTACGAAGTGGGTCGAGGCTATGCCTACTTTTGGGAATGATGGTGAGACTGCAGCTCTTTTTCTTTTCAACCAGGTTATTGCTCATTTTGGTATTCCTAGAGAGATTGTCACTGATCATGGCAGTCATTTTTAGAATAGCATGATGGCTGAGTTGGCTCTAAAATTAGGTTTCCGACAGGAGCATTCATCTCCGTATTATCCTCAAGCCAATGGGCAAGTGGAAGCCGTGAATAAATCCTTGAAGACAATTCTTCAAAGGACAATCGATAAAGCTCGATCCAACTGGCATATTATGCTATATCCTGCACTTTGGGCATACAAGATGTCAGTGAAAACTGCAACTGGCTTTACTCTGTTTCAGCTAGTTCATGGGTTGGAATCAGTATTTCCCATTGAATGTGAGATTCCTTCTCTTAAGTTAGCTGTTGAACTTCTTCCTGACACTTCTAGTCTTGAAGAACGTCTCCTTCATCTGGAACATCTCGATGAGCAGCGTCGGGATGCCGCCACGATGAATGAAGCGCATAAAAACCGAGTTAAAGTTTAGTACGATAAGGCGGTCAAGCCTAGGGTTTTTTCGGAAGGTGACCTTGTTTTGGTCTATGCCCAAGAAAAAGATGCCCTGGGGGCAGGAAAATTTAAGTCTATGTGGTATGGCCCCTTTATCGTTAAAAAAGTCCTTAAGAAAGGAGCATATACCTTGGTTGATTTTGAAGGGAACGAGTTGCCGGAGCCTAGAAATGGGCTTTATTTGAAGAAGTATTATGCCTAGGCTTTGGCCTGGCATGTTGCTTTTGTATATAGTAGTTTTTCTTTGTACATATCTATTCGTTTTTCGATCTTTGATGGGGTGGTGATGTTTTTGATCTGCTTTGGCAGGTTCTGTCGGATGTCATGAGTCATTTTGGTTTCACCGATGGTACTAGTAGACACACCCGGAACTTAGCTTCCGCGGCTTGGGTGCTTCATTATCCATCTGGTTAGCTGTTAGTGTCAAGAGGAGTCTGCATTGGTCCTGCTTCCAATAATATAGCAGAATACACTGCAGTTATTTATCTACTCTCGGAGGCAATATCTTTGGGTGTTGATTCATTGGTAGTTTTCTTGGACTCTCAGCTAGTGGTGTCGCAGTTGAACAATACTTATCGGGTTCGAGATCCATTTTTACTCCGGTTTTTCTTGAGGGTACGTTTGTTACAAAGATCATTTCAATTTTTAACTTTCATTCATATTCCTCGAGCTGACAATTGGTTGGTAGACTCATTAGCTAATTAAGCAATTTATTAGCATATTAATCATTCCATACAATAAAATTTAATCATAAAAAACATCATACATTTTCATACATTTGTTACATCACATCAAACATCATTGTATATGTCATTAGAGTTTTCAAAACTATACAAAAATTTTAATCCATAAGTCATACAAAAAATTGGGCTTATGCCCGATCATGTTCAGTCTCAAAAAATATACAGTCATCTGATACATCATATCTATCTACTCCTGTGGTCCCTGCCCAGAAGATTTTTTCCTATAGAACATGATCATAGTGGCAACGCGGCGGAATAACCGTACCCAGTCACGGGGTACTCCTACCACCTGTCTTTGGATAGCTTCAGGCAAATCTTCCACTGCAGCCATAGGTACTTGGCGGGTTAATCCCTCCAAGTTCCTCTGTACAACATGGAGAGTCCTATCTAGATCTACTATATCCGCCTTGCCTCTGCAACGCTTATGACGTGGGTATCCCTCAGGTCAAACTGGTCCAATATCTGTTTCATGATCATTTTAAAATTGTAAGTCATTTTGAATCCAACCAAAAACATGTTTGTTTTTCACATTTTTTCATACATATTGAAAAAATCCAAAAAAATTATATAAGTCAAAAAATTTCAAACTTACCGACTGTGCCCCATGCTACGCCTGGTGGAAGGACAAGGTCTAGATCGCCTCTGAAATCCATCCCGGCATAGGGATAGTCATCCACAGCGATGATTTGTTCTCTCCACCACAGGAAGAACTCATCATCCCAAGTGGTCCGGGGAACTTCAATTCCCCCCAATCTCTTCATCATGTTTGCCCATAGAGCAATTCTTGGGTCTCTCGGGCTGCTGATGGTAGAGATCACTTTGGGTCTCAGCGCTGGAATCTTCTCGAAGAAGAATGTCATCAAAATTGTACCATATCCAAAATGTTTTGTCTTTGCTTTTCGGATAGAAGTCAATTGTTGCTTCATGTTCAACAGTAGAGCTGTGCACCAATCATATACATGAGTTAAGCATTCCACTTCTATACTCATTTGCGTCCTGGATGCCTGGTGTAGAGAAGCTGATCCTGCTACTCTCCCAATGTTAAAAAGGAGGATTTTTTTGTGCAAGTCTCTTAAATATTTTATTGCAATTTGAGTTCCAAATTTCTTGGAACCCTCTACGTAGTAGACGTGGACGTAATCTTCCATGGTTAGCCCTCTCAAAGGCTTACCATGCAAGTCTACTGGCTCCCCCCTCCGGGAGAGTCCAGTAATAAGATATATATCTTCCACCTCGATGCGTATGGGCATCTGATCTATGATGAAGTAGTCTTCTTCCGATTCCCAATAGTTCATAAGCATTTCGAGAAACCGGACATTACTCTTCATATTTGGCATTTTGAAAAACTTGAGCAATCCGCAATTCTGAAGAATATTCAGTGATACTTGGTCCTGCATGACTTCATTATCTATAGCACTGTGTTCACGCTCTCTCCATGATATGGTCATCCTGCAAAATTTCAATAATTCGTTCATTAGCTACGTATTTTTTCATTTTGGGTTGCGCATACGCAACTTTCTTTGTGCACAGTCGCGTATATACGCGACTTGGTCATTATCAACCCGCGTATGCGCAAACCCGTGATTTTTAGCAAGTGATTCCACGGTGAAAATTCATAATTTTTAAATTATGAATGGACAAAATGAATAACAAGGATGGTTTATGAGCTTACCTGACAAATTCAGTGAAGTTTGACGGTCGGTTGCTCCTGTTTTGACGAAAGAGGATTTTTTCTCCAAAGCACTTTTTCTCAAATCAGCAATGTAGCAATGAACCAAATATGAGGTAATTTGTCTATTTATGCCCAAAAAGTTGAAAATTTTCGCAAAAATTTTTTATGCTTATTTTTTCAATCTATCTTAAGCTGCATAACCCGGATGCTTGGAAGTGCCCAGATTGGTATATTTTCAGGTACATTTTGACGAATTCGAGATTTTTCCCGGTTTTTGATCCATGACTGTTGACCCGTCATGGCAGGTATATGATCTTCACTGGCATATAGGTTAGGGAATCCACTCTCCGTTGCATTTTTCATACTAGCCTCCATTCTGATCACTTGCCATAGGGTCGATCCCATCAGGTCATGAGTATTACACCCATTTCACTCGTCGATTATTTAATCATGACTTGGTGTTAGAGCCTTCCTTTACATGGGCTCCCTAGTTAGTTCCTCTCTGTCACTTGTGGCCCATGCTGCATTTTATGTAGGCTCGGGAGTCCTCTTTAGTCCTGCCATGACTTATGTGTTGAAGCTTCATTCTTCTTCTTCCTCACTATTATTTTTCTGGCTATTACCCTAGAGGCTCCCTGCTGTTGTTGAGTTGTATTACTGCATTGCATATTGGCTACTTGTTTATCCTGGCCTTTAGCCGGCTTCATTTGGACTCAATGTTTAAGCCAAATTTTGACCTTGTCTATCTGTACAAGTTGACCATTGCATGCACTTGGCTATCGCGACTTGACACCCTTTTACCCATGGATGGAACATTCCTCTGAGTATCGCTTACCAGTTTCTGCCACCTTTCATTGAGCATATGATCGTTCCAATCCCAGGAACTAGTGCATTTGTTTCTTGATACTCATTCTATCCATTGTATCATAGCATTATTTTATTCTTTTTCATGCTTATTATATGAAAAAGACAAAAAAATCAAATATAACAAAAAGAGCGGGAACGGGATGTAACTTCGTAATTTGATGGCAGTACAGTGTCAGTTTGTCGCCCTTGAACAAAGAATATACACTTATATATCTTTCCTCCATTTGGGATGGTTTTAGTTTTGACCTAGGTTCAGCCTTTACCTTGTTTCACTTGTCAGTCCTCCCCCGGTTGGTTATCTCTTCCAATCATATGGATAGTTTGTTTTGCCTCCTGCATAACAGACTTATACAGTGTCACTTTTTTGCTACCATGGTCATCACGAGTCATGATTTTTTTCAAGAGAAGTCTAACCAGAGTCGGCCATTCTGCGGTGTCTCTTGACTCATTATTCAGTCGGCCTTCCTGGTCTTGTCAGTATCTTGTTCTATCACAATAGATGTTTTGGTCCTCTGCTCGTGCTGGTTTGAGAAAGTCTTCATTGACTTCTTGCTGGCGGTTTTGTCTCTTATCGACTATGACACATTGCTCTGAGAGCAAACCTAGAGCCACACCCTGGCCCTATTTCCATCATTGATAGGTGACCTTGTGCTCAGCATTTGATCATCATTATGGGTCTTTGACTGAGTGGTTTCCCCTGTGTTCGACGTCAGCATACATTATCACACTTGGGATTCATGCAGTACCTTGATTTCCATTTGAACCTATTATTGGATATCTCGCCTCTGTGTTAGCTTTCATTATTGGTTGGTTCAGAGGGTTTCTTTCGTGCGCTAGCTTCATCTTGTGCATGTCGAAAACGTACTTTGATTTGGTTCCGTCACTCTACTTCGTCCGATTCCTTCCAAATGTTGGCTTGCGGGTTACACTCGTGCTGGACTGATGTGGGATGCCTTAATGCCTTCCTTCCAGTAGATCTTTTCCCATCGACTTCGACTCATTGCTCTGGGAATAAGGTCTAGAGTATTTTTGTCAGTACCTTAGGGTTTGCAGTCATCAGTGGCAGACTCTTTGCTATAGACAGTGGGGATTCATCATTGCCTCCTGATTGGTAGATTCTTTCAAGTGTTCGACTTCAACTCATTCATTCGCACTTGTTAGATTGTACTGGGCACCTTGACACTCATTTTCATTATTGGTGGGTTGTCTCGTGTTGTGTAACCAGCTCCAAAAATAGAAGAAAAGAGATATGAACGCCTTATAAATAAGCCACTTCGAGGGGGCAACCTCCAATACATTACATGAATGAACAATTCTTGGATGATACAATTTACAAAACCTCCTTTCTATATATAGGAGTCCATGGAGCCATAATGTAATCCTAGTGGGCCACAATGTAATCCTAGCCGACCTAACAATAATAATTTAAGGGCACAATAATAACAAAATGGGGGTTTTTTTTTTTTTTTTTTTTTCTGAATAAGACTGATTCTATTAAGCAAAGAAATATAGTGCAATCAAGGCTTGCATAGAAGCGAAGCAAGAGAGCAAGGGAGCCGGAAATGATGGACTATCAACTTCGGTCCCCATGAACAACCATGACAAAAGCAAAGATAACGGAAAGTACATAAAGTAAAGAAACTAGTCTAGGGAGTCGACCCAGAATGGGTGGAGTCTCCCAGTCGAAATTTTTTCCCTTTCTTTTTGCTGACTGTAACCCAGCCATTGAGAGCTGGCTAGACGGGAACCACCTGCAAACTAATCTGCGCAGAAGGAGGAGTCTCCTTATCTGAATCTGAAGACGATTCATGAGTGCGCTTCTGCAAAGTTGGAGGAGCCGTGGGATCTGCTGGGCGTGCTGGTGGCGCTTCCCTCGAGGGGTTCTGATTCTCCTCCTACACCTCTATATCCTCCTCATCAAAGCTACAGAAATCTATGTCATCCATTGGAGGTCTATCACAAGGTTTCCAGTTCTTGGATTTGGATTTGCGGGGGATTTTCCTCTTTTTGTTGAGAAACGTCACACAAGTATTCTGAAGATGCACAGTCTGATGGCAGTGCTGACATCTGAAAGTAGTGTTCTCATAGTCTAAATTTTGCGTCCAATGAAAGTCCCCCACTTTGAGGTTGATCTGATCGGGGAGCCCTTTGCTAATGTCTATTTCTACGCATATTCTGCCATAAGTATATAATCCTTTCTCTCCTCGAGAGGTGTCCATTGCCAAGAAGCGGCCTAATTTATCCCCAATTCCTTGGAAGATAGCGAAATTCCATAGATGAGCAGGGAGGTTTGGTAGACGGACCCAAATGGGCAACTTGGTGATAACAGCCGAAGAGGGGTCGAAATCAGGGAACCAGGGGGTGAGGAAAAGTCCCGCTGATCCCCAGAACCAAGGGCCTCCTGTTAAGGATATCTTGTAGTCGTTGCTGAAGAGAAAGGCTACAATGAAGAAGCCTTTCGAGCAGAATAAGACTTTGCAGTTTTTGGTCCAGTTGGAGTGAAGCCACTGGTATAGATCGGCCGTACGAGGCCATAGTCCGTTAAATCTGCAAATAATGGCTGTTTCTGCAAGCGTCTGACATTGATCATCCAGAGATGGATGAGAGATTTCAATGGAGGGAGTATCCTCCATTTTATCCACCAAGAAAGGCTTGGGAGCCTCTGCTGGTTTGGTAGACTGCGGTTGGGCAGCATCTTTGCGGACTGCATCTTTATAAGAGAAAGAAGGGGCAGAGGAGGTCTACCCCTTGGAACCACCTCTTAAACGAAAGGTAACCACAATAGAAGCGTCTTTAAGAATACTGTCAAAAGATAGGGGGTGGGGATTCATAAGTTGCTTACCCTTATGAAGCAATCTTAGGTAAGTGGAGGGGATCCCCAGATGGTATTCGAGTTTTTGAAGGATGTCCTGCACAAGATCTGTTCTGCTTGCCCACAGCATCATTGTCTTACCCGAGAGTTTGACTTGGATCTGGAATGCTTGTGATTCTTGGTAAGATGCATGCGGATTAGGTTAATACACACTTGTCCACCCGGTAATGGTCCATGTCGGTGGCCCCATGACATTTTATGTTTAAACATAACCTCGCATGCGATTGACATAGAAGATCTATAAAGATCTCTTCAGGTTGCTGTTACCACATTGTGAAATTTTATATCCGTAGTTTGCCTTGATCGGCCGGAACGTGGCAGGCGGCCATCCAGGGCGGTACGGCCATAGAGTCAAGGGGCCCATCCTTGATCGAGTGTTTGAGCAGTAATGAAGCTTGCAAATTCAGATCTGCATCTTTGACATTGAGGGTGGCTTGCCCAGGCGTCGCTGCAAGCATTGTGACCTTGCAAGCCGCTGTGAAGACTCCGGCGTCAACTCTGTCTGAAGCAGAGCTAGGGAGCGTAGCCGCCCAGCCGGCGGCGCCATGATCTTCAGAAGTGCTCCTGTGCTGTGGCAGGCAGTCGAGCAGGTCCCAATCTTCGATCTGGAGCAGGTGTAGAGGGCAGCCGGCCCTCAGAGCTGCCGAGCCGGCGTTAATCAGATAGACCTCACAGCAAACCCTAAAAGTCGCTTTCACCATCGCGTTTTTTTCCCCTTCCAGACTTCCAATTTCAATAACAATATGGGGGTTACAGGGGTATAATAATAACAATAAGGGGGGCTACACTAACATAATAAGGGGCTACATTATTAATATAGGGACTTAACATGCCCCTCTCCTTCAAAAAAGTGTTGTCCTCAACACTTGAGTAGCTCTGGGTGCTTCTGTATAAAATTCTCATCCTCCCATGTAGAATCTTCAGTGGGTAAGTTCTTCCACTTGATGAGATACTCTGAAATTGATCGATTCCGTAGTTTTTGAGTTCTTGTTTCTATATTGCTTCATAACTTCTTTGATATCATGTTGATCTTCACCATTGTTTCATTAGATTCTGCACCAAAGTTGGGTTATCCTTTGAGAGTTGGAGAACTTGTTGTTTATGCTCGATGTGATATTCCACTAATTTATCATCCATATTTTATATTATTTGATCCTTCAAACCATCCAACTTAGCCTCCATTTCTGCTTTTAAACCATCTATTTCATCTTCAATTGCTCTTCGTAAGATCGAAACTTGTTGCCATTCTTCATCTTCATGAGTCATAGTAGAGCCTTCTGAAGGCTTAATGGGTGTTGAATTCTTTTTAGGGGCCATTTTAGAATCCAATATTGATATCTATTCTCAAATATGCCCTTGGAATCAATTCAACTTAATTCTTCAAACAAGACTTATGCAATTCGGAAAAAAAAACAATACACACCTTTTTCTTGCTTTGAGGATCTCGATATTGAAATTGTATTATCTCTATGATTACAGATCTTAAATATCTGAAATTTAGTACTATAGTAGCCCTCTGAATTCTCTTTTGCATGGCATATGTCTGACCTGATTTGGATTCTCCAAGACAAAGTTGTGTCCAATCTCCCACAATGACCTAATTATGGACTGGTTCAGTAGAGTGAACTTGTACGACTTGCCACGTGTCACTGTTTCGTCCTTTGTCTCTGAAATTGATAGCCAAGAAACTACAGTCTGTGTAATTGGTAATTTTGCGGCATAAAATCCGCTTGAGAGAAGTTATTGAACTTTTCCCACGATCACCTCTTGCAAGGATACAGTTAAGACTGAAAAAGCACTACCTTCCTGAATCCTTATCTCCAAAAATATTGTGAACCAAGCTCTGAAATTTTTGGAAAAATTTCCTTAGGATTTCAGCTTCACACCATACGAATGTCAGATTCTGAACCTTCGTAGAAAAAAAAATTATAGCTCAAATGCCACGATGACCTGTTTAGGAGCCTGAAAAAAGACCTAACTTCCACAGATGATATCTCCGAAAGTATTGCGAACCAAGCTCTGAAATTTTTAGAAAATCTTTCTCAGGATTTCAGCTTCGCACCCTACAAATTTCAGCTTCTGAAACTTCGTAGAAAAATTTTATAGCGAAAATGTCACGATGACCTGTTTGGAGCAGCGAAACCTAGAATCTGGCTACGTGCAAGTATTGCGTAACTGGCTAAAAAATGAAGAAAAGAGATATGAACACCTTAGAAATAGAAAGCCATGAGGCAACCTCCAGAGCGATACATGAATGAACAATTCTTGGATGATACAATTTACAAATATATTTCTATGTGCAAGGTCCATGGGGCCATTATGTAATCCTAGTGGGCCACAATGTAATCCTAGCCGACCTAACAATAATAATTTAAGGGCACAATAATAACAATATGGGGGTTACAGGGGTATAATAATAACAATAAGGGGGGCTACACTATTAATATAGGGACTTAACATCTCGCGTTGGTTAACGGTATACATTATTGACCGGTAATCCAACGATTTCTCACATGGTCGACTTCAGCTCATTTATTCCCATTGTGTAGAATTGTGCCATAGTGATCGGTGAAGACCTCAGGTTGCATCAGCATTTCTCAGTTCACTTTTGACGGTCCATCCAGTTTCTGCCAGTGATGTTGTTCACCCTTATATGTTGCAGTGTCAGTACAGCAGCATCCTATATGTTGGCTCCCGAGTTGCATGATTGTACCATTTATTCCACCTCTTATGATTTGGTACTTGGAGATTGAGTTACTTATACGATCAGACATCTAGTTTCAGCATCCTTGATCAGCTTTATATATGTGATACTTGGACATTGATTCAGAATTGTACTTCTGAGCCATGCTCAGATGATTCATTGTGTACTTTTAGTTCAGCTATACTTGTATACATTTTGGATCTATTCTGTACTTTCCATATGATGTATTTTTGATTGAGCATGGGTATGCCCGCCTCAACATGAGTTAACTCTCTTTTTTCTTTCATTGGTTTTTTGGCAGGCTGAAATCCGATGAAGACCTCTCTTGTCCTTGCGAAGTTCTTTCTATGTGCATAATACATTTCGGTCATCATGTACCCCTTCTGACCTCATATATTAGGGGGCATCTGTTATAGCAACATTTTTCACCCTCAGGTGATTCATGATTGTATTTATGGCTTTGGGCACCCATTCCTACAGACTTGAACAAATTCATTAAAAAATAGTGTTAAAATTCCCATACACGGGTATGCCCAGACTTTTCCACGTATATAGGCGAGTCCACATGTAATTTTCCGCGATTACGATTAAAATCATTAAAATATATAAAAATTCCTATTTTAGGGTACAGGTTGATAGTTACTCTGGTAGTTAAACCACCTAACTGAAATGACCATTGTTTCCAACTGATTGAAACTACTTTGAGGGAGTATAAAAGCCCCTCATGTGTATGGACTAAGGGAGAGAGAAATTTTATAGATATTATACTCTGTTGGAATCCCAATTCAAGTCTAAATTCCCGTGCCTCCTGCACTTTCCCAGATTTATATAGGAAACCCTTGTTTCCTGGAGATGTTCATTCATTTATATGCCATCTCGAGTGCACAAGTCTTGAAAGTATCTTAGCGAGGCAAGGGCAGGATGGATCCGGACGACGGTCTCTTCGAAGATCGTGGAAGGATTCAAGTGATCTCTCCACTTTTACTACTGTACATGCTGTTCGTAATAATGAAGAACCATCTTGTTCCTGAACTTACGTGTTAATATCTATTTGCATATCTGAAAAGATTGATTATTAAGCATTTATTATGGTTTATATAATGTTTCACATGGATTACACTAACGTTTAGAAGAAGTATATGATGTACAACTAGGTTTCTGTGCACGTTATTTCTTGTTTTCCAAGTTAAGGAGGAAGAAGGGTTGTTGGGGGTTTGGACCCCGCGGGATCTACATCAAACGTAGGACTACGGGTGAGTTCTACTATCGTTGTTATCTATTTTTTAGCATTCAAGTATGGTTGTGTGTGAGTCCTTCTGAATAGCATGCCCTGATCTGTGGAGGTTTTGACCCAACAAACCTCTAGGGTGTTTTTCCCCGAAACAAATACTAACATAAATATGCCTTAAATATTTTCTGGAGAAGATAAGATCAAAACCTAAATTTTTGGGTCTGCGCACTTAGCCAGTTACCTACCTTTATTGATGGTAGGTTGCAACACTTTGACCTCATGCCACCAGCATTATTTTATGGGAAAAAACATGTTGATCCCTTTCTGGAAGTGTTTCCTCAAATGGAGGAGAAGCTTCATGCAATAGAAGCTTCCAAAACAATGAGATGGATATTGTTTGGTGGAGATATGGTCAAACTCTCTCATTTGGAGCTCTTGATCTTATCATTAACGAATTTTCCCTTGAGAAGTGGGCCTTCCTCCTTTTATGGACTCCTAACTCCTCCCTTCCTATAAATTGAATTCCATCCCTTTATTAATGGTTGGTCATGTTGGGATGGTCTGATCATTAATCCTTTGTATCCCTATACTGTGATAATGCCTAAATTTCCACTCGGGAGAAGGATTTCTTGAAGAGCCTCAGTTTAGACTTGGACATCACTAGAAGGAGGCCTTCAACGTCAGGGCCATGATTGTAAGCTTCCTATTTTATATTATTAATAATACATCTGGTGTTTCACTTTCCATATTTTTTTGATGTATTTACAAGTATCTTAATGCTCCTTGATCTGTTAGGTAGTTTGTATTTGATGTATGTTATTTTTTGTGTTACATTTTTTGTTGTTTCTTGATCTCCTACAGGTATTCAAACTTCATAAGAAACAAGGAGAAAACCTAAAGGATCGTGGATCAATGTCTTCATCGAAGGATTGAATGATAGCATCATGAAGAGGTAGGTTCTTCCTCCTCCTCTTTCACTTTGAATATAAACTAGGAAAGTGTACACTATAGTCTCGTGCATTGCAAGAACCACTCTAGGTCTAGAGAGATCACCTTTTTCCACAGACGGGATTGCCTTCACAACAGGGTGACCAGATTTCCCGAGGGACTATGTAGCAGATAAGGGAAGGACATGATGGATTTTTTTTGGTCATTATCATTTCCATATGGAATCATATGCACATTGGGAGTGTGCCTTGGAATTGTGAGCCAATAGCTATTCACTGAGAGAAAAAGTGGCACAATTTTGTAGTGATAAACACTTGATGCAGGTTTGATTTTTGTAGTGGATTATAGACTTCCTGGGAAGGAGGTGAATCATGGTACTACTTTTGAGGGTGGAGGTGTGAGCCTTTAGATTCCTTTGTTTCTGAGACATGGACTCTATCCTTTTATTTGATGGTTAGATAAAATGTGCATATGTTTATATTATTGTAAATATTGTATCAAGATGGATTTATAAATATCCATAGATAATATGGTTATTTTCTGGTTGAAGCAAATTTGCATGAGTGTATGTGTGGTTTTGCTGTAAATACCGTAATGAGCTGTGTTATAAAGCTCTGGTAACCAGTATGTTTTTCATGTTTTCAGTAGTGATTATTAGAAATATTGGAATGAGCTATGTTATAAAGCTTGATGGGTAGTATCTTTTGGTTGTCAGTGGCCTTGTTGGTTATAGTTTTCATAGAACACCAAGAACGATGTCCCAAAAAGGGGAGGATTTTGTAATATCCCTAGGTTAAAAATCCTTGTAATAAAATTAATAAAGTCAAAATAAGACCAACGTCATGGGACATGTATTCCAAGCTGAATGGTGGTTAGATCATCCTAGTGGATGTCACATATTTTCATGTGAGGAAAATTGAAGGAAATTAGAGGGAAAATGAAGAAAATAGAGGCCTCAATGATAAAAATGTTTTACGATTATCAATTCCTGATTTTTTCTTAACTTTCGTTGGTTTATCTTTTTTTATTTTTTCAGTTTTAGCTTGTATCTCTCTCTCTCTCTATTCTCTCTCTCATACTCTTGCACACTTAGAGAATTATTGGAGTACTATAGAATTGGAGAAAGGAAGGAAAAGGAAGGAAAAGAAAGAAAAATGAGTCAAATATCAAGCAAGGAAGAGTTGGATCAAGCTGCTAGAACAAGATTACATGCATGTACTGAGTTATATGTATTATTTCCTTGCTAGTTTTGGCATGCATGATATATGCATGTGTATATTTGGTTCTCTTACTATTATTGGCATGGATTTTTCCAGTTGTGATAGTGGTTTTCATCCTTTATTTAACATTCCTAGATATCCATGGTGTGATGGGGTTCTTTCTCTTGGTTGAGATAGATTTAGATATGGTTTAAAAACTAAGTGGGGTGGTCTCACAAAAATTCCGAAATGCATAGAAATCCCTGAACTGGTAAAGGTGGGATATGTGTTAAAGCCTAAGGGTGGAGACAGGAAAATTCCTCATGGTTTAGGTGGAGAGATCCATAGGAATCCATGCTTGTTTAGGTCCTTGTGATCCCCAAAACAATAATGGTGGGATTGTGGTAAATCCTGTAGTGTATGTTTCTTGTTTGGGCCTAGGAATCCTTGACCAATATATGTGGGGGATATACAGTAAATCCTGGTTGTATAGGTGCTTGCTTCGGGCCTAGAAATCCTAGACCATTTTTGGAGGGATATGCAGTAAAGCCCAAGAATAATGCCCATTTTGTTGTGAGTCCCACATTCATGCATGGAATATGGAACATGGTTGATTGGATGAAAGAAATATTTGGTTCAACCCAATATATGGTCAGGTAGTATATGGAAGTCCCTAACTTGGTTGGATTTTTCATATGTTAATAAGATCTATTTTTCCTTTGTATTTCATGAGTATTTATAATTGTTAGTATGTGATTTTAATGAATTTTATCTTAGTATTATTCTGCTAGTTCTAAGCATGGTTTATTACAAAATTGAGTTATGGATTTCATCATGTTTAGGTTAATAAATTAAATTTTAATTAATGAACGACCTAATAGATGGTATTTCAGCTATTATATGAGAGCATCAAACCTTCTTGATGATCCTAAAATAAGTATGAGATCCCTATGTTAAAATATGTAATTATGACCTATAAATTACATGTTCATGTGTGTTTGACAGAATGTATGTCATGGTTAGGCCTTGATAGGTCAATCCCTTGATGGGGTTTTGAATGATTTTTCATGGTGTTAATTATTGTTCTAGAAATTTTCATCAAGTTCTGGGCAGTGACCTCAAGTCTAGCCCTTGGAGGATTGTGCATGCAACTAGAGGATTTCAGTCGCATATATGCATCCTTGTGCATGTGAATGGGAGTTTAGATGGGTGAAAATGAAAGTTAACTCAGGGTTTGGGAACCTAGAAGGGTGGTCTATACCTTGGGGATCTTGTAGCACCTGAGGGAAGTCAATAAGGTTTTGGTTTGTCATTTACACTTCCTTAAGGTGTTCTAGGAGGTTGAATAATATCATAGTAACTCTTTGTCACATGTTTACCATGATAGGCCCGTTATCTTTGGTAAATGTGGGATGAGGGTGTTACAAAGTGGTATTAGAGAAGGATGCACTCTCTTTGGATATTATTTGATACCATAGGGTGGTATCAAAGCAAGTTTCTGTTATATTATGGTGTGTTACATAGTATTTTTTCACCATCCCTACATTCCCCATCCTGAATACTGGAGGAATGTAAGTGTGACACTTGTCTATTTTTATACATCATGCTCAATTTTATTGAATCCATTAACATGTTAAGAACACATTTTCTATTCTATTCCAGAAGTTTACCCTTTAAAACATCTATTTTTGGGGCAGCGCAGTTGTGTAGCTATGACATTGTGCTAATGTCCAGATTAAAACTAGGCCTCTCGTCATGGTTTCTCTGTCTCTGAAGGGCACCCATGCCGAGCTTCTTTTGGAAAGTTTTTAAAATGTAAATGAAGCTTCCATGATGTAAAACCTTCATAAGCGGAGTCATGGATGTTTGTTCGACTAGATGAGGTCGAGTTTCTCTCTTTGGCCTTCTACTTCCTATAAAAATGCAACTTCCCAATGAGATAAGGCCTTCCCTCCACCATATGTGGATCCCAAAGCTCATCCTCTACTCTTATAAATCCCTATTCATTCCATTGAATCAACTAGCCAGACATAGCTAGATTAGATTAGGAGCTGATAGCAGAATATAGTCCATATTTGGGAGAGATAGTTTGAACCTTTCACCTCTCCTAGTTGAACTGATGAACAAATGGTTTGAGACGTGCCTGACTAAACCCATCGAAGTAGTTCTACAACATCAAGGCATAGGTTGTAAACTTCTTTCTTTATTTATCAATATGACATCACTGATTTCTAGTTCCAACTATGTTGTGTTAATGATTAAAGTTTCTAACTCTCCTTGACTAGTTGGATATTTATAAATGAACATGTATGCTTGTATATTGTTAGTGATTGTTTGATCTTTGTGCAGGTGTAAATATTGCTACCTAAGGAGTGGGAGGCTTGAAGGACAAGGATCAAAGTATCGCTGCAACACATCACATCAAAAGTATTGGATTGAGGTAGGAAACCTATCTAATCCTGATTTCATTTATAAGCTAGGAATCTAGGAACCAACATGTTACCTTATTGCTAGACCCTCCCTAGGGCTAGAGGGATCACCTCTGTTCACAGAGGGGATTTTCCTTCACAAAAAGTTGGTGACCATACTGGGGAGTTTAGCCAATGCCCATTGTCTCTTATTTATTCATTTTGAATTTTTGATTATCTTTCCAACTTTGGCTGTATTATTGTTTTTTTGTTGTTTTTGGCTTGTTTGTTTTCTCCTGGCCACATAGACTTGTCCTAGAGTGATAAGCCTGTATTTTGTTAGTCGTCAGTATTTTTCACCTATTGATGATGACTAGTTTTTAAAGCCAATTTTTCTAGCAGCTGATCTCCAATTTGTCAAATTTGTCAACTAGAAAACACCCCTAAACATTTTTCCCTCCTACCTTTTCAATCAGCCTATGATGATAAAAAACCTAATTTTCAAGCCCTATCTAGTCTCAGTCATACAAACTTGTCCATCAACTGTCATAAGCTAAAGTCATCTATTGTCATTCATCTTCATCCGCAGGTCATTCATTAACCAACTGTTGATAAGAATGTCAACCACCCTACCTCTGGTCATATTTCATCTTAATATCTGGCCATACCAAAGAGAATACTCCAAATCTATCAAAGATCTCCCCTAAGTTAGGTAGTGGCGCTTTAGGAAATCCTCCCTTGGAAAATTATCCTAAGCCAAAAGAACCTTTGTCTAATACCAACCAGTCATAGATAGCCCTTTGATTTTGCAAACAAAGCTTCATACACCCTTAGGTTGTGCCACTAACAGGTCTTGATGTCTTAGCAGTACATGTTTCAAAATCCAAACTGATATTGGGATGATTTACAGTGTTTTAGTGTCTATTTCAAAATCAGATATGTACAAGTATTCCAGAATACATTTTCAAGCTAAACATGAGAAGAAAGCTGCTTCTCACGTTGTTTTGATGTTGGGAAAAGAGTACTGGTTAGAGAGGAAATTAAATAAACCTCTGCAAACACAATCAAGAAAGGTTAGTAAAAAATGACTAGAAATCAAATACTCTACAGATACAAGTCATGTTGCTCCTAGGGTCAAAATATTCATAAGGTTTTTCTATCAACAAGATACACATCTCAGAGCATGCTCCTCATGGAATATTGTCAATTTTTCACTTTTATTACTTGTTGTGATATACCAAGCAGAGCTAGGCATTACAAGGAAAGATGACATAGTTTGAGAAAGGGATGAAATGTCACTTGTTGTTAACCTACTTCAAGCACGAGCAGATGGTTGGGTCACTGTGTTAACCTCCTCCAAGCATGAGCAGATGGTTATGTCATTTGTTGTAAACCTCCTTCATTTAAAAGCAGATGGTTTGGAAATATGATAAAGGCTTCCTTCATTTAACAAGTAGAGGGTCAGGAATAGAGGTATAACCTCATTCAAAGAGCACAAGGATAATAATGCTTCAAATGGCTTGAAAACTGGTTTACAACATTTTCTCCAATGGATGAAACCACTGATACAACACTGGTGTTTCAAGGGATGCTTACATAGCTTCACTATTTGAAAGATAGAGTTAAAAATTAGTAGAAAGAAATTGAAGGCTTATGAGATAAAAAGTGGTGTTAAACATATGACATACAATAATACTATGATGTTCAAGAAGATTTGTTTTTCATATCCATAAATATCTTCTTCAAAAGCAATCTGAAGCTAGAATGCCCAAAACTCAAAGCAACTTCATCAAAATGGCAAGAAAATAGGCTAGCCTTGCTTCTCATAAATACCTTTGCAAATAAATAACTCAGAGATAGTATGTATGAGGAAAGCTATGACAAACTGTCTCAAATTCAAGACAACATTCAAAGAAACAAGGCATTAGACAACCATAGACAAGACCTCTTGATGAACATGTGAAAGAACTCTGCTGTTGTATGTGATTGCATTAAGGGTCTCTAAAGTCCTTTCTCCTTGATCAACAAATATGAATCGAGCCATTGGTAAGTTAAATTAAAAGTGCCACTGGCGTCAAAGGTTATTGGCATAAAGTGCCATAACCATGTTTTATGTTTTAAAAAAAAAATCCAAAAAGCCTTTTTTGGAAAGTATAAAGGTGGAGAGACCGTTGAAAAAGCCCCTTGTGCAAATTCAAAACTCAAATCAATGCTCCCCTAGCTATTCATTGGAGAAACTTGGTTTTCGGGCAAAATTTTCAAGTTTTTCAGGGCTCCAAGCCTGTACGGTGCACCTGTGAGTGTGCACGGTGCACCTGTGAGTGCAAATACACAGCACTTACACTGCTACGTGACATGCCTGTAGCAGTGCGGAGCGCGCCTGTGCGCGGGTTCACCAACTGCCCGAAGGCTGAATCGACAATCTACATTGTGCGGCGCTCTCTTCTGCGAACGTGCCACTCACCCAAAAGCCCTCAAAAAATACCTTTGAAAGCTGAATCAAAGATCAACAAAGCCCTTAAGCATTTTTCAAGGTATTTTTCTCACTCCATGATAAATTTTGAGGTTAAGAGGTGGTGTGCTCTTGTTGTGTTTTCAAGAGAGAAACAATGATTATAAGTTTGGGTTTTTGGTCAAAAATCAAAGGGTTTTTGTTGACTGTGGGTGTCAAACATTCACACAGTGATAGGCAAAAGTGTTTGATCAGTTTTAGAGAGCCCTAGTTTCCTTTCAAAGACAGTGATAGCAAAAGAATATGGTTTTAAGGGAAAGGGGTCCGTGCCAAGATAAAAGGGGATTCCTCTTCAAACGAAAACCACCAACACACCCTGTATAAGTCTTTTTGCTCAAACACAGTGATAAAAGGAGATAGGTGGTTTATCAAAATTGAAAATAATCTCCTTGGTCTTGACTAGCAAGTGATAGAACAGTGAAAAAGGGATTTTTATTGTGTCAATTTGAAGGCTTCTTGATTGTGCTATTAAAATAGCTAAAACTATACACAGTCGCTAGATAGATAAACAAAGTTTGCAAAGATCTTAAAACATTTTTTGATCATCTAGACAGTGGTTAGAAGATGAAGGCTTGGTAAATATAAAAGTTCCTTTTTGTGTTGTGAGATAGCAAACTCTGTGCAGCTTCCATAGTTCAAAAAGCAGATTCTGTGTTGAAAGTTTTTTCAAGTCAGTTGAAGGTGTCTTGTTTTACTTTGAAAAGGGCAGTAAAAAACCAAAAGGGCGGTGCTTGAGGGTAGGATATTTTGTGCCAAACAAAAGAGTTCTTTCTTGAACAAGGAAACACAAACACATCTTCTTCAAAATCCTTGCTCAAGCACAGTGATGAATTGATTTTGTTTTTCATTTGAAAAATACTTGTTTGATTGGCATCAAAGAGGCACAGTGAATTATAAGGAGGAAAAAGTGTGGTGTTGGGAAACCATTTCAAAAACCATTTGAGACAGTTTTTCTTAGTCAACTAGCAAAGAGTATCAAAAACAAAAATGCCTCCCAGGAAAGACAGCAGAAGTGGCCCTCATAGGAGGTTTGAACCTGTTTCAACTGAAGAGGTAAATGCTCATCCATCGGTCATGTTTAACTTTCATGAAGTTGGATGTCTAGATTTTTTTAAAAGGGTTCAGGAGGTGAAAATCTATCTCCCCTTGACACATCTATGTGCTTTGAGATTACAAGGGAAACACTTTCAGCTGGTAGGCCTGGATTTCAAATTTTCTCCTAGATCCATTTCCAAAGCCACCAAAATCCCTTATGTCGAAGAGAAATGGTTTAAACAGAGCCACCTAGACTTAGAAAAATACAAACCATTTTTGAAGCTGGAGCATCGAGATACATGCCCATCCATCTTTCCTTTTTCATATATATTGACTAGCTATTCTCCCCTCATGAAGATAATCATGAAATATTTCACATGCGAGGGAAGGTTCTCCCAGGTCTATTCTTACCATGTCCAGTTGCTCATGCACTTCAAAAGAGCCCAATTGTTAAATATCCCCTTCTTCCTCCATAGAAGTATTGAAAATATGGCCTCCATTGTTCAAAAAATACCTCCTTCTCAGCAATCAGCTTGCCTTTTCCATCATTCACTCATCAAGATTGTCATTCTTCATCAACTTGAGAGAAGAAGGGAATCTCTTGGGACACTTTCATTGCACATCCAGATTTCACCACTGTTCCTTTATCCCATGCATCTCCTTCACCTTCCACTCAGCATATTTTTCCTTCTTCAAGTAAGCCCATTCCCAAGAAGCTAAAATTTCCCATGATTACTGAAGAAGAGGAGCATAGTTAAGAAGGGCAGCAAGATGAGGAAGAGCAGCATGATGAGGAAAGGCATCAAGGTGAAGAAGAACACAGTGAGGAAAGGCAGCAAAGTGAATAAAAACAAAATGAGGAAAGGCAGCAAAGTGAAGAAAAACACAGTGATGATATGCAACACAGTGATGAAGAAAAGTGCCATGAAAAAGAGAAAAACAGTGAGGAGGGAAATGATGAGGAAATTGAATAGTTTGATGAGGATATTGGTAGCCTTCACAGCAGCAAAAATGATGAATATGAAGCCCAAAAAATTAAAGAGACATAGCCTCAAAGTCCTAAAGAAAGCAAAGACAAAAGTAAAGAGGGCAGCCCTCAAAAACACATGCAAGATGATAGTCAAAGCATTCATGAAGAAACTCAAAACAGTGGCAAGGATGATGAGGGAAGTAGCAAGGGAAAAGAGAAAATAGAGCATGTGCTAGCTGCCTCTCCTAGGCAAGGGGCCATGCTTTCTTATCCAAAAGTAACAAATCCCCGCACATCAAAGAAAAGGGTGCATCAAACTATAACTCCAAATGTTACTAGGGCCCTCCGAAGCAAGGGGAAATTGCCCAAGCAACCCATTGTCAAATTACCCAAGAGGAGGAAGACCAAGAAGGCCACCCAAAGAAAGGGAAAGGAGAAAGAAGAAAGAAGCCATGAGAAGGAGAGGTACTTTGACATAATTTAGATCCAAAGTGATGATAGTGACAATGAGGCCTGAATCCTAGATTCTCTCTTGATCAATAGAGAAGAACAAATTCATAATTTTAGGGCAGATCTAGAGAGGTCTAGAAACTTCATTCACTTTTTGAAAACACAAAACAAACAGATGAGTGTCCACATGGCGGTATATGAGACTCCATGGAAAATTTTAGGGGCTAATGTTCGTAGGTGGGCTAATTTTCCATGGTTTTTCCAAAAAACGTTTCGCCAATTTCCAATATTTTATAAAATTGATTCGCCCAAATTTTACAATATAAAATTATTTTACATTAAAAATCGCCAACATTATATAGAAAATATATATATAATATCATTATAAATTTGAATAATTTTACAAATACATCAATAAATTTTTATAGTTTTCATATTAGGGACTAGTGAGATTCGCCAATTTTTTAAACTTCAATATAGTTTTCCATCCTTAAAATTTTCCTAGTGAGACACGCACCATAAAATATCAAAGAGAGGCCTCCAAGGCACAAATTCAGTTGGATGATCTCATGGGGGAGTTCAATGATATAAAATATGAATATCATCCAAGAAGAAAGAGGCCAAGGACGATGGGACTCAGAAGAGCCTTAGAGAAACAAAAGGAGGAGGAAGCTGCCCTTTTCCAATATTTTCCTCTCACTACTTTGTTCACCCAAGAGATAGAAAACAATCAAGAAGAATGGCTTGAGAGGGTGAATGATATCTTAGAGAAGAAGTTGGAAAAGTCCAATAGAGATTTGGACTTTCAAAGGAGGATGACCGGGCACTATAAGAAGCTTAATCAGTTCGACCGATGGAAATTGAAGGCCACACAAGAAAAACTCAAGGAAGCTCAAAAGAGGCGCCTGGCACCAAAAATGAAGAAAGACACCTCAAGTCTCAAAATTTTGGCGTCAGCTTCTCAGCATGTTTTTGAAAACCCTTGAGGGTCATGCTCGCCAAAATTGGGCGAAATTCAACAAGTTTTGGTTTTTTGTCATTTTTGGGCTTTTGGCTAAAAATCATGGGCATTTCCATTTCTGTTTGGGACATCCTCAAAGGATGAAAATGGTATCATTGGATGTCATAACTTTATGGGCATCTACTCAACAATTTTCAGATCATTTTAAGATGATTTGGTCCCCAAAAATGGTGAAAAATAGTCACTTTTTCCACACGCTGCCCTGTCTATCAACAAAGTCTATTTTCTAGGTTTTTACACATAGGTCAGTTTTTGATAGACTTACAATGATCAGTTTGGAGAAAAAAAATAATTTTCAGAAAATAGACATCCATATTTTTCCAACGAGCCATCACATGCCTCGTTTTGACATCGGGAAGGCCTCCAAAATTTGCCGGCAAGATAGAGGATTTTCTGCTGATATATTTCTTAAGTATTTTTGTGAAAAATGCACTTTTCTGAAGTGGCTTTTCCTAATGTGCGTTTAGCTATTTTTGGGCATGGTTAGTTATGAAAAGTCATTATATTTTAATTTTTTAGCATTTTTGAGATAGTTTATTAGATATTTTGTGCCTTTGGCTTTGCAAAGCCTTAAGGAAAAAATCAGATATTTTTGATGGGCCAATGAGATTGCAAGTTTCACTAGGAGGTTTTTCCTCATCTTGGCCTATATATTCCAGGATACTTCATTGTAAATAAGGCTGAAATTGATGATATAGAGCAATATATGGTTATACAAGCTTGGAAGAAACACTTGTCTCATGCATTGGATAATTTCTTGAATGCTTTTGGATGATGAAAGAGGACTGTTGTTGGATTCCTTGACTTGGTATAATGGTATAGTGTCCCTCTTTGTTATGCTTCTTAGTTTTCATTCATATTCCATATTCTTGCTTGATATAAGAAAGTAGAGAATAGATTTGAGACATGCCCTTGGAGGCACCTAAAATTTCCTATTTCTTTATATTTTCTATGTTTTCTTCCTTCTTATTCATATCAAAGAATCCTTGATTGCTCTTTGATAACTGAAGAAATTGTTTGCTTGTTTCATTTATGGTTTTATGCATGCTAAGTATGATTCACGGTATGCCTTGCTTAATCATGGCTAGTCATAGCTCCACCTCTGAAACCTTTCTTTGATTGTTTTATTGTCTTAGTTGAACCAAGGAGGTCTTTTACTAATCTTTCCCTTTGCCTAAAAGTATGAAATCTTGCTTCAAAGTGCCCAATAGCTTGAAATACTATGCCTAGGTGTTTCCTCATAGTAATTTGAGTTGTTTTTTTGTCTTAATTGTTTTTCCCCAAAGTCTGATAGCAATTTCCCAAAGTTAGAGAGTCATATATCTCTATGCATTGCTTGAATGTTTATTTCTATGCATTGATCAGTTTATAGTTACATTACTCATGATTAATGGTTAGCCCTACCATGCTTATGTCAGCTATTGAACTATTTATGTTTGAAATCCTTTTTTCTTCACAAATTTAGTGTCCATCCCACTCCGTTTTACCCAAAGATCCATTTTACCTTGATCAAATCGGCCCTTCAACATACCTTGTATCACCATCTGAAAGCTTTCTTAACCTTTTCGACCCCATATCCTAGTTGATCTGACATATTTTTACCTATCTTAGTCTTTGATCAGTTCATCCCTCACAAACCTAAAAGAAAAACTAAAAACTTACTTCATAACTAGCCTAAAATTAGAAACACAAGAAGTAAAACACATAGATATCCCTTACACAATAGAGAAAGCCCTCTCTGAGTCCAGGAAGGCTAGGTCCTTGGGCTCCAAAGATTGGTTTGATGTTACCCTATCACTTGTGTTGCCAATCATCCAAATCACAGGACCCTAACATAATGTCGATCACGGTGGGACATTGAGTAATAAACAAACTTAGACTTCCCTAAACATTTCAGCAGCCTTAGGAATACTATCTGATTGACTTATCCCACTGCTGACTAACATAATGGCGATCATGGTGGGACACTGAGTAACAAACAAACTTAGATTCCCTAAAACATTTCAGCAGCCTTAGAAATACTATCTGATTGACTTATCCCGCCGCTCCCTAACATAATGGCGATCACGGTGGGACCATCCGAGTTAGTGAAAATCTAAGTACTCCTTAGTAACTCTCAAAGTCTCAATCAAACTTAGAAAACTTAAGTTTTGTTTGAAGAGTAGAAGCTAGCTCTTTCACCATCTTAGAAAAATGATCATTCAGTTATAGGAAACTCTTTCAAACCTCATAGGCTACACATAAAAACTCAGAAAACCCCAAAAACTTCCCCAGATTGTCTTTTCCCTAGTTATTAGTGGTGGACCATAGCTACATCTCTATAAAAACAACCAAGTTCCACCTGGCGACTCCACTAGCCTCCAGTAGACTAAAATTCCATAAAAAACCAAAAATTTCATAAAACCATACCTTTCTGTTGAATCATCCTTTCCAAAACTTAAGACTCATGGTGTAAACTCTGTGATCAGTGAAAAACTAAGTATAACTTAGTGATTCAGAAAACTTCACCTGAACATAGAATATAAACATAAATAAACTTGCAAATAGAACCATTAGCTTATCCAGACAGCCTAGAAAACTGTTGAAACCAAGTAATAATTCTTCCTTGCAAGTCTTCACCTCAACTTTTGCTAGAAATGTTTTTCCCAAAAGTATCTTTGATAGTATTGGTGGTGGACCATAGATCTCAAAGAAATCCACCTAGCGACTCCACTAGCCTAATTTTTGTTTGACCATCCTTCACATTAACAAAACCCCTAGAGGGTCCATCCATCCAAAACAATCACAAATACCATCCTCTCTAAACTCTGAATTCAAAATCTGGCTTCACAAAGAATCTACACCAGATCTCATCCAGACCCAAATCCCCCTATCATAGTAGATGACCCAGAGAAGATTATGTGGCAAGCTTCCAAAACTAGCAACTTAGCTACTGATAAGTCCATCCATAAAACAAGATCAGTACCTGAACGTCTCACATCCTTGTAGGATTCCCCATTTGACTTAAAATCAGCAAAAACCCTTTTTAGAAGCAAGTCATAAAGTAAGGTAAACTTTGATGATCTTGAGCCCCTAGATTTGCCACAAAGTCCTAGTAGAGAAGCCTCACCTGCTACACCTCCCGACTTACAGCTTCTCCATCACTTTGGCTCCTACCACCCCAGATCTGCTCAAAATCAGGTCACTAACTCAAGTACATCCACCACACCCATCCAAACCACTACTTTTCAAATCTCCTTAGCTCATCCTACCAGCCCTCATATTGTAAATCATCTGTTAGATCCTGTCATGGCAGCTTGGTATGCCCCTTTGGTGTTGCCACACCTTTTGGCTCCTTTACAAAATGATTATTGATCCAAAATCCTGCACTTTACCAGAGTTGAGGCTACTATTGCCCAACAACATGTAGATAGAATTAGCGATGCCTTTGAATACATGGAAATATAAGATGAGACTATAAGAATGAGGATGTCCGCCTAAAGCCTGGGGGGAGAACCTAAAAAATGGTTTAAGAGCTTAACTCCAAACATCATACACGATCTCCGAGAACTCCACCAAACCTTCATAAATAAGTGGGAAATCAAAAAGAACCCCATTCAAATCCCGTCAGAGTATAACAATATAAAAAGGGAAAATGGGGAAAGTGTCCAGGAATACTGCACTAGGTTCAACAGTGTTTATAACGCCCTCCCGCCTCACTTCAAACCTCCACTTGGATCAGCCTTAGCAAATTTCCCCAAAGGTTTCGAACCAAACATGACTTATCAACTAAGAGACAAGGACCCCCCAACCTTAGAGGAAATGCAAAAAGTGGCCATAAGTGCATAAGCCAACTTAGCAGAAAAGAGAGCTAGGACCAGATCAGAAAGGAAAGTCACATACCGGGATGAGGTCTCCCCTTTAGCCCCTTCCTTAGATCCTAGAATAGATGACTTGGTTAGATCCACGGTGAAAAGACACCTCTTAGGGACAACCAGCCAAAACCTCCAAACAGAAATCAGAACCAAAACTTTAGGAGAGAATAGCCTAAAAAAAAACCAAGGGAAACTGACCAACAAATTAGGCCACCTTTTAATGAAAATTATGTTGATGAGGATGAGAAGGATACACAACCCATTGATGAAAGTCATTAGAACCTAATAGGTTTTGATAATGAGTGTGAGGTTTACCTCACAAAAGAAGAACAAGATTTCTTCTCTCCAAATCAAAATGAAGCCAACTATGAAGATCTCGAAGATCCTGTTATAGATTTTCAAAATTCCATAATAGAAGCTCATAGGCAGTATGATCTTAGAAGCAGAAAAAACCAAGACAACTCCAAGAAAGGTAGCTCAGACACTACTAAAACCCCTGATACCATCCTTAAAAGAGCAGTGGATAGCAACAAAATCATGGTCAAGAAAACTGACCAAAGCAAAGATAAAGCTATTCAGACAAGCCTTGGCCCAGATTTTCCCAGTACCTCTTCCAAGATTCCTGAGATGGCTTTTTTGAAAAAAATCCCAAAACAAAGTCAGCAAACTCAGAACATAGTGAAAGTCATGGCTGAAAAAACTAAAGAAAATCTATCTAAACTAGAAGAACCCTTCAGTTTTGAGGGAGAAATCGCCAAAATAAATGTTACCATGCCTCTCACTGAACTTATCGCCCAAAGCTCTTATAAATCCCAAGTGTTAAAGGTCCTGAATATAGGAAATGATGCAAACACCCTAAATCTAGCTGATGACACTCCTGAAGTGTTGTTTGGTCCAAAAATAGAAGGGAAATTCCAAGAAGGAACCACTCTTCCCTTTTATATCAGTCTGAATATCCATGAACAAATCCTACACGATGCCATGCTAGACTCTGGGGCCTCGCATAATCTCATGCCAAAGGTGGTGATGGAAATATTAGGCCTAGAAATAACAAAACCTTATAAAGACTTATATTCATTTGATTCAAGTAGAGTAAAGTGTCTAGGCTTAATCAAAGATATTTTTTTCAGTTTGGCCCAAATACCTACAAAACACCTGATCATGGACATAATGGTAGCATACATCCCCCCCATGTATGGAATTCTTTTATCCAGAACTTGGGGAGATAAGCTTAAGGGAAATATTCAACTTGATATGTCCTATGCCACTATTCCTGTGTTTAACCAAACTAGAATACTCTATCGGGATTCACACATGAAATATATGGTCAACAGTAAAGAAAGGCCAGATAACATCCCGATGTACTCCTTGCATTATGATATGAACTCTTTCATTTTACACACTGATGAAGACATTGAAGAACAGTCAGGAGGATTTGAAACAAACTTAGACCCACCACATCAGCTACCCCAAGTTCTCTATGATTAACTAGACACTCAAAATTATCATGACCATGAGCAGTTATGTCTTGAGGAAAGAGAGTTCGCTTCTCTTGAAACAAAGATAGAGAAAGAAGCACAAAACATTATACACCATCAAGAAAATTGCTAAAACCATAGGCAAACATCAGTAGTAACATCAGGAGACTTTTTCAGAACAGAGGCATTAGAAGACTTGCATATCACAAACCTCTTTGGAAATCAGGGGCAGGGTAGCTTAATGTTCTTACCATACCTTAAAGATTTACCATCATGTAACTCTACCCCTTCAAATGAAACCTTGACTGTAGCCATAATAGCTCAAAATCTAGGAAAACTATCTAAAAAACTTCTTATGAAAGGATATGATGACTACAATCCAAATATACCTGAGTTTTTTGAACTAGCTAGCATTCTGCCACTCCACCAAAGACTTAGAACTGCTAGAATTTTCAATATTGTTCAAAATAATACTTCATGTAGAGAAAACAATGAGAAGCACTATGCCACTTCCATCACTCCAAGAAACAACTTCGACAAAAGAAAATACAAAAGTCTTTACCAAACAATAGTAGTCAAAGATAAAACAGCTGGTCATAGGATCTGTTTTGATTTTATACATACAAATACACACCCTTGTGATAGAAATTATATCCTTCTGGCCCAAGACCATGATATAATAATGATAAATGCTTTAATCATGTGTCTTTGCAAAATGATGTTTCAGGATATCACCAAATAATTCCTTTGCAAAGCAATCAACTCAAAGAAATTTTCAATTATGCTGGAAGTAGTTCCATCTTCAAACCCAAAATTGCAAAACCACTGGACACCAAAAACATGCTCCTAAAAGCCATGTTTCTAGTTCTGAATTTCTGCATTCTGACGTACCTTGATGATGTCATCATATACTTCAAAAATGACAAAGAATATCTGCATTATTTGAAAAGTATGTACAGTAAAAGAAGAAGTGGGAATCAAAGGTATAAAGAGGTACAACAGGAAGATATGGGGTTGTTTAGAGATTCATGCATGAATTCTTATGTCATGCTTGAAAGAGAAAATTTTCCAAATTTTTCTTTTCAAGAGTTGAGTGGACCAAGAGTGGTAGGAGATCCTTATGAAGATAAGATGCTTAAGTTTCACCATTTCCAGGATTTATGAGTTAAAACATTTTCAATCATTGTATGTACCATTGTTTGAAAAATAAATAAATAAACAGAAAATTCAAAAACAATAGAAAAATAGAAAAAGAGGGCAGTTTGAAAAATAGAAAGAAAGCCCCATGTTCAAAAAATAGTCATTCTGAAAGCGCGCAATTCTAAATGTTGCTACTACTGCTCAAAATGTCTTATTTAGTTATCTAGCCTAATCATAACTGAACATGTTTTAAATTTATTTGCTGATAAGTTAGTGAGAGGAAAGATAGTCAACATTGTGTAAGCTTGACTTGTCAAAGAAAATAGATTAGGAAAATATACTGGTTCCACATGCTCAAAACAGAACCAAAGAGGAAAACAAGGATGAAAAACAAAATGAGTATCCTACCCCTGATTTTCTAGATTTCCTTTTATGCAAAATAATATTTGTGTGCAGCTTGTCTTTCATGCCACAAGTACATGACAAATCAGACTGTCTAATCTTGATTTGGTCATTTTTCAATTTCATTTTTTATATTAGAGAATAAAATCCTGTCAAACAGCTTAACCTTGACAGTCGATCTAGTATAGGTAGAGAAACAAAGGAGTTCATTAGCTTAATCTGAACTCTCGACAGATATAAGTGTAGAATTAGATAGTGTCATTTTTCAAAAAAATTATGTCAAAGGGTTTCCAATCCAAATACACCCAAAAGAAGAAAAAATGTTAGGAAATATAGTGGGGTAGGTAGAAATGACTTTGATGCTAATCATGCTGTCAATTTTCAGAAATAGCATCAAGGAAGAAAGAAATTTGCACCAATGCATAAAGCCACTGGTCTTCAAAGGACCAAGATCTGAAATTCTGGATACCTCCTGAAAAGGAGCTGCCCTCCCCAAATGGAGCCACTGTTAGTCATCGGTATTTTTCACCCGTTGATGATTTCTAGTTTTTAAAGCCAATTTTTCTAGCAGCTGATCTCCAATTTGTCAAAATTTTCAGCTAGAAAACACCCCTAAACATTTTTCCCTCCTACCTTTTCAATCAGCCTATGATGAGAAAAAACATAATTTTCAAGCCCTATCTAGTCTCAATCATACAAACTTTTCCATCAGCTGTCATAAGCTAAAGTCATCTACTGTCATTCACCCTCATCCGTAGGTCATTCATTAACCAAATGTTGATAAGAATGTTAGCCACCCTACCTCTGGTCGTATGTCATCTTAAGATCTGGCCATATCAAAGAGAATACTCCAAATCTGTCAAATATCTCCCCTAAGTTAGGTAGTGGCGCTTTAGGAAA
The DNA here is from genome assembly GCA_034641835.2 of Pinus albicaulis. NCBI lineage: Eukaryota > Viridiplantae > Streptophyta > Pinopsida > Pinales > Pinaceae > Pinus > Pinus albicaulis. Next base: position 851,458,489 of record CM076584.1, read on the forward strand.
TCCTCCCTTGGAAAACTATCCTAAGCCAAAAGAACCTCTGTCTAATACCAACCAATCATAGATAGCCCTCCTATTTTGCAAACAAAGCTTGATACACCCTTAGGTTGTGCCACTAACAGGTCTTTATGTGTCAGCAGTACATGTTTCAAAAGCCAAACTGATATTGGGATGATTTACAGTGTTTCAGTGTCTATTTCAAAAGCATATATGTACAAGTATTCCAAAAGACATTTTCAAGCTAAACATGAGAAGACAACTACTTCTCATGTTGTTTTGAGCCTGGGACAAGAGTACTAGTCAAAGAGGAAATTAAATAAACCTCTGCAAACACAGTCAAGAAAGGTTAGTAAAAAATGACTAGCAATCAAATACTCTACAGATACAAGTCATGTTGCTCCTGGGGTCAAAATATTCATAAGGGTTTGCTATCAACAGGATACACATCTCAGAGCATGCTCCGCATGGCATATTGTCAATTTTTCACTTTTATTACTTGTTGTGATATACCAAGCAGAGATAGGCATTACAAGGAAAGATGACACAGTTTGAGAAAGGGATGAAATGTCACTTGTTGTTAACCTCCTCCAAGCATGAGCAGATGGTTGAGTGACTGTGTTAACCTCCTCCAAGCATGAGCAGATGGTTATGTCATTTGTTATAAACCTCCTTCATTTAAGAGAAGATGGTTTGGAAATATGATAAAGGCCTCCTTCATTTAACAAGAAGAGGGCCAGGAACAGAGGTATAACCTCATTCAAAGAGCACAAGGATAAAAATGCTTCAAATGGCTTGAAAACTAGTTTACACCATTTTATCCAATGGATGAAACCACTGATACAATAGTGGTGTTTCAAGGGATGCTTACATAGGTTCACTATTTGAAAGACAGAGTTAAAAATTAGTAGAAATAAATTGAAGGCTTATGAGATAAAAACTGGTCTTAAACATATGATATACAGTAATACTATGATGTTCAAGAAGCTTTGTTTTTCATATCCATAAAGATCTTCTTCAAAGGTAATCTGAAGCTAGCCCAAAACTTAGAGCAACTTCATCAAAATGACAAGAAAATAGGCTAGCCTTGCTTCTCAAAAATACCTTTTCAAATAAATAACATAGAGACAGTATCATTAAGAAAGCTATGACAAACTATCTCAAATTCAAGACAACATTCAAAGAAACAAGGCATTACACCACCATAGACAAGAGCTCTTGATGAACATGTGAAAGAACTCTGTTGTTGTATGTGATTGCATTAAGGGTCTCTAAAGGCCTTTCTCCTTGATCAACAGATATGAATCGAGCCATTGGTAAGTTAAATTAAAAGTGCCATCGCAATCAAAGGCTATTGGCATAAAGTGCCATAACCATGTTTTATGTTTAAAAAAAACCAAAAAGCCTTTTCAAAAGGCATCCAAACCCTTACAATTAAACTACCAAGGCATCTGAGCTCATTGGAAAGTATAAAGGTGGAGAGACCGTTGAAAAAGCCCCTTGTGCAAATTCAAAACTCAAAGAAACACTCCCCTATCTGTTCATTGGAGAAACTTGGTTTTCGGGCAAACTTTTCAAGTTTTTCAGGGCTCCAAGCCTGCACGGCATGCCTAGGAGTGTGTGCGGCATGCCTGTGAGTGCAAATACATAACACTTACACTGCTACGTGACGTGCTTGTAGCGCTGCATATTCACCAACTGCCCGAAGGCCAACTTGACAGTCTACATTGCGTGGCGCTCTCTTCTGCGAACGTGCCGCTCACCCAAAAGCCCTCAAAAAACACCTTTGAAAGCTGACTCAAAGATCGACAAGGCCCTTAAGCATTTTCCAAGGTATTTTTATCACTCCATGATAAATTTTGAGGATAAGAGGTGGTGTGCTCTTGTTGTGTTTTCAAGAGAGAAACGGTGATTATAAGTTTGGGTTTTTAGTCGAAAATCAAAGATTTTTTGTTGACTGTGCGTGTCAAACATTCACACAGTGATAGGAAAAAGTGTTTGATCAATTTTACAGAGCCCTAGTTTTCTTTCAAAGATAGTGATAGCAAAGGAGTATGGTTTTAAGGGAAAGGGGTTCTTGCTAAGACAAAAGGGGATTACTCTTCAAACAAAAACCACCAGCACACCCTGTATAAGTCCTTTTTCTCAAACACAACGATGAAAGGAGATAGGTGGTTTATCAAAATTGAAAATAATCTCCTTGGTCATGAATAGAAAGTGATAGAACAATGAAAAATGGATGTTTATTGTGTCAATTTGAAGGCTTTTTTATTGTGCTATTAAAATAGCTAAAACTATACACAGTTGCTAGATAGATAAATGGAGTTTGCAGAGATCTTAAAACATTTTTTGATCATCTAGACAGTGGTTAGAAGATGAAGGCTTGGTAAATATAAAAGTTACTTTTTGTGTTGTGAGATAGAAAACTCTGTGCAACCTCCATAGTTCAAAAAGCAGAGTCTGTGTTGAAAGCTTTTTCAAGTTAGCTGAAGGTGTCTTGTTTTACTTTTAAAAGGGTATTAAAACACCAAAAGGGTAGTGCTTGAGGGTAGGATATTTTGTGCCAAACAAAAGAGTTCTTTCTTCAACAAGGAAACACAAACACATCTTCTTCAAAATCATTGCGCAAGCACAGTGATGAATTGATTTTATTTTTCATTGACAAATACTTGTTTGATTGGCATCAAAGAGGCATAGTGACTTATAAGGAGGAAAAAGTGTGTTTTTGGGAAACCATTTCAAAAAAATTTGAGACATTTTGTCTTACTCAACTAGCGAAGAGTATCCAAAACAAAAATTCCTCCCAGGCAAGACAGCAGAAGTGGCCCTCACAAGAGGTTTGAACATGTTTCAACTGAAGAGGTAAATGCTCATCCATCGATCCTGTTTAAATTTCATGAAGTTGGATGTCTAGAGTTTTTTCAAAGGGTTCATGAGGTGAAAAGCTATCTCTCCTTGACACATCTATGTGCTTTGAGATTACAAGGGAAACACTTTCAATTGGCAGGCTTGGATTTCAATTTTTCTCCTATATCCATTTCTAGAGCCACCAAAATCCCTTATGTCGGAGAGAAATGGTTTAAATAGAGCCACCTAGACTCAGAACAATACAAACCATTTTTTAAGCCGGAGCATCGGGATACATTCCCATCCATCTTTCCTTTTTCATATCTATTGACTAGCTATGCTCCCCTCATGAAGATAATTATGAAATATTTCACATGCGAGGGAAGGTTCTCTCGGGTCTATGCTTACCATGTTCGGTTGCTCATGCACTTCACAAGAGCCCAATTGTTAAATATCCCCTTCTTCCTCCATATAATTATTGAAAAGATGGCCTCAACTGTTCAAAAAAGACCTCGTTCTCAGCAGTCAGCTTGCCTTTTCCATCATTCCCTCATTAATATTGTCATTCTTCATCAACTTGAGAAGAAGGGAATCTCTTGGGACACTTTCATTGCACATCCAGATTTCTCCATTGTTCCTTCATCCCATGCATGTCCTTCACCTTCCACTCAACATATTTCGCCTTCTTCAAGTAAGCCCATTCCCAAGAAGCTAAAAGTTTCCATGATTAGTGAAGAAGAGTAGCATAGTGAAGAAGGGTAGCAAGATGAGGAAGAGCAGCATTATGAGGAAAGGCAGCAAGGTGAAGAAGAACACAGTGAGGAAAGGTAGCAAAGTGAAGAAAAGCATAGTGAGGAAAGGCAGCAAAGTGAAGAAAAACACAGTGATGATATGCAGCACAGTGATGAAGAAAAGTGCCATGAAAAAGAGAAAAACAGTGAGGACGGAAATGATGAGGAAATTGAACAGTTTGATGAGGATATTGGTAGCCCTCATAGCAGAAAAAATGATGAAGATGAAGCCCAAAACATTGAAGAGACAGAGCCTCAAAGTCCTAAAGAAAGCAAAGACAAGAGTAAAGAGGGAAGCCCTCAAAAAGACATGCAAGATGATAGTCAAAGTATTCATGAAGAAACACAAAATAGTGGCAAGGATGATGAGGGAAGTAGCAAGGGCAAAGAGAAAATAGAGCATGTGCTAGCTACCTCTCCTAGGCAAGGGGCCATGCTTTCTTCTCCAAAAGTAACAAAGCCCCGGACATCAAAGAAAAGGGTGCCTCAAACTATAACTCCAAATGTTACTAGGGCCCTCCGAAGCAAGGGGAAGTTTCCCAAGAAACCCATTGTAAAATTACCCAAGAGGAGGAAGAAAAAGAAGGCCACCCAAATCAAGGGAAAGGAGAAAGAAGAAAGCAGCCATGAGAAGGAGAGGGACTTTGACATAATTCAGATCCAAAGTGATGATAGCAACAATGAGGCATAAATCCTAGAGTCTCTCTTGATCAATAGAGAAGAAAAAATTCATAATTTGAGGGCAAATCTAGAGAGGTCTAGAAACTTTATTCACTTTTTACAAACACAAAACAAACAGATGAGTGTCCACATGGCGGTATATGAGACACGCACCATCAAATATCAAAAATATGCCTCCAAGGCACAAATTAAGTTGGATGAACTCATGGGGGAGTTCAATGATAGCGAAGATGAAGATCAGCCAAGAATAAAGAGGCCAAGGACCATGACACTCAGAAGAGCCTTAAAGAAAAAAAAGGAGGAGGAAGCTGTCCTTTTCCAATATTTTCCTCTCACTACTTTGTTCACCCAAGAGATAGAAAAAAATTGAGAAGCATGGCTTGAGAGGGTGAATGATCACTTGGAGAAGAAGTTAGAAAAGGAAAATAGAGATTTGGATCTTCCAAGGAGGATGACTGGGCACTATAAGAAGCTTAATCAGTTCGCCTGACGGAAATTGAAGGCCACACAGGAAAAACTCAAGGAATCTCAAAAGAGGCGCCTGACACCAAAAATGAAGAAAGACACCTCAAGTCTTCAAATTTTGGCCTCAGCTTCTCAACATGTTTCTGAAAACCCTTGAGGGTCATGCTCACAAAAATTGGGTGAAATTCAACAATTTTTGGTTTTTTGTCATTTTTGGGCTTTTGGCTAAAAATCATGGGCTTTCCATTTCTGTTTGGGACATCCTCAAAGGATGAAAATGGTATCATTGGATGCCATAATTTCAGGGGCATCTACTCAGTGATTTTTATATCAATTGAAGATGATTTGGTCCCCGAAAATGGCAAACAACAGTCACTTTTTCCACACACTACCCCATCTATCAGCAAAGTCTATTTTCTAGGTTTTTACACATAGGTCAGTTTTTGACATACTTCCTGTTGTGCATATTCCCTCCTCCATTTAAATTTTGACCACCAGTTCCCTTTAGATCTGTTCCAAATATCTTTCGTAACCGAAAACCTTCATATTGCGCTCATCGCCACCTTTTCTGCTCAAAAATACATCGTGCAAAGGTTAAAAACCCATAACTTAAATTTATCGGGCCCAGTCCTAAGACCTTAGCCCCCCATGCATTAACTTCCATATGTCCCGAGCGCAGAACCATGTGCCGTAGAGTAGGGGGCTTAACAATATATGTTATCGGGCGCAATAGCAACCGTTCGATCGAGTTCAATCAATGGAGCGGTAGTCATTTTGTGTGGTGGTCCCCGCCCATGAAAACTAGCGGTAAATCCTGCACCACTTCCACCGGGACGGCGGTTTTGAACCAAATGCCAGCGATTCCATTGAAAACGCGCCGCGTTTCCTTTGGTACGGGCCCCAGAAACCACTTTTCCGCACGTTAAAGTTTGTACAATGGCCAGGCAGCGGAATTCATTTGAGCCGTTAGATCCGCTGGCCTCAATCCGACGGCAGACGTCCTCTAGAACCGCCCGCCCGTTAACCTATTTCCATTGCATCCTGTGGCCCACCATTAAACCGCTCACGTCGCCTCCCAGCCGTTGATCTGTCTTCGAAATCCGACCGCCCAGAAACCAGTCTCCCTGTCTGTTGACTCCGCTGCCACGTCAGTTCACCACCTGTCCCCTCGTACATCCATGTGTCCTCGCCTCGCGCATCCATAATATTCCTCCCCGACATATGTATATATGTGTGATTTCATTCATACCCTTCGTTTTTATTCATTTCTCACGTCCAAACTATTCTACGTGGAAAATTCGCGCTCCATATGTTTAATCAAAGTCTCCATTGTCTTTCCTCCGCCACCCTACGTGTTCTTGTCATCTGTTCGTGTTCGCGACGTCATCATCACCTCCGCCTCCACACTCCTTACCTCTGAGTCTGGTTTTTCTGATATATCTGTGGGTTTTGTAGGTTTCAAGATAACAAGATGGCGATTTAATTTGTTGCCCCTGTTGTAGAGGTTAAGAGCATGTCGAAGGATGATATTTTGCTGGCGAAATTTAAGGAAGAAGCCGAGGGTAGGTGTGTGAAATGACCATCATTAAAGAAAACAAAGATATGAATATATAGAACCCTCTAGAGAAAATCAAGGGACACTTCGCCCTGCATTAAAGGTCTAGGATTTAAATTCAAAGTTAAAGGTCGAGAGTACAGTACAAAATCGAAGGCTATCTCAAGGTTTTTACAACAGCAGATTTTTCCTCTTTCAGTAAGAGGCAGAACATTGTATATATTATTATTTGTGTCTTGTTCATGAAGACATTTTCATCCTCAGCATTTATTTCTAGAGGCAGATTGTAAAGTACAGTCATTTATATTCAGTCATTCATAGAGTGGGCGCGAATTCTTTCCGCCATTTTGTTCAAATTAAGTCATTAAATGTGTTCCATCTACCTCCTTCTCTAGCATTCTCTATCTTTTCTATAAAAACCTATAAATAAGACATTAGAAGGGTTCCAGATTTCTATCAGAAACTGTGTAGTGAAAAGGCTTTTGTATACATTTTATAATATTTCGGCATGAAGGTTCGGAGCCCGTAGGGTCTTGTTGAGCCTCAAATTTGTGCTTTCCTTCACCTCATTTTACCTCATTCTCCCTTGTCCATTTCTATTTTAAACTCAATTGATCAATAAAAATAGTTAAAATTACTTCTAGAATGGTTTACATGACTGACTTGTTGAATTTTGTGATTGTTGCCATTGTTAAGCATTTTGACCGGAACTAGCTGCAGAATGCAGACATTCCGTAGCTAACCGGCGATTCTGCAGCTACCTTTACGTTTGAGTATGTTCCAGGTGGCCTCTTGAGGAAAAACGCATATGGGCATGATCCACGTCGTGCCTACATGGTTTGTTGCTCATCATGGAAGAGGAAATGAATTCTGGGTACGGTTATGCACGTGGGAACACATTTGTGAAGAAAGACTCCTACTAGGACTGTCTCAGTCCAGGTGTCTTTTCTCCTTCACGCAGCCACCTCAAAGACTCCTAAGATGATTCGGATAAGGAAAGACATCATTCCTAAATTATTGTAATTATTGTTACTTGCATTTACTTTATAAACTCTTGAGTAGGCTGAGAGCTTTAGTTAGAGATTTTTGTATTAGATTTGCTGCTAGATTTTGGGAAAACTCTGTGTTACGTCTTTGAAGACACAGAGAATTATGTTCAAACTATTGCATCGTTAATGGATCAGAAAAAATTATCTTGAAGGCGTGATTTAATTTGGAGTTGAATGCCGTCAAGTGGTAGAGGGCCCCTGCCCCTTGCACGGATTTCTTTTGCGTAAACTAGATAAGTTTTTCCTAGCTGTCTTTACGTTCTGCATTTGAATTAGTAGTTGTTTTGTTTTATTTACTGTAGTCGTACTCATTCTAGTTCTTCCATAAGAAGACACTCTTCCAACAGACTAAAATGATGAATGTTTAAATGACTATGGTATTGTAGGATAGGATTTAAATTTGTATTTGTTTTAACTAGCTACTGTAGTCATATTCGTTCCAGTTCTTCCACAAGAAGACACTCTTCCAATAGACTAAAATGATGAATGTTTAATGACTATGGTACTGTAGGATAGGAGTTGAATTTGTATTTGTTTTTAACTAGATACTGTAGTTATATTCATTCCAGTTCTTTCACAAGAAGACATTCTTCCAACAGATCATAACAACGAATGATGAATAGCTATAGTATTGTAGGAATTAGTTGTAGTTTTTAGTCTTCACTATCACAGTTGCACTTGTCCTAATCACTCTTCCACAAGAAGAAATTCTTCCAAGACATCTTTAAGAAGTTCAAGATATGACCGTGATGTGACAACTTAGTTTTTCATTTGCTTTCAGTTCATTTGCTTTCAATTGCATACAATTACACAGTCAGAACTGTTCTACCTCTTCCACAAGAAGGAACTCTTCCAAAATATCACTCATGATGAACAAACAGATTGTGTAACTTCATAGAATAATGCATGTTAGTTAGAACGCTCCGGAGTTTCATTTTGCATTTAATTCATGTCCAGCTACTTCGTTTCAAGTTTGATGATGGCTTATAGTTTAACATTATTCTAGTTCAGAAGCATCTTAAGCTCATGTTTAAGTTAATTCATTGCACTTACATCTCATAGTCACATTGTTACCCTTTGCACAGTAGATCACTTTAGTTGATAGGATTCATAAAACAGCCTTCATTATTTACAAATATCTTTTTGTTCTGAAAACCATCAGTGATCCATAACCTTAGGAACAGAAGATAACATCATTACAAGGTCTGAAATATCTCTGCAAATTCCTCACCATAAACAGAGCTCTTCCTCAATAGAACTACCCTGAAAATAAATTAATAACTCTTGAAGTATAGACTCTGTGACCTTCAATTGAAATTGCAGAATAGAACTAGGAATTAGTCATGGAATAGATGAGCTTAGAATAGAGTGTTGCATCATGATTAAATGTCTAATTGTCTAGTTAGGAAACTTGCATATTTAGTGATCATTTCTCAAAGTCTAGTTTATGTCATTTGTTTAAGAAGTCATCATCAAGCTCTTGTTTCTATTCAGTCATAGTTCAGATGTTGCTTCAGTGTTTTTGATTACATTTTCCATTCCATACATTAGGCTCAACTGTGTTTTTGACCACCAATTTCTTTTCATTAGTTTTCTAGACATTTTCATTGTAAACATAAAACTTCAAAAGACCAAAAACATCATAAATCAACATAAAAGACCAAAACATCACAAAACACTACACACAACGCACTAGGAAACAAGCACCTAGGTACATATGGTACATTTCACTTCAGCAGTTTACAAATCCTGGTTGACAATTAAATGAACTCAGTTTAGGGGACTAGATTGAGACACAACATTTTGGCGCCGTTGCCGGGGAAGTGAAAACTAGGTAACCTTTGTTTCTTAGCATCCAAAAACAATTTTATGCGTAGGGAGAGAGGTTCAAGAGGAAGATTTATAAGCAGCAGAGGCAGAAGTTTGACATCTAGAACACCACTTGTTTCATCCAGATCCAGAACTAGTACACCTTCAACTCAAACCCATCTTCCATCCTTTACCGATCCTGGACTTCTAGAAGATCTAAGGTCACCTATTCCATTAGAGAAACCTTCCACTTCATCCACTGAACCTGCCATAGAAGAGGATCCAAAAACCTTTGTTGAGGATACAAACCTTTCTACTTCCACAAGAGAGTCAACCATGGCAGAAGAAGGAGGAGGAGGAGTTGTTAATGGAGAAAACACATTTGGAGGAGGTAGAGGAAGAGGTAGAGGAGAAGGAGGAAGAGGAGGTAGAGGTGCAGATGGAGGAAGAGGTAGAATAGGAAGCTCTTTTGGGTTCCCTATACTTGATGAAGAAACCAATACAACCATGAAAAACATTTCACCTTCTGTCCTTCCGAACTTCTATGGACTTAAAACCGAGGATCCTGAAACTTTCTTATTCGAATTTGAAGTGCTGTGTAGGACTTATGACTATCTTCAAGATGCTCAAAAATTGAAATTATTTCCTTCAACTCTGAAAGGAGCAACATTGAAGTGGTTTATGAGCTTAAACAGTAGTTCCATTAGGACATGGGAAGACATGAAACAAGCATTTCTAGAGAGATACTTGGATTATTGTATGCCGGTTAATCATAAGGAAGAAGTGTTCAAGATGTTACAAAAAGAAGATGAAAACTTAGAAGATTTATTGGAAAGATTTAAATACAACATAAAAAGGGCACAAATGGAAAACCTAGATCAAGACACTTTAAAAGCTCTTTTGTTGAAAACCATTAGGGATGAATGGTTGGATATCCTTAACATGATGGGAAAAGGGGATATATCACAACTCACATTACCTGAAATATCCGAGTTATGTATCAACCTTTCCAGAGGGAAATCCAAAACTGTCAAAGGTCCAAGAGATCCTGCTCTTGCGAGAGCAAGTAAATCTGCTTCTGGGACAGTAAGTAGATCAGAAATAGGACACATACTTGATGATTTTAAATCTGACATCTTAGGGAGTCTTAGTGAACAAATAGACACCCTCAAGATACAAATCAAGCAAAAGGCTGAATCTGATGCCTTGGCAATCTTTTGTCCCAAATGTAGGAAGAAACATGCCTTGAGAGAGTGTCCTTTGGATGTAAAAGTTGTAGAAACCTGTGTTATTTGTTCCGAGAAACATGAGACCAAGAATTTTCCTTCTCTTCCTGGTCTCAAGGCTGTTTTTCAAGAAGAAACTCCTACAGATTCCACAGAATCTCTTAACTTTGTATCTAGAAGACCTTGGCAGGGATCTCAGACACAGGGATTTCATGATCAAATTTATAATCAACCTCCACCTTGGAATTCTTGGCAGCAACCTTGGCCCCAATTTCAAAATCAATCTCAAGCTTGGGCACAAGGATCACAAGGTCCCTATGGAAGATACTCTCCATATTATCAGTGTCCACCATCCTATCCACCATATCCACAATTTTATCCTCAAAATCCTCAACAAAATTTTCCTCAAAATCTTCAACAAAATTTTCAACAAAATTCTCAACAACATCATTTGAACCAACCTCATCAAAATCAACCACTTCCATTACCATTCCCTCAAAAATCCAATCAATTACCAGCTCAGCCTATACCAAACCCCAATAATAAGAATCCTCAGAACACATATATGATAGAAGGACAACAATTTCCAACTTATTTAATTACTCCTCTAGACCTTAGTGATGTTCAACTTAGGTCTGGAAGGATACTTGAGAAGAGGAAACCTTCTGTGATCATACAAGAACAAGATAATTCCGAGGAAGACTCCCTATGGGTTAATAAAAGTCTTGAGGAAGAAACATCCTTTCAAGGCCAAAACATTGAAAAACTGAAACAAAAAGATCCAATAAGCCCAACTCCAGTATTAGAGCAACCATCCACATCTACTTCTATACCTCCCTTTCCGGAAAGATTTCAAATTGACAAAGGTGTAGAAAAACAAATAATGGTGCCTAATTATGATTTCTTGGATGAATTGAGAAATGTTTGCATTAAAATTCCATTATTGCAAGCCATCAAGGAAATCCTAATTTTAGCCAAAACAATAAAGGAGTTGAGTATGAAGACAACAAAGAAAAGAATAAGAGAAACCAAGAAAATTCAACTGGTAGGACAAATAGCAGATATTATGATGGGTAAGATTACTATTCCAAAGTACCTTGACCCAGGAAATCCAGTTGTCAAAATTCACATCACTGGAATTGAAATTCAAAACACACTCATTGACTTAGGAGCAGCAATAAATATCATGAGTAGACAAATCATGGACAAACTGAAACTTCCTAATCTTCTCTTTACACCCACACTATTACAATTAGCAGATAGATCTGTGATCAGACCAGATGGGGTAATAGAAGACATTCCAGTGTCCCTAGACTCTTGGGAGTACCCTGTGGATTTCATGATCCTGACACCCAAGAATAATCTAGGAGGCCATCCTGTCATACTAGGAAGACCTTGGTTGGCTACAGCTGATGCTTTTATTAGTTGTAGGTCCGGTGATATGTATATTTCTTATGGAAGTTCAACAAAGAAATTCACTTTATATCCTCCAGCTAGGACAATTACAGAACTAGATGACACTCAATGGATAGAGGATGAAGAATATTTACAACCACTCTTCACAATTTCAGAAATTGGTGAAGATAATCAAATTCTGAATACTCTAGAAAACTTTGAATCTTCTCCAGAACACAAACAAGAATCATTTCAAGAGAGATCCAATATTGAGTTCTTGTCATCTAGACAGATGTCTCTTCATTCTATGGACAAATTTGGCAGTTCTACAAGTGAAATTTTTCCAGGCAAAACCTTGAACATAAACAAAAACCTGGAAAAATCTCAACAAGAAGAGCTAGTCAAAGTATTACAGAGACATTCTTCTGCATATGCATGGGAATACACCGACATGAAAGGGATAAGTCCCAAGACTTGTACTCATCACATCTATATAGAGGCAAATTGCAAACCAATCAGACAGCCTCAAAGACGGATGAATCCAAATCTTAGGGAAATTGTCAAGGAAGAATTACAAAAATTGTTAAATGTTAACTTCATCTATCCTATTTCATATAGTCAGTGGGTTTCCCCTTTAGTAATTGTACCTAAGAAAAATGGAAAATGGAGGGTGTGTGTTGACTATCGAGAACTGAATAAAGCTACTCTTAAAGACCATTTTCCCTTACCTTTCATAGATCAAGTATTAGATACATTAGCAGGTAAAAAGTACTTTTCATTCCTGGATGGATTTAGTGGTTACAATCAAATCCAAGTAGCACTTGAAGAACAAGATAAAACCACATTTACTTGTCCTTGGGGTACCTATGCCTACCGAGTATTGCCATTTGGATTGTGCAATGCACCTGCAACATTCCAAAGGGCAGTATTAGGAATTTTTTCTGATCTGATACATGACTGTGTAGAGGTGTACATGGATGATTTTACAGCTTATGGGGATACATTTGAAGAGGCTTTAGAAAACTTGGAAAAGGTCTTAAAAAGATGTCAAGAAGCAAACCTTTCTCTTAGTCATGAAAAATGTTTTATGATGTTCATTGAAGGTATTGTTTTAGGGCACCACATTTCAGGGGATGGGATTAGAGTTGATGAGGCGAAAGTTGAAGTCATTTCTAACCTATCCATTCCAAGTTGTCAAAGAGATGTAAGAAGTTTTCTAGGATTTACGGGGTACTATCGGAGATTTATAGAAAACCTCACCAAAATAGCATCTCCTCTCTTCAAATTACTCACCAAAGATTGTGAATTTAAGTGGACTTCTGATTGCCAGTTAGCTTTTGAAACCCTGAAAACCAAAATTTCTCAAGCACCTATATTAAGGGGACCTAACTGGAAGTTACCTTTTCATATCTCGACAGATGCTTCCGATACAGCTCTGGGAGCAGTATTGGGACAGAAAGATTTAATTCCCTATGCCATCTATTATATCAGTAAAAATTTGACTCCTGCAGAGTTAAACTATACTGTAACTGAAAAAGAGTTTTTAGCTGTTGTTCATTCCATTAACAAATTTAGACACTATATAACAGGCTATGAAACTTTTATTCACACTGATAATTCTGCCATTAGATATTTAATGAATAAATCAATCACTAATGGTAGAGTTATAAGATGGTTGTTATTATTGAAAGAATTCAACATTACTATTCTAGATAGGCCTGGAAAACAAAACACTGTGGCTGACTTCCTGTCTAGAATTCAAAATATCAAAGATGACACTCCGGTTGAAGATCAATTTCCTCATGAATATCTTTTTGCAATCTCTACTCAAACTCCATGGTTTGCTGATATTGCCAATTATTTAGTTTCAGGAAAATTTCCTTCAATTATGAATGCAAGGGATAAAAAAAAAATCATTAATGATAGTGCAAGATATTCATGGGTCGCTAATGAGTTGTACAAGACAGGTCCAGATTTGATCATTAGAAGGTGTGTTTGTGAAGATGAGATGCCTGAAATTCTCAAGGCATGTCATGATGAACCTTGTGGCAGACACTTTGCAGATAAGAGGACAGCCTATAAGATCCTTAACTTAGGATATTATTGGCCATATTTGTTTAAAGATGCAAGGGAATATGTCAAAAGGTGTGACAGTTGCCAAAGGGTAGGGAAACCTTCTCCTTCAGGTGAGATGCCATTACAACCTCAGGTACACATTGAACCTTTTGAAAAATGGGCCTTTGATTTTGTAGGACCTATTAGTCCTCCATCAAGACAAAAGAAATACATATTAGTTTGCACTGATTATGTTACTAAGTGGGTAGAAGCTAAACCATTACTTGTTGCTAATGAATCATCTGTAGTTACTTTTCTTTTTGAGGATATTTTTACTCGTTTTGGTGTCCCAAGGGAAATTGTTACAGATCAAGGAGTTCAATTTACATCAAGGCTAGTGGAGCAAATGATGGAGAAGTACAAAATCAGACATATAACATCTACTCCTTATCATCCACAAGCAAATGGTCAAGTGGAATCCACTAATAAAGTCATTAAAGGAATCCTAACAAAGACTGTTCATCTACATAGAAGAGATTGGGTAGATAGGCTTCCTGAAGCCTTGTGGGCCTATAGAACTACATGGAGAAATACAACAGGCCATACTCCTTATGAGCTTGTTTATGGGAAGCAAGTTTTGTTTCCTATAGAGTTCCAAATTCAAACATTCAAGATGGCAGTTCAGCTAGGACTTGATCTAACGGAGGAACAAAAGCATAGACTGGAGCAAATTAATGAATTGGATGAGATCAGACAAGATGCAGTTCAGAAAAAAAGTCTAGTCCAACAGCAAAGGGCTAGATGGCATGACAAGTACATCAAAGAGAAGAAATTTAAAGAGGGTGATTGGGCTCTCTTGTTTGATTCAAAATTCAAGCATTTTCAAGGGAAATTTCAGACACATTGGCTTGGGCCATATGAAATTGTTCGAATTTTTGATAATGGGGCAGTAAAAATCAGAACTATAGATGAAGAGGAGGTCACTTTTCTTGTGAATGGCCATAGACTGAAGCTATACCACAAGCCACTCTCAAGAGAAGAGTTTGTCAAGAAGTTCCAAGGAGACAATGATGTGAAGTTAATGAAGAAGAGTCTCTCTTCTTCATCAACTTGATGAAATTTTCTGAAGCATTTTTTTTTTTTTTTTTAAAATAAAAAAAAATAAAGGTATAAACATGAAAACCAATCACCGATTGGCATGTTTATACAGAAAAGATAGGGTGAAAATCAGAGTCTCTCTGACACTCTAAATTTTCCCATTTTTGTTTCTAAGCAGCTGTTATAAAAATCATAAGTTCAGTGCCATAGTACTTATGATTCATTTCATCTCACTCCATTCACTTATCCATCCATACTTCATCTCATCCATCATTCACATTTCACTCCATTCCACATCTCATTCATTTCACTCCATTCCACATCTCATTCATTTCACTCCATCTTCCATTCACTTCATTTTCATGTCAAAACATAGAATTTGATATCTTGCTGCAAGTGAATAAAATATGTCATGAATTGCAGTACAACCCTTATGTTCCTTCATTCCATGAACTGAATCCATTTTATTCCATTATCCACTTCATACATATCATAATCCATCATCCATTTTCATCCATTTTCATAACATTTCACCCATCCTCCAGAAACATTTCATTTTCATGATTAAAGTGTTCTACAGGAACATTCTGCAGCTGATAAGCCTTTCTGCAGCCCGACAGTCTTTTCACAGCTATGAACCCTGAAGGCATCAACCAGCAGACATCAGAATTACAACAAAGTGATCCAGTGAATTCATGAATCAAAAATATCAAGAAAATTGTGAAAGATTCCTCCAAATATGAGCAGAGAAGACAAAGGCTACAAGAACATCAAATAAAGGGCAGAGGTAACAAATTTAAATTACGATGGCACTTCATAAAAATTTAGCATAGTTTAGTTGTGGAATTATTCGAAAGGTTGTTTTAATTGTTTTATTGATCAAACACCAAACAAACCCTCTATAGACTTTGTATTAAAATCTTCCAATTCAAATTTTCCATCCGATAGCATTTAAGCGGTGAAACGGCCAAAGCATTTGAATTTCCCACGATTCTTAACCAAGTTATTTAATGATGAAGATTTTTCCTGCCGTCGTAAATCCTCCGCCGTCTCCTCAAATCATTAATGCAATCCTCCACCTCACTCCACCACTCTATGCCGTGACCATTTGCCATAACGTCATTCCGTAGCCAGTATTCCATTCCGAAGGCAGAAGCACTATTATCATCAGGAGCAGAACAGAAGAGGTAAGTTTGGAAGTATAATAGTGTGAGAACTCAAAACCACTTGATCCCGTGAACAGATAGCATATCACTGTGAACGAAGTTTGGAGCATTTTCACTGTCAACACAGAGTTGTGGCCGTGTAGAGTTTAAAGCCTGTTGCTACCAGAAGACAGAGGTGCTAAAATTGAAGACTTTTTGCTACCAAAGACAGAGGTGTGGTAGTGATTGAGTTTAAAGTCTGTTATTACCAAAGACAGAGGTGTGGCAGTGATTGGTTTTGAAGTCTGTTGTTACCCGAGACAGAGAGGCTGTAGTGTTGAATTTGAAGCATACCATTTGCTATCAGAGACAGAGGTTGAGTTTGAAGTCTGTTGTTACTAGAAACAAAAGTGTTTTTCAGTGATTGAGTTTGAAGTCTTCTGTTACCAAAGACGGAGGTATTGCACAAAAAGAAACTTGAAACCATCTACCATTGTCTATCAGAGACATATTAGCTCGAAAATTGAAATTGCTTTCATATCTCTCCAAAGTTCAACAGAAGTACATCAGTCTGAGGTTTCGAAGGCATTCTTCATTATCAAACAGAGGCATACAAACCAGAGATTTTGAAGACTGTTGCTATTATAAATCAAAGGTATGTCCTTCCAAAATTGAATCCATTTTCATTTAGAGCTTGAAGCCATTTTAATCCGAAAGTAAAAGACATTGTTTTGTGGGTAGAGTGTTAATTTGATATTGAAAAACATCATGGGTTTCATCGTAAGGACTGAGCCTGTGGGATCAAAATATTTAGAAGGTTACCCACAATGCAAGGAGATGTTACAACAAATAGGATGGCTTCAATTCTGGGAAAAATTTAATGGTTTCCATAAGGAAGTCACCAAAACATTTGCCAGATCATTCCAAGGTACTGAAGTTGAAATAGGGGATGTCAAGTTTACTGTTACTGAAGTTTTTATAGCAGAGGCTACAGGATTGTCCAGAACCGGAGAAAGATGGTTTAAAAATAGGGAATTCCACAATGACTCCTGGAAACAAATTTTGAAATCACCAAATATGGATGTTAGTGTGTTCAAGAAAGGAATTCCCAGTACAGCCTTGAAAAGCAAATGGAGAAACATCCTACTTCTTTTACAAAAATTTGTCACATGTGTGGGTAGATATGGGACATTTTATGTCTATCACATTAGACTAATGTTGCATTTTCTAGGAGAAGATTTGAATTTACCATATTTCTTGTATCAAAGTCTGAAGAAAATGGCTTCCTGTGTTCAGAGAAGAGTTCAGTTTTTGGAGACAACCCTGTATCATCATGGGTTGGTCAAAATTTTGATTGAGCATCATCTATCTAAAACAAATGATACATGGAATGATTTCTTAATAAGAAATCATTTTGAAGAAGCAAAATAACTATCACCTGAACCACAGCCCACAAAGAGAAGTAGGAAATGGAGGACTTCAAAAGGTAAAATTGACAAACCAGTTCAAGAAAGCAGTGAGGAAGTCATTTTGGAGAAGTTGACTCGAATCAAGAGCCAACTAAAGGAAAAGAAGATAATCAAGGAATCTGTTATAGAGAAAGGAGAGGGGTCCTCTCAGCTTAGGAGAAGCCACCGATTAAAAGGAAAACTGAAGAAAACATCAATCAAACAAACAGGGGTAATCAATATTGAAGATGAAGAAACATCCATGGAAGAGTATGATGATGAAGATTTTTATGAAGGCACCCCTGAGATTGATCCTGCTCAACAGGAAATCTATGATTAGGTGGAAACTTTAGAGAGGACAGCTTCAGAAAGAGAAGAGAGAACCCCCAGTCCTCCACTGACTGAAATTGATATATTAAGGAGGGATAGGTATGAGTTGGAAGTATTGAATAGACACATCAAAAATGAGAATGAAATTCTCAAAGATCAAATCAAGCTCAAGACTGACATGAACTCAACCTTATCCCTGCATATAGACAAAGTGGAGAGAACCAATGAGAAGATGAAGACAAGGAACAAAAAGTTGATCAGGGCACTCACAAACCTCAGGTTCAAACTTGTGATCAGGAAACCCAGAAGACCTCTAGCTTTCAGACAAAGGAGAAGAAGGGGATTAGATGTCCTTGCAGAAGCCTCAGAATTCATAGGATAATCTGCATGAGGACATGCAAAGAGACAGCAGTGGGGGTATGTTGAGCCTCAAATTTGTGCTTTCCTTCACCTCATTTTACCTCATTTTCCCTTGTCCATTTCTATTTTAAACCCAATTGATCAATAAAAATAGTTAAAATTACTTCTAGAATGGTTTACATGACTGACTTGTTGAATTTTGTGATTGTTGCCATTGTTAAGCATTTTGACCGGAACTAGCTGCAGAATGCAGGCATTCTGTAGCTAACCGGCGATTCTGCAGATACCTTTATGTTTGAGCATGTTCCAGGTGGCCTCTTGAGGAAAAACGCATATGGGCATGATCCACGTCGTGCCTACATGGTGTGTTTCTCGTCATGGAAGAGGAAATGAATTCTGGGTACGGTTATGCACGTGGGAACACATTTGTGAAGGAAGACTCCTACTAGGACTGTCTCAGTCCAGGTGTCTTTTCTCCTTCACGCAGCCACCTCAAAGACTCATAAAATGATTTGGATAAGGAAAGACATCATTCCTAAATTATTGTAATTATTGTTACTTGCATTTACTTTATAAACTCTTGAGTAGGCCGAGAGCTTAGTTAGAAATTTTGTATTAGATTTGCTGCTAGATTTTGTGTAAACTCTGTGTTACGTCTTTGAAGACACAGAGCATTATGTTAAAACTATTGCATCGTTAATGGAGCAGACAAAATTATCTTGAAGGCGTGATTTAATTTGGAGTTGAATGCCGTCAAGTGGTAGAGGGCCCCTGCCCCTTGCACGGATTTCTTTTGCGTAAAATAGATAAGTTTTTCCTAGTTGTCTTTACGTTTTGCATTTGAATTAGTAGTTGTTTTGTTTTATCTACTGTAGTCGTACTCATTCTAGTTCTTCCATAAGAAGACACTCTTCCAATAGACTAAAATGATGAATGTTTAAATGACTATGGTATTTTAGGATAGGAGTTAAATTTGTATTTGTTTTAACTAGCTACTGTAGTCATATTCGTTCCAGTTCTTCCACAAGAAGACACTCTTCCAATAGACTAAAATGATGAATGTTTAATGACTATGGTACTATAGGATAGGAGTTGAATTTGTATTTGCTTTTAACTAGATACTGTAGTTATATTCATTCCAGTTCTTTCACAAGAAGACATTCTTCCAACAGATCATAACAATGAATGATGAATAGCTATAGTATTGTAGGAATTAGTTGTAGTTTTTAGTCTTCACTATCACAGTTGCACTTGTCCTAATCACTCTTCCACAAGAAGAAATTCTTCCAAGACATCCATAAGAAGTTCAAGATATGACTGTGATGTGACAACTTAGTTTCATTTGCTTTCAGTTCATTTGCTTTCAATTGCATACAAGTCCACAGTCAAAATTGTTCTACCTCTTCCACAAGAAGGAACTCTTCCAAAATATCACTCATGATGAGCAAACAGATTGTGTAACTTCATAGAATAATGCATGTTAGTTAGAACGCTCCGGAGTTTCATTTTGCATTTAATTCATGTCCAGCTACTTCGTTTCAAGGTTGATGATGGCTTATAGTTTAACATTGTTCTAGTTCAGAAGCATCTTAAGCTCATGTTTAAATTAATTCATTGCACTTACATCTCATAGTCACATTGTCACCCTTTGCACAGTAGATCACTTTAGTTGATAGGATTCATAAGACAGCCTTCATTATTTACAAATATCTTTTTGTTCTGAAAACCACCAGTGATCCATAACCTTAGGAATAGAAGATAACATCATTACAAGGTCTGAAATATCTCTGCAAATTCCTCACCATAAACAGAGCTCTTCCTCAACAGAACTACCCCGAAAAGAAACCAATAACTCTTGGAGTATAGACTCTGTGACCTTCAATTGAAATTGCAGAATAGAACTAGGAATTAGTCATGGAATAGATGAGCTTAGAATAGAATGTTGCATCATGATTAGTGTCTAACTGTCTAGTTAGAAAACTTGCATATTTAGTGATCATTTCTCAAAGTCTAGTTTGTGTCATTTGTTTAAGAAGTCATCATCAAGCTCTTGTTTCTATTCAGTCATAGTTCAGATGTTGCTTCAGTATTTTTGATTACACTTGTCATTCCATACATTAGGCTCAACTGTGTTTTTGACCACCAATTTCTTTTCATTAGTTTTCTAGGCACTTTCATTGTAAACACAAAACTTCAAAAGACCAAAAACATCATAAATCAACATAAAAGATCAAAACATCACAAAAACACTACACACAACGCACTAGGAAACAAGCACCTAGGTACATATGGTACATTTCACTTCAGCAGTTTACAAATCCTGGTTGACAATTAAATGAACTCAGTTTAGGAGACTAGATTGAGACACAACAGTCTCAGTGAGGAGGAGTTATAATTGTAATGAGGATTCTGGTCTTTGGTATCTCGCTGTATGTAATTTTCTCTTATGTGTTAATACAATATCTCATTTTCATGCTATTTATCTTCTTGTATCATGTTCTAGAATGCGAGTGGCTCACTAGTTTGCAGTAAGGATTCATCCTTGTTGATGCCCTTTCTGGAATTATTCAAGTGCTTTAAATAGGCCTAGTCATGATATATTGTTCCATGTTCACCTTATCCATATTTTCTGCTATATCAGTTGTCTTAGGAGTGTGATTTTAAAATGCCAGGATTGTGTATGGATTCTTGAATTGGCAAGCCCATGCATGGTTTTGTTGTATATCTAGGTATCAATCTAATGTCAACTGATATTCTCTAATTATTCCTCTCACTACATCCGCTTTCTAATATTTGATTTCTGTGGTATATTATTTGAACCGGCCCTCTTTATAGTAAGCTATCTCTTAACTGTTTGATGCCTTTGTATTGAAGTTTTGCATGATGTTCCTACACAATTCTTATCCTTGTACCAGCTTCTGAGAGAGATTGGTCCCATTCTAATCTAATTTCCTTGTTCAACAAGAGATAGTAAGCGAGCTTTTGGATTGACAACCCAAGCTATATGAAGAGCTCCTTGCTATATTAAGATGTCATAGGCACTAGTCTATGGCAACTCTAGACTGTCTCTAGGGGTGACAAAGTTGTCCACAACATCTTTTTGGCGCCGTTACCGGGGATCGAATTCAAGAATATCAGTTTCCCTGGGCCTCGACAAATTGTTTTCACTCTCTAATCAGGTGAGCACAGAGAGTTGAAGAGTTGCATATCTCTCACCTTGGTGACTCCACTACTTTTATTTGATAAATTTATTGGTAGTCCTGGCTCCTCGCAAGCCACATTTGAGGTCAAATACATCTCAGTCAAAAACACCTTACGTGTCTGACCCAGAGAATATCATTTATAAAAGAGTTTGGAAGGAGAAGAAGTCAGTTTGTGCTGAAAACCCTGAATATTTCGTTGAAGATTATCCGCCCTCTTCTTCTCAAAAGATCAGAACAGAAAATCCCGAGTTTTACTCAGAAACTCCACGTAGAGGAAGTGCCTAGATTAAAGAAGATTCTCACCCTACTCCCAAGGCTGAGGAAATCAAAGAAGTCACAGAAATAGTTACTGTTAACCGTGAACTATTCCCATCCACACCTCAGGCTTCTGTGCAATATATTCCCATTGTTATTCATACTCCACTTCCTCCTATTCCTCTCCCTTCATTTGTATCTCCGACTGTTGTACAACCCCCACCTCCCCCAATGGATAATGTTCCTGCTTTTCTATTGAACAAATACGCTCCACTGGCCTTACCCCAAGTGTTGAATGATATGCCACAGGATTATCTGAAGATTCTACCGAGATTAAATGGAGAAAATGAAATTGATGCTCAGAAACATCTTGAGACCTTCTGCTCTTTTGTAGAAAACTTAAATGTTGAACATTTGGATGTGGTCTTGAGATTGTTTGTACAGTCTTTGGAAGGTGAAGCCATAAAATGGTTCAAGACATTGGGAAACCGTTCGGTGACCACCTGGGATGTCATGGAGAATGTTTTCCTCGAGAAGTGGGGAGAAAAGAAAGATCATGGAATGAGTCTTACTGAGTTTAATACTATGAAGAAGAAACATAATGAAGGGGTGTCAGAATTTATTAAAAGATTTAACAAATTGTATTTGAGCCTGCCTCCTGAAATGAAGCCCCATGAAGCTGCTGCAAAGATAATTTTTATAGCAGCCTTTTATTTTGATTTTGGATTCTCACTGAAAGAAAGAAAACCTGCCACTTTAGATGATGCACAGTCAGATGCTTTGGAGTTAGAAGAAAACTTTGCCTCCACTGGGAAATTAAAAGGAAAAGCTGAACAAGATACTAGGAGGAGAGGCAAAGAAGAGGTTTCCACCTCTAATCAAGAAAAGGATTTAGACAAGATGGATGAAATAAGAAAAATGATAAAGAAGATGGTCAAGCTTGAACTAGAAGCTAAAAATGTAGCTCCCAAGAATTTTTACAATGCTCCAAGTAGAGGATACAATCCCCAGTATAGAAGACCACCATTACAGATACTGCCAAGAGAAGCAAAGGAGCAACAAGATCAGGTACCACATCCATTGTACCTGGAAGGCCCAGTAGAAGACTCCACTGGAGATGCAGCTTATGGATTAGAAGATTCAAATCTGGCCTTTTCAAATAATGATGATATGGAATGCCCATTGCAAGAAGAAGAAGAAGAAGCAGAGATTGACCATTATTGTAAGCAGTTTTCTGACTTCATGCAAGCACAATTCAATGTCAAATATGATCTCAGATCTTCAAGGAAGAGGACCAGAAATCAGGATCAAGAAGAAGAGTCACCTCAGAAAGAAGCATCTGCTCAGAAGGAATCAACAACAAGGAGAAACATAGAAAAAGGTAAGAGTCCTCTAAATACTCCCTTGCAGCCTAATGATCTTAAAAAATAGTCAGTCCTCCTAATGTTGATCCTGTGTCAAAAGAAATTAAATCTTCAGCTGAAAATAAAGAGTCAAAAGAAGTAGTGATAGAAAAGCCCCTATCTACTTTCAATCTGCAAAAAGAACTTGAGAAAATTAAGATTCCTGTCCCCCTGACTGAACTATTAAAACAACCTGTATACCAGTCTCAAGTCACTTCCTTTATGCTTCCTCCTGAAATACCAATTGTACCTGATAGTTTAAACCTTCAAGAAGAAAGACCCATGGTATTCTTTGGCCCACATGTCGAGGAGATAGATCCTTCTACACCTCCTTTTTATATCTCTCTAGTTATCCATGACCTGCTATTACACAATTGTATGTTAGATTCTGGGGCTTCCCATAATCTTATGCTTTTGTCTGTCATGGAACAACTAGGACTACAAATTACAAGACCATACAAAGACCTATATTCATTTGACTCTAAAAGAGTTAAGTGCTTGGGAATGATTAAAGATTTAGTGGTCAATTTGGCCCAAATTCCAGTAAAGAGTGTGGTCATGGACATCGTGGTTGCTGATATCCCAGCCCGCTTTGGCATGTTGCTGTCAAGGTCCTCGGGTACAAAAATTGGTGGGTCAATCAAATTGGATTTAACATATGCTACTGTCCCAGTCTTTGGAGGCCAGGAGAGGAGGTTATACAGGGAGACTAGATTTGTCAAAATGGTAACTAAGGCTGACTGCTCAGAGAATTCTCCAGTTTATAACAAAGAGGGAGAATTCTCATGTTTGATGTTAGAAGAAAATCAAAATTATGCTCATGAGCCCCTTTTTGGTCAAATCCAAGCTGAGCAGCCTAAAGAAGATCAGGAATCAGGAATTTGGACTTTGCATTTTGATGGAGCAAATTCAAGAGAAGGCAATGGAGCTGGGGTGTTATTAATCTCTCCTACAGGAAAATGGGTGCCACTGTCCTTTAAATTGGAATACGAGGCTACAAAAAATGTAGTTGAATATGAAGCACTCTTATTGGGTTTGAAGACAGCTAAAAACATGGGCATCCAATGTTTAAAAGTCATGGGAGACTCTGAGCTGGTGGTAAGACAGATCAAAAATCAATGCCAAACTAAGCATCCACGACTGAGAGCTTATAGAAACGAAGTGTGGGACATGATAGAAAATTTCTTCTTAGCATTTAACATACAGTTCATGCCCGGGGAACAAAACAGAATAGCAGACTCTCTTGCTGTAGCTGCCAGTACATTTCGTCCTCCTCAGAATCCACTCTTAAGATATGAAGTGGAGGTACGTTACAGACCATCTATTCCAGATAATATAAAACATTGGCAGGTATTTGAAGATGATGAACAGATGAAGAGATTCATGGAGACGGTGGGAGAATTCTCTAACATGGAGATTGATGACAATGAGGAGGAAGAGGCTGAAAATATTGTAGAAAACAAATGGGAAGAGAGAATAGCAGGTAACAGAGTGCTGCAGCTAAAAGGAAATGTTATACCCAAAGGGCTGGTACCTCTAGAAAGATTATTTAACAAAGATGACATTCCATTGCAGCCAAACAAGGTGATAGAAGAAGATCAAGTGGGAGATTTGAATCTGGGTACTTATGCTGATCCCAAAATTGTGAAACTATCAAAAAGGGTCCCAGATGAATATAAATAAAAATATTTGAAGTTGTTTCAATCTTATAAAGATGTATTTTCTTGGTCCTATCAGGACCTAAAAACCTTTGATGTTAATATAATGCAGCATAAAATTCCTTTGAGGGAAGATGCAAAGCCTTATAATCAGAAGCTCAGACAGATAAATCCTCTGTTGCTTCCCTCTATTGAAAAAGAAATCAAGAAGCTACTGAAGGCCAAAATAATTGTGCCATTGAGATACTCAGAATGGATAGCAAACCTTGTCCATGTTAGAAAGAAGAACGGAGAAATAAGGCTCTGTGTGGATTTCAGGAATTTAAATAGAGCATCTCTAAAGGATAATTATCCACTGCCCAAAATGGACTACATCCTGCAGAAAGTAGTGGGAGCAACCGGAATGACAATGATGGATGGATTTTCTGGTTATAATCAAGTAGCTGTGTTTCTATAAGATCAAAAGAAAACTGCATTTACTACACCATGGGGAACATTTATGTATGCCAGAATGCCATTTGGATTAACTAATGCAGGAGCTACTTTTCAGAGGGCAATGGAAAAAGCCTTTGTTGGAGAGCAGGACAAGTTTTTGGTGGTATATCTTGATGATATCGCAGTGTTTTCAAAAAATGATGATGAGCATATTGAGCATTTAAGAAAAACTTTTGAAAAATGCAGAAGGTATGGCCTATTCCTCAACCCTCAAAAATCTTTATTTGCATTAGATGAGGGAAAACTTTTAGGGCACATTGTAACTAAAGATGGTGTGAAAATTGACACTAAGAGAGTTGAAGTAATAAACGGTATTCCTTTACCTAGGAATAGAAAGGAAGTACAGGTGTTTTTGGGCAGAATCAATTTTCTGATAAGGTTTATTCCTAACTATGCTGAGATAGTTAGGCATATAACTGATATGCTGAAAAAGGAGAATGAAGTAAAATGGTCCTAGGAGTCTAGAGATGCATTCACCAGGATAAAGCAGGTATTTGTTGAAGCTCCCGTGTTAGCTGGACCGGATTCTACAAAACCATTTATGATATTTTCATTTGCTTCACCCCATACCATTGCTGGAGTATTGTTGCAGAGAAATGAAGATGGATATGAACAGCCTATAGCTTTCTTCAGTCAAGTACTGCATGATGCTGAATTAAAATATAATATATTGGAGAAGCAGGCGTATGCCCTAGTAAAGTCCCTTAAAGCTTTTAGAACCTATGTTTTGCAATCTCACATTACTGCATATGTTCCCACCACAGCTATCAAAGACATTCTTGTTCAGGGGGATAGTGAAGGTAAAAGAGGAAGGTGGATTGCAAAAATACATGAGTATGATTTGAACATAAGGCCTACCAAGCTGATTAAAGGACAAGGACTTGCTAAGATGTTATCTGAATCAAATCACCAAGCTTTGGGCATTAATATATCCATGATAGCAAATGAAGAATCTGAAAAAGAAGAAGAGCAACAAAGACTAAAGATGGCCACTCAAAAGGTACAACTGAAATATCTCTCTAGTCTCTGGTATAAAGAAATAGTTGAATATCTTTTAACGCTTAGCTATCCTCCAAGTTGTGACAAGGTAAAATACAGAGCTATAAGAATGAAATCCTAGAAGTATATAATTGCTAATGGACAACTATATTGGAGAGACCCTTCAGGTATATTATTGTTGTGCCTCACAGAAAATGAAGTAGAAAGTATAATGACAGAATCTCATGAGGGAATATGTGGAGGACATTACAGCTGGAGGGCTACAACTCATAAAATCCTGAAGGCTGGTTTTTACTGGCCAAAACTATTTACAGATGCTTTTTCTTGGGTCAGAGCATGTGACAAGTGTCAAAGGTTTGCAGAAAGACAGAAATCAACAGCTTTGCCCTTGATTCCTATTCATGTAAATGAACCATTTCAGAAATGGGGATTAGATTTTATAGGAGAGATACATCCCCCATCAAGTGGCCAATATAAATGGATACTAACAGCCATAGATTATTTTACAAAGTGGGTGGAAGCCATACCTACAAGAAACGCTACAGATACTGTGATAATCAAGTTTATGGAGGAAAATATCATATCTAGGTTTGGCTGTCCTGCTAGGATCGTAACTGACAATGCACAGGCCTTCAAATCTGCCAAGTTTGTAAATTTTTTCCAACGATATATTATCATATTGACTCACTCTCCTGCTTACTATCCACAGGGAAATGGCCTAGCAGAGTCTTCTAATAAAACCCTGGTGAGGTCCCTGAAGAAAACAATAAATGAGAATCAGAAGAATTGGGACTCTCAATTAAAATTTTCTCTGTGGGCAAATAGGATAACCAACAAGAGAGAAATAGGGAAGTCTCCCTATGAGCTGGTGTATGGGTGAGCAGCTGTGTTTCCTGTGCAATTAGCGTTGCCTGTAGCACGTTTCATGCAGGAAAGCCAGGAAGAGCTAGATGACATGATCAGAAGGATTAATCAATTGGCCGAATTAGAAGAAACACAGAACCAGGTAAATCAGAGATTGATAGAATATCAAGAGAAAATGAAGGATGTATTTGATTGGCATGCGAAAGACAGGAAATTCCAAATTGGAGACCTGGTTCTTAGATGGGATGTTCGAAGAGCAGAGAAAGGCAAGCATGCCAAATTTGATCCATTGTGGTTTGGCCCATTCAAAATTGTAAATCAAGGAGGAAATAATACTTTTATGTTAGAAAACTTACAGGGTGATCTGCTGGACACCCCTGTGAATGGCCAATTCCTCAAGCCATACTTTCAATTTTGAACCAGGCTGGGAATGCCTGATTGTATTTTATTTTATATAAGTTGTTTTAGTTTTTATTTTCACAAAGAAAGGGTGCTGACAATTACCTGAAGAAGAAGCGCAGGAGAATTGAAAAACAGAATGAAATATTCAGTGGTCTGCGTGTCTCGACATGCCCGAGGACGACCATGCCGTCCCCAGATGGAGCCGATGTTGTGCATATTCCCTCCTCCATTTAAATTTTGACCACCAGTTCCCTTTAGATCTATTCCAAATATCTTTCGTAACCCAAAACCTCCATATTGCGCTCATCGCCACCTTTTCCGCTCAAAAATACATCATGCAAAGGTTAAAAACCCATAACTTAAATTTATCGGGCCCAGTCCTAAGACCTTAGCCCCCCATGCATTAACTTCCATATGTCCTGAGCGCAGAACCATGTGCCGGAGAGTAGGGGGCTTAACAATATATGTTATCGGGCACAATAGCAACCGTCCGATCGAGTTCAATCAACGGAGCGACAGTCGTTTTGTGTGGTGGTCCCCGCCCATGAAAACCAGCGGTAAATCCCGCACCACTTCCACCGGGCCGGCGGTTTTGAACCAAATGCCAGCGATTCCATTGAAAATGCACCACGTGTCCTTTGGTACGGGCCCCAGAAACCACTTTTTCACGTGTTAAAGTTTGTACAATGGCCAGGCAGCGGAATTCATTTGAGCTGTTAGATCCGCTGGCCTCAATCCGACGGCAGAAATCCTCTGGAACCGCCCACCCGTTAACCTATGTCCATTGCATCCTGTGGCCCACCATTACACCGCTCACACCGCCTCCCAGCCATTGATCTCTCTTCGAAATCCGACCGCCCAGAAATCAGTCTCCCTGTCTGTTGACTCCGCTGCCATGTCAATTCACCACTCGTCCCCTCGTACATCCATGTGTCCTCGCCTCGCGTATCCATAATATTCCTCCCCGACATATGTATATATGTGTGATTTCATTCATACCCTTCGTTTTTATTCATTTCTCACGTCAAAACTGTTCTACATGGAAAATTCGCGCTCCGTCTGTTTAATCAAAGTCTCCATTGTCTTTCCTCTGCCACCCTGTGTGTTCTTGTCATCTGTTCGTGTCCGCGACGTCATCATCACCTCCGCCTCCACGCTCCTTACCTCTGAGTCTAGTTTTTCTGATATATCTGTGGGTTTTGCAAGTTTCAAGATAACAAGAAGGTGCTTTAATTTGTTGCCCCTGTTGTAGAGGTTAAGAGCATGTCGAAGGACGATATTTTGCTGGCAAAATTTAAGGAAGAAGCCGAGGGTAGGTGTGTGAAATGACCAACATTAAAGAAAACAAAGATATGAATCTACAGAACCCTCCAAAGAAAATCAAGGGACACTTCGCCCTGCATTAAAGGTCCAAGATTTAAATTTAAAGTTAAAGGTCGAGAGTACAATACAAAATCGCAGGCTATCTCAGGGTTTTTACAGAGCAGATTTTCCCTCTTTCAATAAGAGGCAGAACATTGTATATATTATTATTTGTGTCTTGTTCATGAAGACATTTTCATCCTCAGCATTTATTTCTAGAGGCAGATTGTAAAGTACAGTCATTTATATTCAGTCATTCATAGAGTGGGCGCGAATTCTTTCCGCCATTTTGTTCAAATTAAGTCATTAAATGTGTTCCATCTACCTCCTTCTCTAGAATTCTCTATCTTTTCTATAAAAACCCAGAAATAAGACATTAGAAGGGTTTCAGATTTCTATCAGCAAACTGTGCAGTGAAAAGGCTTTTGTATACATTTTGTAATATTTTGGCATGAAGGTTTGGAGCCCGTAGGGTCTCAATCAGGAGGAGTTATAACTGTAGGATTCTGGTCTTTGGTATCTCACAGTATGTAATTTTCTCTTATGTGTTAATACAATATGTCATTTTCATGCTATTTATCTTCTTGTATCATGTTCTAGAATGTGAGTGGCTCACTAGTTTGCAGTAAGGATTCATCCTTGTTGATGCCCTTTCTGGAATTAGTCAAGCGCTTTAAATAGGCCTAGTCATGATATACTGTTCCATGTTCACCTTATCCATATTTTCTGCTATATCAGTTGTCTTAGGAGGGTGCTTTTAAAATGCCAGGATTGTGTATGGATTCTTGAATTGGCAAGCCCATGCATCGTTTTGTTGTAAATCTGGGTATCAATCTAATGTCAACTGATATTCTCTAATTATTCCTCTCACTACATCCGCTTTCTGATATTTGATTTCTGTGGCATATTATTTGAACCGGCCCTCTTTACAGTAAGTTGTCTCTTAACTGTCTGATGCCTTTGTATTGAAGTTTTGCATGATGTTCCTACACAATCCTTATCCTTGTACCAGCTTCTGAGAGAGATTGGTCCCATTCTAATCTAATTTCCTTGTTCAACAAGAGATAGTAAGCGAGCTTTTGGATTGACAACCCAAGCTATATGAAGAGCTCCTTGCTATATTAAGATGTACTAGGCACTGGTATATGGCAACTCTAGACTGTCTCTAGGGGTGACAAAGTTGTCCACAACACTTCCAATGATCAGTTCAGAGAAAAAAAAAGAATTTTCAGAGAATAGACATCCAGAGCTTTCCAACGAGCCATCAAAAACCTCGTTTTGACATTGGGAAGGCCTCCAAACGTTTCTGGCAAGACAGAGGATTTTCTGCTGATATATTTCTCAAGTATTTTTGTGAAAAATGCACTTTTCTGAAGTGGTTTTTCCTAATGTGCGTTTAGTTATTTTTGGGCATGGATAGTTATGAAAAGTTAATATATTTTCATTTTTTAGCATTTTTGAGATATTTTATTAGATATTTTGTGCCTTGGGCTTTGCAAAGCCTCAAGGACAAAATCAGATATTTTTGATGGGCCAATGAGATTGCAAGTTGCACTAGGAGGTTTTACCTCATCTTGGCCTATATATTCCAGGAGACTTCATTGTAAATAAGGCTGAAATCGATGATATAGAGCAATATATGGTTATACAAGCTTGGAAGAAACACTTGTCTCATGCATTGGATAATTTCTTGAATGTTTTTGGATGATGAAAGAGGATTGTTGTTGGATTCCTTGACTTGGTAAAATGGTATAGTGTCCCTCTCTGTTATGCTTCTTAGTTTTCATTCATATTCAATATTCTTGCTAGCTATAAGACAATAGAGTATAGATTTGAGACATGCCCTTGGAGACACCTCAAATTTCCTGTTTCTTTATAGCTTCTATGTTTTCTTCCTTCTTAGTCATATCAAAGAATCCTTGATTGCTCTTTGGTAACTAAAGAAATTGTTTGCTTGTTTCATTTATGGTTTTATGCATGCTAAGTATGATTCACGGTATGCCCTTCTTACTCATGGCTAGTCATAACTCCACCTCTGAAACATTTCTTTGATTGTTTTATTGTCTTATTTGAACCAAGGAGGTCTTGTATTGATCTTTCCCTTTGCCTAAAACTATGCAATCTTGCTTCAAAGTGCCCAATAGCTTGAAATACTATGCCTAGGTGTTTCCTCATAGTAATTTGAGTTGTTTGTTTGTCTTAATTGTTTTTCCCCAAAGTCTCATAGAAATTTCCCAAAGTTAGAGAGTCATATATCTCTATGCATTGCTTGAATGTTTATTTCTATGCATTGATTAGTTTATAGTTACATTACTCATGATTAATGGTTAGCCCTACCTTGTTTATGTCATATATTGAGATATTTATGTTTGAAATCCTTTGTTCTTCACAAATTTAGTGTCCATCCCACTCGATTTTACCCAAAGATCCATTTTACCTTGATCAAATCGGCCCTTCAAAATACCCTTTATCACCATCTGAAAGCTTTCTTGACCTTTTCGACCCCATAGCCCAGTTGATCTGACATCTTTTTACCTATCTTAGTCTTTGATCAGTTCATCCCTCACAAACCTAAAAGAAAAACTAAAAACCTACTTCATAACTAGCCTAAAATCAAAAACACAAGAAGTAAAACCCATAGATATCCCTTACACAATAGAGAGAGCCCTCTCTGAGTCCAGGAAGGCTAGGTCCTTGGGCTCCAAAGATTGGTTTGATGTTACCCTGTCACTTGGCTTGCCAATCAGCCAAATCACAGGACCCTAACAGATTTTCTCAGCTATCCCTTTTATTTTTCTCTCCTTTTCTAGCTTGAAGTTGTTGTTTGCCTAACAATCGTGCCCATCAATGCGAGTTGTCTTTGGTATATGAGAAATTTTCCCTGTTTATCGCTGGATACTACTGAACAGTCACGTCAATTCCTGTAGGGTTGAATTTTTGGCTTCTTTGCTAAGTTTCCAGTGTGTCTTGTCCTTTATATTGGTTTTATACTCTTGGATAGATACATCTGGCTTTTGTTCATTGACTTGGATGTATCATTCAATTCAGTTTGTGTTATCTCCTATTTGAACAGTGTGGCTCATCTGTCCTAATATTTCTAGGTGTTGTGAATCATTCATTTAGTCGCATGTTCATTGAGTGTTTGATCTATTTATGAATCAGTTTGGTCATTTTGTTTTTAGCCTCTCGTGTGGTTGCTTGGTATTTTTCATTGATTATATGTGAAGTAGGGTTGTCAAGCTTTCATTCCGTATCTGTTTGATTGTCCCTCCATCGCCCCGAGCATATATCACATTGCTCAGTGAGTCAACTTAAGAGCCCTTTACTTTGTGTAAGGAAATGCATGCCTAGTTTTGAGTGTGTGTTTACATTCACTTGGAATTGGTCTCTTCGTGTTTTGATAATTTCGTTCAAAGTTTCTCAAAGCTAGTGTTTTTTTTGTCCTTTTAGTGTAGCATTTCATTATTGCTTCTCACTCATACTGAAGACCAAAAATTTGCATTCTCCCTTTTTGTTTGAAAATGAAAAGTACTATTTTGCATTAGTAGGTTTCTTCTTCATAGGAAATTGAAAAACAAGGGAAGAATTTTCGTATTCTGCTTTGGCTATGTTAGTGGCATGAAGGAAAGTATCATTCTTTCATTCGATTGGTTGCTTTTTTGTTGTGAACATCTATCCTTCTCTTAGCTAGATTTTCATCGAATTGAGATAGTGTTCATTCTCTCATATAGTTGTGAATTAGAGATTTGATATTAAATTCGATAAGGCCTTGAAACTGAAACATAATTTCAAGATAAACCATAAAATTAACTCAATCAACCTAAGGAAACAACGAAACTTAATGCTCATATTTAGAGGTCTAGACTAGTGATGTGTTCTGGCATCATTAAACCTAGCATATGTCGCTCACAATTTTTCATTAGACAGCACTAGCACAGACTTGTGCTCCTCGTACCATCGCGTATATAAAGGGAGACCATCATAGTTTGCAATCCTTTATCCATAGAAATTTAAGTCTTCTGCCCTGTAACTGTGATACACCGAACACAACATTCAGGGAGACTGCTGATGAGCTCCATCATTAGACATATTTGTAGGGGTTAATGGTCACCTTTTTGCCTTCTTAGATATCTTTTTCTTTCATTTTTATTATTGTTTGGTTTTATGATGCTAGTATATTTTTTGATTAAGTCTAACATAGTTTGAGTGCCCAATATGAGGTTGAGTAAAGAAAATAATGAATTATTAGCATTTTTATAAGGATTTTATCATAAAGACTTGGAGGAGACAACAAGGAGAAATGATAGGAGGATTTTCTACCCTCCTTAAATCTCAAAGGCAGCCAAAGAATCCCAAATATTCTCTCCAGCAATTCGAACTCAAAAGGTTGCCAAAGGATCCCCAAGGATTCTCTCCAGAAATCCGAATTCCAAAAGAAGCCAAGAAAATCAAAGAGGAGTGCACTCAATATTTGTTTACTTGGAGTCAAGTGGACTCAATCACTATTTTATAAGGATTTTTTGGTAGCTTCCATATAGAATAAATAAAGCAAAGCTAGAGCTAGGAAGGGTTGGAATTTTTTTGCAAGCTATTGAAATTTTTATTATTTTACTTAGTGATCAAAATTTCGGAAATGTATGAGGCTATTCTTTTATGAAATGAGCAGATTGATTTAATTTTAATGATTTAAGTTTCAGATAGCTAGACTTGTGGGTTAGGGCCCAATCCATCTTCCTCGGCCTCTCTGCTATATTTTTTCTATGATTTATGTCATTTCATTAGTTCCGCTTCTGATAATTTCGTTTATGTTTTAAGTTGTTGTTTAGTTTTTATTTCAGTGTGTTGTTGTAGGTTTCATTTACTTGTGAGTAATAGAATAGAGGAGAAAAACCAAAAAATATGTGGATCAATACCCTCTTATCATCTCTGTCAATAGAGCTCGAGGAGGAAGAAACTTCCCACAGACCCAAAAACTGATTTCTGTTCACTATTTCTGAGATTAAAAGTAGTGTTTCATTACCATTTTCCAGTCTTCCTTTCCACCATATTTTTACGCATTTTCTATTTTTTTGTGCATAATTTAGCAGGTTGATTGTAGGAATTACTGTTAAAACCCCATAGCTTCTTTTTAGTGCCTCCCTTCTTCATTCTCCATCTTTTTCTTCACAATTTGCGCACTGTTGTTACACCCTCCATTTCCGCTTGTTCCCACTTATTCTCACTACCACACCCACCTTTTTATTCATAAAAACACTTAAACCATTCATCCCTCTTAATAATTTATTTTTATTAGTCATGGTTTCCTTACCCTTTTTAATGCAAAATGCATGAAAACCATTAGAATTCGACCTCCGCCCTTGCTCCTCAAACTTCCCGCTACCGTACTTTTCTCCATCGCAAATCATCCAAGGTCTTTGTTTATGCTCTCCCATTCCAAGTCCTAATTGTGATATTTCCTTCATGGCTTAACTTTGCTGCTTGTTAATAAAATCATTCAAAAAAATTGGAAAACCTGATCCTTTTCTTGACCTTTTAACTTACCGCATCTCCCTCTCGTATTTTCACAAATAGCATTTCACACTCTCCATCTGCTCCTTGTTAACACTTACTTCTCCTGTCTACCAATTGCGATATTGGTATCATGCTCCGCCATGATTCCTACGCCACATCATCCAACTCATCGCATATCATAGCTTACTCCCGAACAACACTCCCGCCACTCCTCCAACCGTGCGATATTATGATGTTGCGTTATCGCATATTGCAGATCGCAACCATTAACCTTTTCGCAAATCACATTTTTCACTCTCCATCTGCTCCTTGTTAACACTTACTGCTCCTGTATTCCAATTGCAATATTGGTATCGCACTCCGCCATCGGTCCCACCGCCACATCATTTGAATCATTGCATATCGTTGCTTGCTCCCAAACAACACTTCTTCCACTTCTCCAACTACGCGATATTGATATATTGCGATATCGCATATCACAGATCGCAATCTTTGGCCTGATCGCAATTGAATTTTGCTCCCGCTCTCGAACTGTACTTTTGCTTCTCCCCTAGCCTTCTATATTGTGATATTGTGATATCGCATATCGCATATCGCACTTCCAGCCCTCCATCGCAACTCCACCATCGCACTTTTCACATCATTCTGCTCCAAACTTTTTTGCGCTATAATAAAGTTTTAATAAGGTTTAAACCCCCTCTTTCCACCTCTAAGACTTGTTTCATGTGTTGATACCTCCATTATCACCTTTAGCCCATTTTCCTCCAAATAGCAAGCCACACTTTGTCCAGTTTATTTTATCATGAATAGTTGCATGGTTAGAAGCATGATAGCATGGTAAATAGATTAGAGGATAAGTAGGGTGTTTTTAGCTGATTATCCTAGATAGATGCAACTTAGTTTAGTTTCTTTTCAACTATTTCCTTTTTGTAGATTAAATTAGTTCATTTCTTTCATTTCCTTTCTGCAATTTAAGTTAGTTTCATTCCTGTCAGTTCCTTCCAGCAATTTACTTTCCAGTTCTTATCATAGTTTAAAAAATAACACCCCTTTGTAAACCAGAAGAGGATGACATTAGTAGAATGCATCTGTTGTGTATATAGCACTGTCACCTCCAATTTTGTATGAACCCTGGGTTGATAAAGTAAAGTAGGGCATCCCCTGGGAGTTGTAGTACTCTTGGTGCAATAATAGGGCTCACCACTTTTTGGCGTCGTTTCTAGGGAGGTGTCTAGTAGATGCTTTGATTTTGTTTTAGAATTATTTTCATGTCATTTCAGAAATATTGAAAAAAGAGATCTAATTTTTTTGCCTCGTAGGAGTAGGAATACTCAAAGATAAATCTTACCTAAAACCCCCACATCACCTCCTAGCCACCCTTCACTCTTCTTCACTGGCAGTGAGATTGAACTTCCTATGGGAGAGCCTTCTGAATACTCTGAGGAACCTATTGGGGAATAATAAGAAGACCTTGGTCTAACCGAGGGACCTAATTCACATATCGTAACCATGGCTGGGATCCAAAGAGCCTTTCCCATAAAAGAGGCAGATGGGGAAACAAAGATGAAAAACATTAGCCCCCAGCTCTTCCACACTACCATGGACTTACCTCTGAGGATCCTGACACATTCATGTTTAAATTTTTTGTTGTTTTTAGGAATTATGACTACAATTCTCATGATCATAAGTTAAAGCTATTCCCATCCACCCTTAAGGATGTAGCCTTGCCCTGGTTCATGGGTCTGCCTGGGGAAAGCATCACCACTTGCGCACAGATGCAAGAGACCTTCAACAACAAGTACAGAGACTACTGTAGGTCCAAGGAAACTAAGGATGAGATAATTAGGATGACTCTAGGGCCCGATGAATCCCTGTAGGACTATGAAGGGAGGTTTCAATTAAACTATAAGAGAGCCAACTCTTGTAATATCCCAAAATGGGGAATTTCTACACTATTGGGAATATCTTAAGATATTCCAAATTTGGAGCTACAGCAATATGTAAACACACCAATGGAGTAGCAGTGATAAATTAACACATAGAATGACAAAAGATCCAAAT
Source organism: Pinus albicaulis (assembly GCA_034641835.2). NCBI lineage: Eukaryota > Viridiplantae > Streptophyta > Pinopsida > Pinales > Pinaceae > Pinus > Pinus albicaulis. The sequence continues at coordinate 851,494,950 of CM076584.1, forward strand.
AGCCACCATATTACGTCATAGCAGCAAAATATATACAAATCCTTGAGGAACCAATCACTCAAGCTAGGTAATACCAGCCACAAGAAGCATGTACATGAAAATATGAAAAATAATGCTACATGAAGAAATTCGTGGCTATGACTGCACAGTCTATGAAGGATAATTGCTGCAAAGTGATTTCAATACATAAATATAGCAATGTACAACTCATAAAATATGGGGATCAAATATATAGACTCACAAAGGCGATTTCTAGACAATCCTGGAAGGATTGGCTGAAATATGCAAAAATAAAAAAATGCCAGAGTTACTAGGTAGCAGCTACAACTCAGAAACTAGAAATGGATGAAGATAGCTAAAGATGCTGCATATGTTAGCTGAATCTCATCCAATGGATCTCTTAGGTGAAAGTCTGATCCAATCCCTGAAGATCTCACCCTCCAAAATAGCAAAGCAAGTCCCCACTGCAAATATGATCAGAAATAACGCAGTGAAGGAGATGGACTGCGTTGTAGGAGATAGAAAGTGCTTAGCCTGGTGCCAAATATGTTCAATAAGCTCTGAAATATCCCTCACTAACCTCCCAGGGGAATATAAGCTCCCTCCTATGAAAGATGAGCCAAGGAAATGGTGTTGTGGAACCCTCCACTGCAACACCCTACAACACAATGTTTCCTGCTACAGGAATAACGTTGTAGCTGAAGGAGGTGGCCTGGCCTTGAGCCTGAGATGTGGGGAATGAAGTAAAATCCCTCAAGAGGCCTCTCAAGAAGGGATACATATTCCTAAACAGGAAATCCCTTGTGCTAAGCAGCATAGCAATCTCAGTTAAACAACTGAAGATAACAAATAGTCATGTAGACCAAATTATATATTCATCAACATATTCTTCTATGGCTACCTTGTCCTCTCTCTATACAAATGAAAGCCTTCTTGCCTTGGCCCCCACACATTAGGGTTTCCTCCACCAAATTATCTCTTCCCCTTTCACACTGCATTGTCTTTCAAGGTGATCCACTCCCACTATGGCAGTGTTGTTGACTTGGTCAAACTTGACCTTGTCCTCATGCATTTGCCCCTTTTCACACATGAGGGTGAAAAATGTAGCTACTCTGATGATCCCTCTCACACTATGAGATATTTTATTCCTAATCATGGGAATTATTACCCATTTATTCACCTCCTAGATGATATAAGAAAAATTAATGTTCCAATTAGCTTCATGCTAATTTTGGGAACATTACAGTCCTCCCCTCCCAAATGTTGCTTGCCCTCAAGAAACTGCAAGGGTATAATTGAAGGGCCTTCTTGAGGCATGTGGGCTGAAATGAATCAGGATCTTCCACCCCTATATGAATCTCCCATCCTCAAGAAATCATCCATACAAAATGAGTTACCCTCCAACATGGCATCTCTTGAAAGTCTTCCTCCACCTTTGGCTTATGCAAAGTAGGTGGGCTGAAAATTTGACCATGGTAGACAAGGTAGTCTAACCCACGTTGTCCTTCTCTCCACTCATAATAAGTGTAGATTATGTGCTGATCCTGGGCTACAAAATTATTTCCCTAAAGTGGCAAAATGAATAACAATCCTCGAAGGACCTCCTCTCCAACATTGAAGAACAAGCTGGCCCAATGCATCTCATCCATGATGAATAGGACATGATCATCATAGGGTATCCAAATGAGAAGCTTTCTGAATGTTTTACATGATGCTGCATGATAAAAAAAATGTCTCAAGTGGACATAGAGTAGTCTTTCCCACTGCAACTTTAGAAAATAGCATGGAAAGTGGTGTTTTGACAAAGGGCTAGTGGTGTGAATCATCACATCTACTAGTGAATAGTAAATGAGAGAATGTGCCAACTAAGCATACAAGAAATAATCAAACACTTTCCCATGGTTATACAAAGGATGGCTATATCCATCATAATATTTGGAAATTTTTTGTTTATGGGGCTCAACAATAAACTTGCCCTCTTGTGGAACAATGCATTGTATGATAATGGTAAGAAGATGCAAATGATGTGTTGCATAATCAATGGATGTAAAAACAACATTCTCACCATGTGCTAAAAATAAATTGATGCATGAATACATGAATAAGTCCATGCTCCAAAATAAAAGTGTTGTTGGCCTATGCAAATAGGATCTTGCCAACCCATAGCTTATCTCTCTGACATGATCCTTGTCAAAGAATCCTCCGACAATGTTGATACAATTAGGAAATTCCTCCCAAAATGGAAGTAATTCCTGTTCATCTAAGGCCAAGGAGTAGCCCCTTTGCACAATGATATTTTCATCTCCTAGTCCTACAACATCATACAATATGTGAGAGAAAATCAGCCCTTTCTCTCTCAAGTACAATCCCGACAACCAAAGCATTTGCTGCCTCCTCATGCTCTCATCATGCAAGTCATGTGATGAAGACATAGTAAATGATATGAATGTCACATCAACACCATGAATCCATACTATTTGAGCTCAATGATGCAAGCATCCTGCCACACCTCCTCCATCCCTATACCCTTAAAAAGAGTTTATGTCAAGTGATGGCCAAACTCCTTCAAGAGTAACCAGCACAGCCAAGCCTCTTGTTGCCTGGTATCATAAATATGCAAGTAGCTCACCAGCTTCTTGCTCTCCATCCACATCCAATCAACCCATTGTGGATGTCTCCTCCCATCCTCCATCTTGGTACTCCTCCCATGAGGGCTACCATCATCCCAAATAATATTTCTGCACTTCATGGGATTTTGAAATGCAATATTCTCAAGGATCAATTTGATCCCATAAGGACCCAAATAGGTGGTAGGGAAAAACCTCCCATCATGATGTGTATGGCTCAAGAAGTGTCCCACACAATCATGAGAGACGTTATCCATCTAAATATGTACTCCATATTCTATCTGATCCTCCATGGATCTGTGATGATCCAAGTGTGATAAGGGAAGAACCTCCTCAAAATGTTGAAAAACCTTGCACTCCATGATGTGTTGAAGTGCACCTCCAATGAAATCTCTCCATGAGATCTCCTCCTCATGCATGGTCTTACAAAACCAAATAGGTCTTGGATCTTCTCCAAGTAGAAGTCTCTCTTTGATTTGTGGCATGCTATTTGAGAGAGTGTCATCTAGAGAGGAGAAAGATTTTCTTATCTCCAGATGCCTACTCCTTCTTACTGCTCCCTTCATGGCTTCCTGAATGAAGCTTCCCTTTGAATGCTCACATGAGGAATGGTTTCTCTTTTCTCCATCACTTCTCTTGTATAGTGCAGCACAATTCTATTGCTCTAAATAAACAACATGTTTTTTTTTTTTTCTCGTTTAGACTAATCCTAATCGTCCCATTTTTTCTCCTTCCATCCCACCCACGGGTTTCGAACCAGTGACCTTACAGAACAGAGTGCCTTAACAGTGCACCCCATCACCAACTGTTCTACACCACATGGGCTAAATAAACAACATGTAATGATGTAGACCCATCCATAATATTTTCTGAAATGACAAGAGATGGACATTCAAGCATAGCTTTGGAAATCTTGGAGGCATCTTGTATGACTGTAAGGGCTTCCTCCTCCAATGTGTTGGCTTCACCAATTTCTGAAGATGAAGGCTGCTCCTCCATGACTATGACAGCGGTGGTATATGCCTCTTCAACTGGTGGTGAGGGCTCCTCCCTCCTTTTTCCAAATCTCCTAAACATCCTTTGGGAAAACTCAGCAAGAGTAGATACCCTTGCATGGCTCCAATGGTCGAACCACCAAGTATTTGCTTCACCTTCAAGGTGCAGTGCTGCAATTTCTACAGCTTTTATATCTACTACAATATGTAGCAAGAAGAAAGCCTCTAGCTTCATCACCCAAGATTCTGCTACACATGTGAGTGATCCATCAAAGGTGGACAATAGAAATCTATTGCCTCTCATCATTCCATAGTTGTGGGTTCTTCTTTCTTCTTTCTACTGAATAAATTATGGTAAAGACAGAGTCTCTTTGAAGGCCCTAGGTTTAACTTGGTATTCAACAAGGTATTCACTTATAATTTCGAATTCCAAGTGTTCTTCATGCTTCATGTTTTCTTCTCTTTGAGAGTAGGAAGTGCATGGTCCTTCCTCTTCTCCTTTTTCCATATTCTTAACCTCCTTGGAGAGGTCCTTTCTAGATCTGAAAACTGATGAGATCAAGCTCATCCTCTTCATCATCTTGATCTCTTATATCTTCTTATGGCTGAAACTCACAGGATAATCCAAAGATCATGCTATGATACCACTGTAATATCCCAAAATCAGGAATATCTACACTATTGGGAATATCTTAAGATATTCCAAATGTGGAGCTACAACAATATGCAAACACACCAATGGAGTAGCAGTGATACATTAACACATAGAATTCCAGAATTTCCAAATAGCCATCATATTATTTCATAGTAGCAAAATATATACATATCCTCGAGGAATCAATCACTCAAGCTAGGCAATACCAGCCACAAGAAGTATATACATGAAAATATGAAAAATACTGCAACATGAAGAAAGTCATGGATATGACTGCACAATCTATGAATTATAACTGCATCAAATTGATGTCAATACATAAATATAGAAATTTATATCTCATACAACATGGGTAGCAAAGATATAGACTCCCAAAGGCAATTTCTAAACAATCCTAGAAGGATTGGCTGAAATATGCAAAAATACAAAAATGTCAAAGTTGCTGGGTATCAGCTGCAACTCAAAAACTGGAAATGGATGAAGATAGCTAAATATTTTTCATATGTTATATAAATATTATCTAATGGATCTCTCAAGGGAAAGGATGATAAAATCCCTGAAGATCTCACCCTCCAAAATAGTGGAGCAAGTCCCCACTGCAAATATGCTCAGAAATAACGCAACCAAGGATATGGAATGTGCTGTAGGAGATAGGAAGTGCTTGGCCTAGTGCTAAAGATGTGCAATCAGCTCTGAAATATCCCCCACTAACCTCCTGGGGGAATAGAAGCTCCCTCCTCTGAAATATGAGACAACGAAATGGTGTTGTGGAACCCTCCACTGCAACACCCAGCAACACAATGTTTCTCGCTATAGGAATAACACTATAGCTGAAGGAGGTGGCTTGGATTTGAGCCTGAGATGTGGAGAATGAAGAAAAATCTCTCAAGAGGCCTCTCAAGAAGAGAGAAGGATTCCTAGACAAGAAATCCCTTATGCTAAGCAGCACAACAATCTCAGTTAAACAACTGAAGACAACAAATTATCATGCAGACCAAATTTTATATTCATAAACATATTCTTCTATGGCTGCCTTGTCCTCCCTTTATGAAAATGAAAGCCTCCTTGCCTTGGCTCCCACACATTAGGGTTTCCTCCACCAAATGATCTCTTCCCCTTTCACATTGCGCTGTCTTTCAAGGCGATCCACTCCCACTATGGCATCACTATTGACTTGGTCAAACTTGACCTTGTCCTGATGCATTTTCCCCTTTTCACACTCGAGGGTAAAAAATGTAGCTACTCTGATGATCCCTCTCACACTATGAGAGATTTTATTCCTACTCATGGGCCTCCTTACCCATTTATTCACCTCCTAGATGATACAAGAAAAATTAATGTTCCAATTAGCTTCATGGTAATTTTGGGAACATTACAACTCTACACTCGATCATACATCACTTAAACTTGTACTTATTTGGGGGATCAGATAATATATGATAGAAACCTTGAATATGCTATCAGGAGGAGATATCTACCAACTAACTGATGAAAAAATAAAAACTATCTTCCAGAACCATTCTAGGGCATTTAGGAAGATGGGCAGAGTTGGCCACAACACATCCCATACCCCTTCCTCTTCCACATCCATAAAAAATGAGATTGGAAGCATGCTAGAGGACTTAAAGAGTGACATGATGCACACCCTTTCTTTGCAAATGTATAGAATACAGGTAAAAAGGAAGCAAGAGGAAGCAGAGAGAGCCCTGGCCATATTTTTTCCTAGATGTATCCGAAAGCACCCAAGAAATTAATATCCACTGAATGTCATGGAGGTTTTCTTAGTCTGTGAGGAGAATCATGCCACAGAAAAGTGTCCCTCCTTACCTGGACTTAAGGATGTATATCAAGGTGGGGAAGCGATGTCATAGAAACTATGTTTCATTAGCGAGAAAATTCCTGGAAGCCCTAGGCCATATCAACAAGGTATGCCATATGTACCTTACTCTTATTATCACAACAATCAGAGTGCACCCATGCAACCTTGGTACAACCCCACTTCCCCATTCTTGTATACACTTCCTACTTGGCCTCGCAACCCTTCATATCATCCTCAACCAGTAAAACAACCATTCCAGTAGTATGTTCCACAACAACCTCAATGGAACAATCCATCCCAAGGGTGGAGGCCTCAACAAAATCAACCACCTTCTCTAATGACTCCACCCCAACCTCAAACTTAGCTTACTCATGATGGTCCACCTAGGCTACCTGAAATACCTGCATAAACGAATCCGAACCCGAACAACTGACATGCATAGCAGGCTCCCAGTGTAGAAACATCCTATCCAACGTATACTGTGGAGATATAGGAGGTTAATCTCAGGTTGGGAAGAGTACACCCAGACAAACATCCTCCATCTCCACCTGTAGAGGTTGAAGATGAAAAGGAGGAAGGTAACACTCATATCCAACAACCTCCATTTCCTGAGCACTTGATCCACCCTAGTCAGCACACCCTAGAGGAGATTGAACTCCTGTGAGAATTTGAAAATTTGTGTGTAAAGATACCACTTCTCTAGGCCATTAGGGATGTCCCTATCTACAATAGGCTCACCAAAGAGAAGTGCTTCAAGAAACCTGGGAGAAGGAAGACAGATACCCCCACCATCAATGTGGTTGTAATATCCCAAAAGGGAGAATGCAGTAATACTGAAACACAATATAAGAACTGCAACAAAGTAAAAAATAAATATATATACACAGCAGAATGCACAGAAATAGTTGAGCCATTTTATTAATTTGGAGGTGAAAAATAAAGTACAATAGTGCTCAAAATATGAGACACTCAAGCCACAAAAGTAGCCTAGAATGACCCTAAAATGATATCCCAAGAGGGAATGCATAATTGTTGCTCTGTTGGAAGGTATACTGCACTATCCCTGCTAAAAATATAAGGACTAAAACCACCTGTAAGATAAAAGGTCAGATATAGGTAGAATGGGAGCTCCGATGATGCTGAAATTGTATATCAAGGCTCAATGACGGGTTCCCAAGATAACCCAAGAGGGGTTTCTCAGATCTGCAAGTCTAAGACAACCTTCCTCTAAGGGCTTCACATATATGCTACTGGAAATGCATATTTGAAGCTAGATCTGATAATAAGATGGCTGAAATGATGTACAATCATATCTATGCAAGAAGGGTTAATCCCTTCACTAGATCCTTGGGCTAAAAGCTCAAGATCTAGCTCCTCCAATCTCTTCCATTGAAAATAGCTGCTGTAAGAACAACAACTTCAGAAAACTGCATTGTTAGAGATGGAGGCTCAATAACATACTGCTTGATATGTCAAATCAGCTCCTGAATGATGGAAACAATAAATCCAATGTGAGGAGGTTATCCTTCATAGAATTTCCAGCTGAAATACTAGAAACTTCCTTCCTCTAATATATCTACAAGACTGAACTCGTAATCCTTTAAGAGACTGCTGCTGCATGGAGGTAAAACCCAAGGCCTGAATGCCAGATATAGATCTATTGCTCCTGAAAGGCTGGATCTGAAGAAAAAAGTGGTAGGATGAATCCTCCACTGGTTTCCTAGCTAAATGCTAGAAAAAACCTCTTGAATATAGCACCAATGCCTGATATGGAATGAATAAAAATCCTCTTTCCAGAGCCACTCAAATAAAGAGGTGGGATTCCCACACGGGAACACCCTGCAAACTCTGCTAAATAGCCCAAGTTTACATAGAAATGTCCTTAGACAAATCTAGATCTAAACAGATCAAGAGATGAATAATCCAAATCATCCTTCCATTGTGCCTTCACCTTCATTATATGCATGAGCCTTCCATAGCCTAGGCCCACTCCAAATCTGTGTTGTACATGTGGAAAAAGTCTCCATGTTTGACTGCACTGTTGATTTTGTCAATGTTGACTGAATCAACGTGATCGATGTCCTCCATCATGTTCATATGGGGTGATCACCCTCTCCATCATGCATGCATTAAATGCATCACTTCCTCCACTATCTTATCGTAAGTGCTTAATGATCTTCTTTGAATGCATTATGATCTCATTTGACCATATCAAAGATCCTTATGATTTTATATTTAATATCCATGATCTTATTTGACTATTTCATCCTCCATAATCTATCTCATAAATGAGACGTGATCTCCATTAGTAGGGCTACTCTACTACTCCATGTTTTAGATCTAGATATATAATATCCACATTCACACATAAAAAGTGGATTTTATTCATCTTTGAGGTTTGTGGGTCCCTCCACCCTTTTATTTACTTAATTTATTAAGAAAATTAGGGACTCTAGTATTCCAAATATGATGTGGAAATTTGGGAACATTATAGTCCCCCACCTGACAAAATGTTTTTTTTCCTCAAGCAACTCCAAAATTATATGCAAATCCATCTATTCCCCTCCCAATGGCATCCACATAAGGAAGACTTCCTCCATTTTCTGCAATTTGTTATGCATGTTTGGTTCCAAATTTTTCTTTCAAAAACATATAGAATGACCTCCAAATGTATGGTTATATGTCCTCCTTCTATCATGAAATACCAAGTGACAACCATATGAGTTCCAACTTCATCATTAATACATGAGATACATAAAATAAAGTGGCTCTTTCCACAAAGGAAAAGTCCCATCTCAAAATACATCTCTCCATCCCATGCTTCATGAATTTGATTGAGCATTGATAGGCTCTCATCCTTAGCCCTGTTGGCCTTGTTAGATCCAAGCATCATTCCAAAATTATGCAAAATAAGGAAAGGAGATATATGGGTAGACGAATATGTCAAACCATAGTCTCCTAATAATAACCACCGGAGTAAGGCCCTTTTCTTCCATTCTCCATATCCTCCATATAGGATGGACAAGCCAAACTCCCCCAAAAGCAACCAAAGAAACAAGAGATCTTTCTGCTTTCTCTCCTCCTCATGTGCATCATGGAGAAAAAATATACTAATGGACATATGGAATGTCACATCAACCCAATACAAAGAAACATCATCAATTCACATCATGAGAGCATCATGCCAAGCTTTACCCCATAAAAACACATATACATAGGAGATGTCATGCGATGGCCAATCTCTCTCAAGGGAAACCAAAATGAACATGCATTCTTTTGCTGCATTTTATCATTGATACACAAGGCATGAATCAGAAAAATATGAGCTATTGGGTGGTAACCATACTCACCCAAGAGCAGCCAGCACATCCATGCCTCCTTCTTAATTTCATAAGTGTTCTTAAGGCATGGATCAAAGAAATAGGATCCTTTTGGTAGTGACAAAATTCTCCCAAGGGCAACCAAATTAACCAAGCTTGCTAGCCCATGTCATAAATCTACAAGTGGTTATGCAACCCTTTGCTTATCATCCTCACCCATTCACCCCAATATGGATGATGAGTGATGTGTTGCATAATCATGGTATCCTCCCTTTGTAGAATACCATCTTCCCAAAACTGATGAAGAACTTTCCACTTCATGAAATGTTGAAGTGCACCTCCAATGAGATCTCTTAATGAGTTTCTATTTTCACCAAAGGCCCTCCAAAAGCAATGAAGTTTTGGATCTGCTACAGGTAGAAGTTTCTCTTTGAGCTGTGAGATGCTCATTGTGAAAGGGTCATCTGGAAAGGAGAAAAGGTTTCTCATCTCAAGATGTCTACCATTTATCATATTTACCTCCATTGCTTCATGAGTGAAGCTACCTTCATAATGCTCCAAGAATGATGGGACTTCCTCATCTTCACAGATACTAAGTGATAGCACTGTAGATCCGCATGATAATATATGTGGTGTCTCAAAGAAAGGCACAACACTAATATCATAACCAATTATTGTACACAGGATTATGCTCAGCCCATTTTCTAAAACACTACACTTCAACTCAAAGGGTTGAATGTAGCTCAACAATGATGAACTGGGATAGTTCTTAACCTCCTCCTTTATTAGATCAAGGGTCCTCCATACTGTGATATGTTGCTGCTTCAAATCAGTACTATGTTCTAACCCTTGGTTATGCATTGGCCTTGATGGCATGTCCTCATAATTTTCAATAAGATCTACTGAAACAATATGTGATGAAAGTTCATGCATACCTTCGATCAACTGATGTGTGGGAACCTCTTGCCAGAACACAAGAGTTCCTCCAACCTGGACAATAGTGTCTCCAACTACTGGTAAGAGTAATGACTGCTTTTATCCAAGTGTACCAGCGCTGGAATCTCCCTCCTCCTCCTCATGCATCTCCTGAATCATGCATGGGAATCTATGTGTCAAGAGCTCAGACTATCTTGCAAAGTTGCAAGTGTCTCTTCTCTAGATGCAAGTACTTCTGCAGCTGGTGGTGAATGTAGTGACTTTTTGTCCCGAGTGAAAATATTGACATCCTCCTCCTTAGGAAATTTCACTTTGTGACACATCTCTGGTTTTCTCCCATCAAATTCATTCCTCAAATTGTGAAATAAATCTGAATATTTAGTCACCTTTGCATGCTCCATGTGACCAAACCACCAATCATTGGATTCACCTAAAAGATGAAGTGTTTCAATTTGAAAAACCTCTCTTTCAGCTACAGGATGTAGCCTCAAAAATGCATCTAACTCTCTCCTCCATGCCTTAACACTGCTTGAGGAAGATCCATCAAATGTAGGAAAATAAAATCTATTATGCCTCTTTCTTCTATTATTGCTATAGGATCCTCTTTCTTCTTTGATTTTGAAGAATTGTTGTAGATTTAGCTTTTCCTTGAATGCTCTAGACTATGCTTTGTACTCTTCAAGATACATACTGAGAATCTCGTGAGTCTCAGGTTCATTCCTTTCTTCATTTCTACACCTTTCACCTTCTCCAAAGAAAGTGGGCATAGTGGATCTATGAGGAGATCTATGATTCTCCAGCTTTCTTTTTTGGTGATAGGAAGTGCTTGGACCTTCCTCATCACATCTTCTTCTTGGATCTTCTTTCTATCCTTCGTTCTTCATTGGATTGACCTCCTTGGAGAGATATTGCATGGATATAAAGAAAGGAGTGGCATAATTATCATCCTCCATGATATATCTCATCTATCCGCTTCTTCTTTTTATGTAAGATATGAAATGTCCACAAATTGAGCCAAAGATCATGCTCTGATGCCACTGTAATATCCCAAAAGGGAGAATGCAGTAATACTAAAACACATTATAATAACTACAACAAAGTAAACAATAAATCTATATACATAGCAGAATGCACAGAAATAGCTGAGCCATTTTATTAATTTGGAGGTGAAAAATAAAGTAAAATAGTGCTCAAAATATGAGACACTCAAGCCACAAAAGTAGCCTAGAATGACCCTGTAATGATATCCCAAGAGGGACTGCGTAACTGCTACTTTTTTGGAAGGTATACTACACTATCCCTGTTGCAAATATAAGTACTGCAACTTCCTGTAAGATAAAAAGTCAGATCTAGGCAGAATGGGAGCTCTGATGATGCTGAAATTGTAGATCAAGGCTCAAGGATTTATTCCCAAGACAACCTAGGAGGGGTTTCTTAGATCTAAAAGTCTAAGACAAAATTCCTCTAAGGGATTCACATATATGCTGCTAGGAATGAAAATCGGAAGCTATATCTGATAATAATATGGCTGCAATGATGTACAATTAGATATATGCAAGAAGGGTTGATTCCTTCACTAGATCCTTGGGCTAAAAGCTCAATATCTAGCTCCTCCAATATCTTCCACTAAAAATAGATACTGTAATAACAACAGCTTCAAAAAACTGTGTTGTCAGAGAGGGTGGCTCAATAACCTACTGATTGATATGTCAAATCATCTCCTAAATGATCGAAGCAATAGATCCAATGCGAGGAGGTTATCCCTCACAGGATTTCCAGCTGAAATACTAGAAACTTCCTTCCACCAATAGATCTACAAGACTAAACTTTACAATCCTTGAAGGGACTGTTGCTGCATGGAGGTAAAACCCCAAGGCCTAAATGACGAATATAGATATGTTTCTCCTAAAAGGCTGGATCTAAAGAATAAAGTGGTAGGATGTATCCTCCACTGGTTTCCTAGCTAAATGCTAGAAAAAACCTCCTAAATATGGCACCAATTTCTGATATGGAATGAAGAAAAATCCTCTTTCTAGAGATACTCAAAGAAAGAGGTGGGATTCCCGCTCAGGAACACCCTGCAAACTCTGCTAAACATCCCAAGTTTGCATAGAAATGTCCTTAGACAAATCTAGATCTAAACAGATCAAGAGATGAATAATCCAAATCATCTTTCCATTGTGCCTTCACCTTCATTATATGCATGAGCCTTCCATAGCCTCGACCCACTCCAAATCTGCGTTGTACATGTGGAAAAAGTCTCCATGTTTGACTGCGCTGTTGATTTGGTCAATGTTGACTGAATCAACATGATCCATGTCCTCCATCATGTTCATATGGGGTGATCACCCTCTCCATCATGCATGCATTAAATACATCACTTCCTCTACTATCTTATCATAAGTGCTTAATGATCTTCTTTAAATGCATTATGATCTCAATTGACCATATCAAGGATCCTTATGATTTTATATTTAATATCTATGATGTTATTTTACTGTTTCATTCTCCATAATCTATCTCATAAATGAGACATGATCTCCATTAGTAGAGCTGCTCTACTACTCCATGTTTTAGATCTAGATTTAGAATATCCATATTCACACATAAAAAGTGGATTTGATTCATATTTGAGGCTTGTGGGTCCCTCCACCCTTTTATTTACTTAATTTATTAAGAAAATCAAGGACTCTAATATTCCAAATATGATGTGGAAATTTGGGAATATTATAGTGGTAGGACAACTGTATGACCTAATGCTGGGGAGGGTGATATTTCCAAAGTACCTGGACCCTAGTAGTCCATTTTTTGATGTTCATATAGATGGGGTCATAGTCCCCAACAATCTAATTTATCTAAGGGATGCCATCAATGTCATAAACAAGGAAAATATGTTGAAACTTAATCTCCAAGGGACTTTGAGGAAAACCACAACAGTTCTGCAACTTGCATATCAGTCCACAGTAACTCTAGAAGGAATTGTTGAGGATGTTATGGTTACCATTGACTCTTGGGAGTATCCTACATATTTCCTAGTCCTGCAACCAAAACCCAAGTTTAATGGTTATCCTCTCATCTTGGGGAGACCTTGGTTAGCCACTGTAGATGCTTATATTAGTTGTCGGGTCAGAAACATGACTATAAAAAATGGGCCTTTGTTTAAACGATTAGTGTTATATCCTCCAGTCCAGCCTTCCATTGATCATGATATCCCTATATGGTTGGAGGATGAAGAATATGAATTATGTAACACTACCCCTATGTGTACCATAGATTCTATTCTTAGAGGGGGCAGCTTGATGAAGATGAACTCATCGACCATGCCATTCAAAACCAGTCTTCCACTAACATTCCTCTAGAAACCTTAGTCAAATAGTCTGAAAGCCAACCTTGGATGGAAGTGCACTCAGTTGATTCAACCTCTGAATCCACCAAGGCTATTGAGTTTGGCCCATCCAGATCTCTCAAAATCAACCTGAACCTCTCGAATGAAGAAGAGAAGTAGCTATGCCAGATTTTGAAAGAGAATATAGATGCATTTTCTTGGGATTACAAGGACAGAAAGGGGTGCATCCTTCAATTTAAAAACATCATATTTACATAAAAGAAGGATGAAAGCCCATGAGACAACCCCAAATAAGGATGAACCTGGCTCTAAAAGACATATTCAAAGAGGAGTTGCAGAAACTATTGGATGTTGGGTTCACATATCCTATATCTGATAGTCAGTGGGTATGTAATGTTCCGAATCTGGAACAACTAGCAATCCGTGGCTGGAAAACGCATTTTCTAGAAATGGAGGTAGTAATATTTGAAATCAGGACCTGGATGCCTCAGAAAATTGTTTCTAAGTGCTAAATCCAAGAGGAGGCTCCAAAGAAATCCTTCTAAGGTGGCTAAACAGATCTACCACACTTAGATGTCCTTAGAAAATTCCCAATGAAGGGACTGCAACATATGAAAGAGCAAGATATGGAGCAACAATGTTATTCTATGGAGTCTACACACATGAAGAAATAGATAACCAACCAAAATATAATATAGCAGAAAATATGTACAATGCTCTGAGGAATCACTCACTCAAGCTAGGCAATGAAAGCCTCAATTAGACATGTACAAGACAATACATCTACACTGCTATGCACAAAGCTCATATGACTAAAATAACATAGTTCATTAGAGATACTGCGACAAAATACATGAATATAGAATGATATGTCAATAAAAGCTCAAAGAAATGAGGGGGATCAATCTCTCAACCCCTAAAAACACTAACACAACAATAATACACCATCCTTGGAAAGATTGGCTACAATATACATCAAAATGGAAAATCTGTAGAAATGCCAGAGTTGTTGGGAAGCAGCTTCAACTCAATAATATAAATACATGGAGATGGCTGAAGATGATGCTCAAACTGAAACAAACCTCATTCGATGGATCTCTCAATGCAAGGCTGATCCCGACACTGAAGATCTTTCCCTCCAAGAAGTTGGTGCAACCTCTCACTACAAGTGTGCATTGAAATAACGTAGTCTAGAGGATGGAATACGCTATCTATGATGGGAGATATTGGCCCTAATGCCAAAATGTGTCAATAAGCTCTGAAATTCCCTCCAATAATCTCCCAGAGCAAGAGAAATTCCCTCCTCTAAAATATAATCCAAAGATAAGTGTTGTGGAACCCTCCACTGCAATGCCCTAGTAACAATGCGTTATACTTGAGCAGAAATAACGCAGTATCTGAAGAATGGCTTTGGCCTTGAGCCAAGATGTGGAAAATATGAAGTGAAATCATTCAAGAGGCCTATCAAGAAGGAGAGGATAGCCTAAATAGGAATCCCTTGTGCTAAGCAGCACTGTAACTCTGCTGAACAGCCGGAGTATGCAATTTTTTTGAATAGACAAATATCAAATGATCCAAGATGTCTCACTAGGGCTGCCTCCTCCTCTTCTTGTAAAAGTGAATTTCTCTTTGCCATGGACCCCACTCATTAAGGTTTCATCCACAAGGAATATTTCTCCCTCCAAAACTACGTTGTCTTCTCCTGCAAGCTACACCTCTTAGGCAGCGTTGTTGACTTGGTCAAACTTGACCTTGTCCTCATGAAAATTTCCCCTTTTCACACTGGAAGGTGAAAAATAAGCTACTCCAATGATCATTTTCACCTTATTAAGGATATTATTCCTACTTATGGGTATTTTACCCATTTTATTCACCTCCTAGATGAAATAAGCAAAAATTAATGTTCCAATTTTCTTCATGAAAATTTGGGAACATTACAGTCCTCCCCTCTCAAAGATTGCTTGTCCTCAAGCAAGTGCAAGGATAGGCTGAGTTATTTTCTTCTCCTCTCTCTGTAGCATCCCTGTATGATGATATCCTCCCAGGGAATTTATGCTATCTCATCAATCAAATCTCCACAATGCTCCTCCTCAGCATGTAAGTCAGCTATCAATCTATCATCATGTGAAAGTGGAATACTCAAGAGGATAACAAAGTGATGTCTAGAGGTCCCCTTGAAGAATGGCATCTGAAATAGAATGGGAATTATATTTCCCATATGGATCCTCCATCTCCAAGCTATGAGCCATGCAAAATGAGCCACCCTCCAACTAGGCAACTCCTGGAAGCTGTCATCCACCTTTGACTTCGGAAAATTAGGTGGGATGAAAATCTGCACATGGTAGACTATGTAGCCTACCCCACACTGTCCATCTCTCCACTTATGATAAGTGTAGAGAAAGTGCTAATCCTGGGCTGCAATAAGGTTTTCCTCAAGTGGGAAAATGAGGACTAGCCTCCAAATATCTCTCCCATAATGCTCAAATCAAGCTGACCCAAGTATCTCCATATATGATAAGTTGGAAGTCATCAACATATGGCATGTCATCTATCATATGGCTCACCTCATAAAGAGTCAAATGGGCTATCAAGGTGACCATATCATATCCCATGTTCCCCTTAGAACATGTTAGTGCAAAAAGTGTGAGGAATTCCTCCCTCAAAGGACACATCCACGCAATGTGTCTCCCTCCCAAGCATGCTCCTCATAAAATTAGCAAAAATAGAACCATAGGTAGCAAAGATGAGAATCATGATTGTTTCCATGTGCAACAAATGTGAAGGACAATGGTCCCTCAAGTGCAACCAATGCAGCTTGACCCTCAACTGCAATAGAGACTGATAAGAAGTGTGGCTTCTCAACCACTTTCCTGCTACTCCAATCTCCTCATAAGTATGGAGGAAATGAATAATGTAAGATGTATAATGAGAATTTCCTCCATAATGTATCTCCTCCCCAAGTTCTCATAGGGAATGGCCATCCATCATGCTTATGACCTCATCTAAACCATGTGGTCTAGAAAAGAGAATGCTCCTCCTTGGAGCATCATCCTACACATGTATGGTTAAGGGATGCATACATACATCATACAAGTAATTATGTAAACAAGAATAAATGCCCTTACCATTTCTCCTGCTCATACAAGTGGAGTGACTCATAAGTGAGTCTCCTCTCATCTCCAAAGGGAAAATAGGTGGTTGTTCTAACTCTCTCAAAGAGTCATGTATCTCCTCCATCACCATCTGGTCTATGCATCTGCTCATATGTTGATATATCTCCTCCTCAAAGCCCATCCAAAAATACCCCTCCATGATGGTGTGGTATGCTCTCATAGAACAAGAGGGGCTGAAAAGGAAATCCTCCTTATCTGCATGCAACAAATTTTCCTTGAGCTTGGAATCTCTAGGAAACAAGATCCTGCCATGATAAAATATGACCCCATCTCTGACTGAATATCCCTCCTCATGCAACTGGTCATCCAAAATCATGCAAGTAGAAATATCCTTGGAATACTCCTCTAACAACTAGGAGCTCTAATATGGATCTAACCTCCATAGTGACAGCGCAGATGATCTCTCATAAAGAGCATATATCATATGGTCACCCTCCTCTCTGACATATCCTATGCCAAAGATGCAAGTTGGAAGGCTGATATCCTTCCTCTGCTACTTCTGCTATAGTGCAGAATCTGAAATGGAAGTGGGTGCTGATGATGTTGACATAATGCTCTCTCTCTCTCTCCTTGAGTCCACCCCAAACTCTCAGTGCTGTATCAATCTCTACCAAGGTCTCCACTCTCCTGAAATCCATGAGTGATGCCCCGACATGTGAAGCATCCATCCTCCTCTGCTGATCCAGTGGTCTCCCTGGAAAAAATTCTCCATGCAGTGAGACATCATCATCAAGAGATGACTGAATATATGAATGAAGAAAGCTCTCCATGCTTCCACTGCGTAATCCAATCACCTTCTCAAGTGCATCAACCTCCATAGATGAATAGAGATGTGAACTCCTCATCTCATGATGCTAGGTTTTCTCCCTACCTTCTCCTTGTGTCTCCATGGTTTCACACCTCCTCAACAATGGCACAGGTAAAACATGAGTTGTGCCTTGATCTCTACACATGAGATCTTGGGGACTTCCTTGCAAAGATGCAAGCATCCTTCTATTTGGAGCAAGAGCTCCTCCTTCCTCTACATGGGGACTATATAATCTCTAGATCTAACGGCATTGTTGCTCTCAATCTCTGCAACATGAATGGGGAACCCTATGACAACTGGATCCCTTTTTGAAAAAGAGATCTCCATGCTCCTTTGCTCAAAGGTGTGAGATGAAAACCTTTCTTCTGACAAAGTATGGTGCAAGTTCTCAGCCTTTCCCATGGTTTTCTGAAATGGTATTGTGTTCTCATGCAAGGGTTTTTTTTTAGTTTTATTATTTTTCTCCATCATGTGAGTCTCATGAATTATTCTATTAAATATTTTCACTAATGCCTAAGTGAAACTAACATAAGATGCAATGTTTATATTTCTCAAAGAAAAGGATTCAAAGATCCACCAGGCATAAGCCTTACCTCTCAAATGAAATGCTACAACTTTGATGGCTTCATCCACCAACATTTGGTGCTACTGCAGGAAGGTATCTAACTCCTCCACCCAATCTTTGGCTGAAAATTCAGGTGAACCCTCAAAGGTAGATAGATGAAATCTATCCTACTGCTCTCTTCTATTCACCTTCATTTTGCAAAACTCTGAAAAACTGAGATGATCTTGGAATTTCTGAGTTTGAGATTCATACACTTTCAATAAATCACTAAGGTTTTCCCTCCTAGCAACCTCTTCTTCTTTTTCCATCTCTCTTCCAGCAATCCTGGGTATATGACTGCGCTGTAAAAGATGGTGTGTAGCTGCATGCTCACACTCATCCAATCTAGAGTTTGCTTTTGAATCAAACCCTCTAGGAGATTCTCTATAATTCCTCTGGATCTCCTCATACTCTTCATGAATAATATGTATAGATTTAGGAACAATCTTGGTAAGATTATCCCCCTTTTCTTTCTCTTCTCCAAAAGATGGAGTTTTTCTTCTGCTTATTTCTTTGTCTCCTTGATGAGAATAGGAAGTGCAGGGTCCTTCCTCTTCTTTTTGCTTATCCTCCTTGGGGAGGTTCTTCATGGATCTAAAATGTGATGAGATAAAACCCATCCTCTACAATATTCTGATCTTCTTGGGCTTAGACTCACAGGCTGAGCCAAGAAAGCAACTTTGATACCACTGTAATGTTCCGAATCTGGAACAGCTAGCAATCCAAGGCTGGAAAATGCATTTTACAAAAATGGAGGCAACAGGATTTGAAACCAGGACTTGGATGCCTTTGAAAAATGTGTATAAGTGATAAATCCAAGACGAGGCTCCAAATAAATCCTTCTAAGGTGGTTAAACAGATCTACCACACTTAGATGTCCCAAGAAAATGCCCAATGAAGGGGCTGCAACATATGCAAGAACAAGATATGGAGCAACAACATTATTCTATGGAGTCTGCACACATGAAGAAGTAGATAGCCAACAAAAATATAATATAGCAGAAAATATGTACAATTCTTTGAGGAATCACTCACTCAAGCTAGGCAATGAAAGCCTCAATTAGACATGTACAAGACAATACATCTGCACTGCTATGCAGAAAGCTCATATGACTAAAATAACATATTTAATTAGAGATACTGTGACAAAATACATGAATATAGAATGATATGTCAATAAAAGCTCAAATAAATGAGGGGGAGAAAGCTCTCAACCCCCGAAAACACTAACACAACAATAATACACCATCCTTGCAAGGATTGGCTACAATATACATCAAAATTGAAAATCTGCAGAAATGCCAGAGTTTTTGGGAAGCAGCTGCAACTCAATAATATAAATACATGGATATGGTTGAAGATGATGCTCAAAATGAAACAAACCTCCTCCAATGGATCACTCAATGCAAGGTTGATCCCGACACTAAAGATCTTGCCCTCCAAGAAGCTGGTGCAACTTCTCACTACAAGTGTGCATTGAAATAACGCAGTCTAGAGGATGGACTATGCTGTCTATGATGGGATATATTGGCCTTGATGCCAAAATGTGTCAATAAGATCTGAAATCCCCTCCACTAATCTCCCAGAGCAAGAGAAACTCCCTCCTTTGAAAGATAAGCCAAAGAGAAGTGTTGTGGAACCCTCCACTGTAATGCCCCAGCAACACTGCGTTATACTTGAGCAGAAGTAACGCAGTATTTGAAGAATGGCTTTGGCCTTGAGCCAAGATGTGGAAAACTTGAAGTGAAATCCTTCAAGAGGCCTATCAAGAAGGATAGGACAGCCTAAATAGGAATCCCTTGTGCTAAGCAGCACTGCAACTCTGCTGAACAGCCAGAGTATGCAATTTGTCTAAATAGACAAATAATCAAATGATCCAAGATGTCTCACTATGGATGCCTCCTCCTCTTCATATAAAAGTGAATGTCTCTTTGCCATGGACCCCACTCATTAAGGTTTCATCCACAAGGAATATTTCTCCCTTCAAAACTGCGTTGTCTTCTCTTGCAAGCTACACCTCTTAGGCAATGTTGTTGACTTGGTCAAACTTGACCTTGTCCTCATGCAAATTTCCCCTTTTCACACTGGAAGGTGAAAAATAAGCTACTCCAATGATCCTTTTCACCTTATGAAGGATATCATTCCTAATTATGGGTCTTTTACCCATTTTATTCACCTCCTAGATGAAATAAGAAAAAATTAATGTTCTAATTTTCTTCATGAAAATTTGGGAACATTACAGTCCTCCCCTCTCAAAGATTGCTTGTCCTCAAGCAAGTGTAATGATAGACTGAGTTATTTTCTTCTCCTCTCCCTGTAGCATCCCTGTATGATGATCTCCTCCCAGGGAAGTTATGCTATCTCATCAATCAAATCTCCACAATGCTCCTCCTCAAGTCATTTATCAAGCTATCATCATGTGAAAGTGGAATACTCAAGAGGATAACAAAGTGATGTCTACAAGTCCCCTTGAAGAATGTTATATGAACTAGAATGGGAATTATCTTTCCCATATTGATCCTCCATCTCCAAGCTATGAGCCATGCAAAATGAGCCACCTTCCAACTAGGCAACTCCTGGAAGCTGTCATCCACCTTTGACTTCAGAAAAGTAGGTGGGATGAAAATCTTCACATGGTAGACTATGTAGCCTACCCCACGTTGTCCATCTCTCCAGTTATGATAAGTGTAGAGAAAGTGTTGATCCTTGGCTGCAATAAGGTTTCCCTCAAGTAGAAAAATGAGGATCAGACCTCCAAAGATCTCTCCCCTAATGCTCAAATCAAGCTGCCCAAGTATCTCCATATATGATAAGTTGGAAGTCATCAACATATGGCATGTCATCTATCATATGGCTCACCTCATAAAGAGTCAAATGTGCTATCAAGGTGACCATATCATATCCCATGTTCCCCTTAGGACATGTTAGTGCAAAAAGTGTGAGGAATTCCTCCCAAAAAGGACACATCCACACAGTGTGTCTCCCTCCCAAGCATGCTCATAAAATTAGCCAAAATAGAACCATAGGGAGCAAAGATGAGAATCATGATTACTGCCATATGCAACAAATGTGAAGGAAAATGGTCCCTCAAGTGCAACCAACGCAGCTTGACCCTCAACTGCAATAGAGACTGATAAGAAGTGTGGCTTCTCAACCACTTTCCTGCTGCTCCAATCTCCTCATAAGTATGGAGGAAATGAATAATGTAAGATTTACAATGAGCATGTCCTCCATAATGTATCTCCTCCCCAAGTTCTCATAGGGAATGGAAATCCATCATGCTTATGGCCTCATCTAAACCATGTGGTCTAGAAAAAAGAATGCTCCTCCTTGAAGCATCATCCTGCACATGTATGGTTAAGGGATGCATACATACATCATACAAGTAATTATGTAAACAAGAATGAATACCCTTACCATTTCGCCTGCTCATACAATTGGAGTGGCTCATAAGTGACTCTCCTCTCATCTCCAAAGGGAACATAGGTGGTTGTTCTAACTCTCTCAAAGATTCATATCTCTCCTCCATCACCATCTGGTCTATGCATCTACTCATATGTTGATATATCTCCTCCTGAAAGCCCATACAAAAATACCCCTCCATGATGCTGTGGTATGCTCTCATAGAACAAGTGCGGCTGAAAATGAAATCCTCCTAAGCTGCATGTAACAAATTTTCCTTGAGCTTGGAAGCTCTAGGAAATAAGATCCTGCCATGATAAAATATGACCCCATCTCTGACTGAATATCCCTCCCCATGCAACTGGTCATCCAAGATCATGCAAGTAGAAATATCCTTGGAATACTCCTCTAACAACTAGGAGCTCCAATATGGATCTAACCTCCATAGGGGCAGCGCTAATGATCTCTCATGAAGAGCATATATCATATGTTCATCCTCCTCTCTGACATATCCTATGCCAAAGATGCAAGTTAGAAGGCTGATATCCTTCCTCTGCTGCTTCTGCCACAACGCAGAATCTGAAATGGAAGTGGGTGCTGATGATGTTGACAGAATGCTCTCTCTCTCTCCTTGAGTCCACCCCAAACTCCCAGTGCTGTATCAAGATCTACCAAAGTCTCCACCATCTTCAAATCCATGAGTGATGCCCCAACATGTGAATCATCCATCCTCCTTTGCTGATCTAGTGGTCTCCCCGACCAAATGTCTCCATGGAGTGAGACATCATCATCAAGAGATGACTGAATATATGAATGAAGAAAGCTCTCCATGCTTCCACTGCGCAATCCAATCACCTTCTCAGGTGCATCAACCTCCATAGATGAATAGGAATGTGTACTCCTCATCTCATGATGCTAGGTCTTCTCCCTACCTTCTCCTTGTGTCTCCATGGTTTCACACCGCCTCAAAAATGGCACAGGTAAAACATGAGTTGTGCCTTGATCTCTACACATGAGATCTTGGGGACTTCCTTGCAAAGATGTAAGCATCCCTCTATTTGGATCAAGAGCTCCTCCTTCCTCTACATGAGGACTAGATAATCTCTAGATCTAACAACGTTGTTTCCCTCAATCTCTACAACATGAATGGGAAACCCTTCGACAACTGAATCCATTTTTTAAAAAGAGATCTCCATGATCCTTTTCTCAAAGGTGTGAGATGAAAACCTTTCTTCTGACAAAGTATGGTGCAAGTTCTCATCCTTTCCCATGGTTTTATGAAATGGTACTGCGTTCTCATGCAACGGTTTTATTTGAGTTTTATTATTTTTCTCCATCATGTGAGTCTCATGAATCTTTCTATCAAATATCTTCACTAATGCCTAAGTGAAACTAGCATAAGATGCAATGTTTATATTTCTCAAAGAAAAGGATTCAAAGATCCACCAGGCATAAGCCTTACCTCTCAAATACAGTGCTGCAACTTTTATGGCTTCATCCTCCAGCATTTGGTGCTACTACAAGAAGGTCTCTAACTCCTCCACCCAATATTTGGCTGAACATTCAGGTGAAACCTCAAAGGTAGATAGATGAAATCTATCCTACTGCTCTCTTCCATTCACCTTCATTTTGCAAAAATCTAAAAAACTGAGATGATCTCAGAATTTCTAAGTTTGAGACTCATAATATTTCAAGAAATCACTAAGGGTTTCCCTCCTAGCAACCTCTTCTTCTTTTTCCATCTCTCTTCCGGCAATCCTAGGCATATGACTACACTGTACAAGATGGTGTGTAGCTGCATGCTCACACTCCTCCAATCTAGAGTTTGCTTTTGAATCAAACCCTCTAGGAGATTCTCTATAATTCCTCCGGATATCCTCATACTCTTCATGAATCATATGTACATATTTAGGAATAATCTTGGTAAGCTTATCCCTCTTTTCTTTTTCTTCTCCAAAAGATGGAGTTTTTCTTTTTCTTATTTCTTTGTCTCCTTGACGAGAGTAGGAAGTGCAGGGTCCTTCCTCTTCTTTCTGCTTATTCTCCTTGGGGAGGTTCTTCATGGATCTGAAATGTGATGATATAAAACCCATCCTCTTCAATATTCTGATCTTCTCGGGCTTAGACTCACAGGCTGAGCCAAGAAAGCAGCTTTGATACCACTGTAATGTTCTGAATCTAGAACAGCTAGCAATCCATGGCTGGAAAATGCATTTTCCAAAAATAGAGGCAGCAGGATTTGAAACGAGGACCTGGATGCCTTATAAAAATGTGTATAAGTGCTAAATCCAAGAGGAGGCTCCAAATAAATCCTTCTAAGGTGGTTAAACATATCTACCACACTTAGATGTCCCCAGAAAATGCCCAATGAAGGGACTACAACATATGCAAGAACAAGATGGAGCAACAACATTATTCTATGGAGTCTGCACACATGAAGAAGTAGATAGCCAACCAAAATATAATATAGCATAAAATATGTACAATGCTTTGAGGAATCACTCACTCAATCTAGGCAATGAAAGCCTCAATTAGACATGTACAAGACAATACATCTGCATTGTTATGCAGAAAGCTCATATGAATAAAATAACGCAGTTCATTGGAGATACTGCGTCAAAATACATGAATATAGAATGATATGTCAATAAAATCTCAAAGAAATGAGGGGGATCAAGCTCTCAACCCCTAAAAACACTAACACAACAATAATACACCATCCTTGGAAGGATTGGCTACAATATACATCAAAATGGAAAATCTGCAGAAATGCTAGAGTTGCAGGGAAGTAGTTGCAACTCAATAACAGAACTACATGGAGATGGCTAAAGATGATGCTCAAACTGAAACAAACCTCCTCCAATGGATCACTCAATGCAAGGCTGATCCTGGAACTGAAGATCTTGCCCTCCAAGAAGCTGGTGCAACCTCTCACTGCAAGTGTGCACTGAAATAACACAGTCTAGAGGATGGAATGTGCTATCTATGATGGGAGATATTGGCCTTGATGCCAAAATGTGTCAATCAGCTCTGAAATCCCTTCCACTGATCTCTCGGAGCAAGAGAAACTCCATCCTCTGAAAGATAAGCCAAAGAGAAGTGTTGTGGAACCCTCCACTATAATTCCCCAACAACATTGTGTTATACTTGAGCAGAAATAACGAAGTATCTGAAGAATGGATTTTGCCCTGAGTCAAGATGTGGAAAATATGAAGTGCAATCCTTCAAGAGGCCTCTGAAGAAGGAGAGGAAATCCTAAACAGGAATCCCTCATGCTAAGCAGCACTGCAACTCTGCTGAATAGCCGAAGTATGCAATTTTTCTAAATAGACAAATAATCAAATGATCTAAGATGTCTCACTATGGCTGCCTCCTCCTCATCTTATACAAGTGAATGTCTCTTTGCCATGGACCCAACTCATTAGGGTTTCATCCACAAGGAATATTTCTCTCTCCAAAATTGGGCTGTCTTCTCATGTAAGCTACACCTCTTAGGTAGTATTGTTGATTTGGTCAAAGTTGACCTTTTCACACTAGAAGGTGCAAAATAAGCTGCTCCAATGATCCTTTTCACCTTATGAAGGATATTATTCCTACTTATGGGCCTTTTACCCATTTTATTCACCTCCTAGATGAAATAAGAAAAAATTAATGTTCCAATTCTCTTCATGAAAATTTGGGAACATTACAGGGTATCTCCTCTTGTCCTTGTCCCAAAGAAGAATGGGAAGTGGAAAATTTGTGTTGACTATTGATAACTTAAAAAAGGCATCAAGAAAGACCATTTCTATCTGCCCTTTATAGACCAAGTCTTGGATGGCCTTGCAGGCAAGAAGTTATTTTCCTCCTTAGAGGGGTTCAGTGGGTACAATCAGATTCAAATCAGCCTTGAAGAGCAGAATAAGACTACTTTCACCTACCCTTTGGGTACCTTCACCTATAGAGTCCTACCCTTTTGGTTTTTCAATGCCCCAGCTACGTTCCAAAGAGATGTCCTGAGCATCTTTTTTTAGTTATTCCATGACTCTGTCAAAATATACATGGATGATTTCACACCATATGGAGATGACTTCTAGGAAGCTCTCTCCAATTTGGGTAAAGTACTAAGAAGGTGCATTGAGATGCATCTCTCCTTGAGCCCAGGAACATGTGAATTATGGAAGAAAGAAGGGGTTGTGTAAGGACATTCCATATCCCAAGCAGGAATACAGGTAGACTTGAAGAAAATCACTATCATCAAAAGGGTACCTGCTCATCAAATCCAAATATTTTGATTTTATTTGGTCT
This sequence comes from Pinus albicaulis, assembly GCA_034641835.2. NCBI lineage: Eukaryota > Viridiplantae > Streptophyta > Pinopsida > Pinales > Pinaceae > Pinus > Pinus albicaulis. Next base: position 851,520,922 of record CM076584.1, read on the forward strand.
GGTCCTCGTCAAGAGGCTTTCGAGCTCGTTAAGGAAAATTTGACTAATGCCCCCATCATCTGAGGTCAAAATTGGAATCTGCCTTTCCACATCCACACTGATGCATCCGAAAAAGCTGTAGGGGAAGCATTAGGACAATTAGAGGACAAAATACCTTATGCTATTTATTTCATCAACAAGAATTTGTCCAAGATCGAGCTGAATTATATTGTTACTGAGAAGGAGATGTTAGCCATTGTCTATGATTTTAACAAATTCAGGCATTATGTAACTCGATATCAGACCTTTGTTCACATTAACCATGCAACCATCAATTATTTAATGAAAAAACCATATGTTAATGCTAGGATAATTAGATGTTTGTTAATTTTGTAGAAATTCGATTTTATTATTGTTGATAAACCTGGAAAGGAGAATGTTGTTGCAGATTTTTTTATCCAGGTTAGCTCTCCTAGCAGGTGAAGAAGGAATGGTGGATGACCAACTACCAGATGAAAATATCTTTGCTATATCAACACTCTCACCATGGTTTGCTGATGTAGCCAACTACTTGGTTTTTGGGAGACTCCCTCCTAATTTTTCATTCAGGGAGAGGAGTAGAATCATCAGAAAAAACTCCCCTTTCACATGGATTGAGGGAAACCTTTTCAAGCTAGGCCCTGATCAAATCCAAAGGAGATGTGTGAGGGAGGAAGAATTTTTTGATATCCTCTCTGCATGTCACAACAACCCCATGTGGAGGCCACTTTGCTGCAAAGAGAACTACTTACAAAGTTTTGCAGGAAGGATACTATTGGCCTACCCTTCACCAGGATTCCAGAAGATACACTAGCAGGTGTGACCAGTGCCAAAGGGTGGGGAAACCCATGCAAAGGGATGAGATGCCTTTGCACCCTCCGGTGGCTCTTGAGCCCTTTTAAAAGTGGGGCATGGAATTTGTTGGACCTATCGATCCACCATCTGGACAAAAGAAGTATATCATAGTATGCAATGATTACCTGAAAAAGTGGGCTGAAACCTCTATGAGGCACCCAAGGCAATATTTTTGGTATAAAACCTCGATGGAGGCAGATCACTTTCTCTCTCTCTCAAAACAAAAAAGAAAAGAAAAAAGAGAATAAAGATCCATGGGTGAAAACCTCTCTGAGGTGCCCAAAGAAATTTTGTGGGTTGAAAACCTCCATGGAGGTAGCTCACATTCTTTCCAAAAAAAAACAAAAAGAAAAGCAAAAAATACATCTGCATCTCTGTGTTTTATGTGTTTTCTCTTTTGTGGGATATTAATGGTTTCTGGAAACACAGGGAAGCATTCATATTATTTTCCCTTCTTCTATTTTACCATCCATCCCATCATTTAGTCCAATAATTTTCATAACTTCCTCCATCACCTCCATACACCACATTCCTCCATTCATGAGCATAATTTAGCAAGGAAATAAAAACATAGTCTGCTACAGATATCAGGGAATTCCTACAATGCAAAAATCTGTTCATAAACAACAAGATAAAACAAAGAGAGGAGTTGATAAAGCAGATCCCAGGAAATACAAGAGTGCCACCCATGGCATCTAGACCACCCCCGCATAGAATATATAATGAGAATAAATAGTAAGAAATATCATAATCTAACTTAGAGAGTTTCTCATTCAGCAAGTTTCTCACTCAGAAAATAGGAAAATAAGGAAGAACGCAGCATATAAGAGGCTTGTCTCCAAATTCCAGCTCCTGCAAATGCCTTGAAAACAACTAGTAATCTTAGGTATAATCCCTCACCCCTCGCTATGCATTCATAATGGCCATAAATAATTAAATTTGTAGACTAAGAGTTTAAGAGGCAGAAATGTGGCTAGTTAACTTGGCCACCACCATGAAGTATGATTGAAAAAACTAGAAGTACATGCCACCTGGGCTAGCAAAAAAAATTAAATCAGTTGGAGTGAAGGAGGAAGAGAGGAGGAGACATGTAGTATCAACCAGTTAACAAGAAGAGGGTCCAACTGTATACAACATAAACTGGAGCTAAGTTGCGTTACATAAGAGCTTAAAAAAAAAATTAGCTGCGTAGTCTAATAATAAAGAGGGCCCGTCTCATCCAAACTAGTAAATTGAAAATTTTTAAAGGGAGAGAGACTGGAGGAAGCCCGCAATGCAGCAATAGTGAGATTTAGCTACATATTTTGGGACAACATGCAACAATAATAGCAAAACAACGCCACCCTACCCATGACCTGGTCCTCTTTCGTAAATATGAGCAGGGAAGATTTTATAGCAACCAACCCAAACTGTAGAAATTATACAATATGTTTGTAGATATTGGATTCACTTGATCTAAAAATATGCTAAAGTTAAATATTGAATCGCTTCTACAAATATTTTTGGAATTAACAACATAATCGCCAATTACAATATCATGAAGAAAGATCAATCACACACAACACAGATAATTTGCCGGGAAGGCTTACGGCTAAAAAACCCCACTATATTCTATTGTATATTATATCATAGATCATGAAACAATTACATACAAAACTCCAATCACAATATCTCTCAGTACATCAACTAATTGTCTCACACTATCATACAAAAATTGAGAAATCACTTGCTCAATTTACTGTCTCTAGACAACCTGCCTCCACTGCAGAATCCCTACTGATAGCAATCCCTGAACGAATGAAATCTTGCATTCCTTGACTGCGCAATCCTCATGGGCACATCCAATGTGTGTGTAGTTGCATGTGTGCAACCGGATAATGTCACAACTAATAGTCAACTTCCCTTTCACCTAGAACTCAACTGGGTCTCCATTGGATCTGACATGCATGTAGTTAATAATAGTAAATATTCAGTTGCATGTGAGACCACTGATTGTGAATTAATTAATAACTAATTCACTTGATATCTCACTAGCGTATCTTCAGTTACAACTAGCACAACTGAGTTAAACAACTTTACAACTTGCACAACTGCCCTTCCAACTCTGTTACAACTCGAATCACTCAATTACAACTCAATTCAACCTGCATGTCCCACCAACCAACCACTCAACTAGAAATTCACTTACCTAACTAATTTTCCACGTCAGTTAACTATTTCCAAGCTCTCATTGAGAATAGATTATATTTTATTTTCCATCTAAATTAAGGGATAATAAAGATAGAAGTGCATCTATAAATAGACATGAATTCTATAAATAGATTATGCACATACATATATAAATATACATGCACCTAAAAATAGCATGAGGCCCCATGCTAGTGTAGGTGCTTAATTTTCACTAGGATCTTCTTGTTGAATCTCAACACCACCTCTCAATAAGAAAGGGATTATCCTTCACCCTGGTCCTGTCTCTATGGTATTCGAATTTTCTCCCAGTGAGTGCCTTCGTCATAATAGCACTTACCATAGCTTCTCTTCTTCTAAGCGCAGAGTATAAAGCCAAGCCCAGTAGCTGGATGGACAGACTCTTACTCAGTCCCATGCCTTGTGTAAACCATTAGTCCTAGTCTCTTCTACTGGATGGAAAGACTGAATCTTATATCTTCGTCAGAATATTTGCATCCTGATCTTCCGTGGGAATGTACCTGTTATCACCAAATTGATCTTGATTGGTTGCTCATAAATCAACTCAATGTAACAATTTCAAAGCACTTCTAACTGAATATTAGCCTCTTTAGTTTGAGAGGGCTCTCTCAAAGGGGGTTTATGATTTTGAATAAGGATAATACTATATGGCTAACTCTATGAATTGTGACTTAGTTTTTGTATGATTTCAAGTTGAAAAATGAAGGCTTGCTACCATTGAGCTATGGAGTCAACATCAGTACTCTTAATGACAATATTTATTCACATGGAAGCTGAGGCAGATAGAGGCCTTTAATAAAGATGATTCACACACACAATATAAGGAAAACACAGTAATTTCACCCCTAGAGGAAGTCAGAGCATAATAATATGAATTCTGAGTAATTAGATATAAAATCCATTGGAAGTGATTAGACATAAAGATACATAGTAACAACACATTAAAAACCTCATGGGAATCCCAGGTCTGGAAGTATAATGTCACTGTATATTACTGATAATAGACAAAAACATACAAGCAGAAATTTGGTGCAACATTCTCCAACACTTTTCTCTTCGATGTTTAGTCTATAAATAGACATTATTTACAATGTAGATGGATCTTTGAATTATACTCTAACACCTACCATAACTGAAACTACTAACTTGAAACAGAAAATGGACAACTATCCTTAAAGAAAACAAACTCCTAATAGGACTCTATCTCCTATTTATTGCATTCAATTCTCCTAACAGTGAAACAGTTACATAATTGATATCACATGCTCAAGGCACAAATCACCATCACTCTACATATTTAAAAAAATCGTAGATCTGTGGAACACATTCCTATTTTTTAGGGATGGATAACCTTCACTTTAATCATTGTTTTACCTGATGAGATGGATGTGTGACACTCCTTTTGAGAAATAAATGTCTGCTGAGATGGCCTATTGACTTGATGGAGGTCTCTTTCCGACTGATGTGTTGTTGAAAAGATAAAAAATCTTTAAAAATCTCCTCGCTATGAAACAAGGAATTTTAGACAATTTTGTAGCAAGTTTTCATAGCGTATGAAAACTTTCTTTTAGACCTATCTATTTGACACCTTTGCTATTAAAAAACCTTTACTATTCTAAGAAACCTTTCAAAAAATCAATATCCCTCCATAATATTTGACAAAACTGAATTTTAAGGAAAAAATGCACCTACAAAATTTTTTATAGCATTTTTCTGGCCTTAAGCCTGAGATACACTACGAAACTGTCCAAAAAACCAAAATTTGATGAGTTCAATATTGTCTTAAAAAATTGATATCCAGAGGTAAAATTTAGGTTCTTTTTAATTCATGAACCTCATCAAACATATTCCAACTCAATGTTTTACTCCTATGGTGTTTCATCTTCATTTACAATCAATTAGATGATGGGTTCTTCTACAACTTTCATCTTAAACCCTTTCTTTTCTAACTCCACTTGAATCAAATACAACTGCTCTTGAAGATCTTACACCTTATATTTTACTGCTCTGTTCTTGGATTGTAAGTGAAAGTTCATATTCTTAATGTGTTTGACCTCCCCTCTTAATGATTGAGTCCATTTCAAAAACATTTATGCATTGTCCAAATTTTTTGAGACACTTGTGACTTGCTCCTCCCATATTTTCCTCATATGTTCAAACTAAACCTTCTCAGCTCTGTGATTCTTTGATTCTAGCTTTTAAATTGATATCTCTTTACCTGGTTCCTTCAAATTCTCTTTGAGGGATTCTACTTCTAAGTTTTCAACTATTTTATCTTTGCCTTTTCTTTGCCTAATAACTAGTTCCTCCTTTGCTGATGAAGAAAAATCTATGATGCTTGTTGGCTGGGAAAATTCATTAATTTTCTCAGTCTCTTTACTTTTCATGACCTTCTTTGCATGTATGGTCATTGGCTTCCTTGGTTGAAATATAAAACCAACACCATCACCTACAAAATCTAGTTTTTAGTAGCCTTACATTCCTTCAACTTTCTTCCTCCATCTTCAATGTCTTTAGCTTGCACAATGGGTGACTCTTCAATGTCAATTGCATGAAGGATATCCTCCAAATTTCCTTTAGCCAATGTCTGACTACTAGTGACTCTCTTAATAACTTGTTTGTTGATTGTATGCTTCTGTTTTGTAGGTGTTGCTTGAGGTGTGTTAGTCTCTTGCAAACGTTTTGTTCCCATGTTCACTGGTTTTGCAGGAGATGATCTATTTTCTTATTCAAAATATTTTTCCACAAATGGTGATGAAGTGGTTCTAGGTTTGGAGGCTTTCTTTGGAGTAACCACATCAATTTCAAAACCACTCATGAACAATAAAGAAATCCAATCTATGTCTGACCTTCTCAATTCTTCCAACATTAACAACTTAATTATACCATGATGAAAAAGAGATGTCTCATTGCCCTCAGTCTTAATTTGAACCTTATTTGAAATTTTCTCTAAACTTCTGTATAAATAGAAAGAAAATCAAGTGACCTCTTACCTACAAAATGCAGAAGAAGTCTAAGATGATAGGAATAGACCATATGAAACCTTCCTTCATAGGTAAAATACCTTTGAATGACAATAAAAAACTTTGCATAATTCTCCTTCATGATGCTCCTATGGATAACATTTGTCAAATCAACTTCACTGTGTTCTTGCTTGATAAACTCTTTGCAATCCTGCATTATGAATTTGATACCTTTAAACCAGTGTCCACCTCCTCTAGATATTCTTGTAGCTGATGATATGCTCTCTGGTGTCACTGTAAGGTTCATAATTCTAACCTTTGATGTTGTTCCTGTGAAGCTGGTGGGAAAATCCTTTGAAACCTGTAAATGAAAGCCCTGCAACCTCTGACATAATTGCAGGAAGCTATTCCTTCTCAAAACCTCCATGGAAGTAGCATCTTCATTGAGTAATTTCATGTCCATGGGCTCATATCTGTGACAATTTCCACCCTTATTTTTTTTCCTTATTGTAGTAATGGATGCTTTATAATCTTCACAACCTCACTTGCTGATGACACCTATAGAGTTTGAATTTTCCAGCAACCTGCTTGGCTCGATGAAGCTGCTCTCTAGTGATCAAATCACATGCAAGGATAAAGCACAATATGATAAAAGTCTAATTGAGGTGAGGTTTAAAAGTTTAATTGATAGCTCGAGCTTCAATCATAACACATGCAAGCAAAAAAGGGTAATGATGACATCAAGCATGGTTATGTACATTTAATTTTCCATAACAACCTTGAATGACCTTCACCTTTACTACTCCAATCATAAAATGACACATCATTCAAATCTGACAAGACAGGTTAGAAAACGAATTTTCATAGCGAAATTAGTTAAGCTTATGACAGATTCACTATGAAACTATTAGGCAGTTTCGTAGAGAAATATGTTTTTTTCCTGTGTAAAACACTACGAAAATTTGAAAAACTAACAGATGCACCTTTTTGCGTTTGAATGCATGGGAAATGACAACTGACATGATATGGGACTAATTTGGCTGAATTGGCATAAATGAAGGTGATCATAAAAATAAGGATAGGATTAAAAATGTAAAATATTTCCTATGCCACATTAAAATGGCTTAGGATACCTTATCCATTTGGTGAGTGACCTATATGACCCTATCAAGAAATGTTTCACAACTTAATATGTGATAAAATTGGCTCCACTTGGGATGGTGTGCCCCTGTGGTACACCAAAGAACCTGTAGTTATAGTGTCATCCATATTTTTGGAAATAAAAATATGAAAATTTCCAAGCCTTCTTCAAACTCTTATGGCCTTCACCTCGAGCTCAATTTTGATGGTCAAGCAGTCTTTATTAGCATAAAAGAATAATAAAATGGAATATATACAATGGAGTGAAAATTCGGTAAAATTTAAGAGGAATAGTGATTTAGAAACTTGGCATTGATAGGTCCTCTAGCACAAAGTTGTCCATCCATCTCCCGAAGTAGATAAGTGTTGTTGCCATGGAATGTAGATACTATGAATGGTCCCTTCTAGATGTTTTCAAACTTTCCGTGTTTCCCCTTCTCTTCAATTCTAGCTTCCCACTTCAACACCACATATTGAATCTAGAAATTTTCTTCTTTGACCTTCTTATCAAATGTCATATCTACTCTGTTTTGTGACTACTGATGGCTGTTGTATACCTCCTCCATTTTTTCCTATAGATCTATAAGCTGGTTTATCCTCCTCTGAATAGCATTAGGCTCCTCTTCTATTCCTTGTAGCAATTTCATTACAGGCACTCCTAAGGAAGTGGGAAAAATAAATTTAGCTCCATACACTAACTCATAAGGTGAAGTACCAATTAATATTTTTGTACATACTTTATCAGCCCACAAAGAATACTTCAACTTCAGATGCCATGATCTTTTGTTTTCATGCAGTACCTTCTTGATAATTCTCACAATGCTTTTATTAGAATATTCAACAAGACCATTACCCTGTGGGTAATAAGAAGTAGAGTGTCCAAAGTGTTATATGATATTGATGATAAAAAATAGTCAAACTTTTGGATTTAAAAGCTTGTGCATTATCAATAATAATCTTCATAGGATAACCAAACCTAGACAATATGTTATTCTATAATAACTGGATGATGGCTTAATCATTTGCCTGCCTTGTTGGGATTTATTCAATCTACTTAGTGAAATAATCTATTGCTGTTAGGATCCAATGATGTTGCCCTGAAAACGATGGGTGTATTTCCCCAATAAAATTGGCGTCAAAGGTAGAGGAATCTGTTTTTTCTTACCATAAAAAATATGACATTCATGGCAGGAAAATATCTTCTTATAAACATCCTTGAACATGGTGGGACAGTAGTATCCTTCTCTAAGAATTTTGTTTGTTGTGGCCTTCTAGTAGTGATGTCCTCCACAATATCCCTTACTAAAATCTTTAATCACCTTTTTAGCTTCCTCTTCAACCAAACAGTTTAAAATAATTCCACCAGTATCTTTCCAGTATATATTCTTATCTTCAATGCATTATCTTAGAGATTTCAGCTTCACAAACCTTGATTTTGATTTAGTAAACTATGCAGGAGATTTGTGATGATGCAAGACAAAGATAATTTCCCTGTACCATTTAGACAAAATGAATTTCTCTTCAATAGGAATCAACTCTTCATCTTCTTCTGATAACTCTGAAATTTTTGCAATAAAATCCATGTTAAGACAGTCAAAATTAGATTGTGCCATCATCTTTGCCAACCCTTGTCCTTTCACCAATTTTTTAGGTCTGATTTCTATGTCATACTCCAGAAAATTAGCTATCCACTTCTCTCTCTTGCCATCAGGATCAACTTGTGTCAAGATGTCCTTAACCACAGTGTTAAGCACAAATTCTATGACATGAGAATGCAGAATATAGATTCTGAAATCCTTAATGGATTTGATTAAAGCATATGCATTTTTTTCTAAAATATTGTACTTCATATTTGACTTAGCAAGGGTTCTACTAAAGAATGAAATGGGCTGCACTATACCTTGCTGTCCTTTCTATAGTAAAACTCTAGCTATGGTATTTTCAGATGCAAATGTAAAATCATAAATTCTTTTGAAAAAATCAGACTAATCAATACTGGGGCCTCAGTGAGGGCTTTCTTAATTTCTTCAAATGACTGCTTTGCTTCAACTTTCCATATAATATTAGCTCCTTTCTTCATCATCTTGGTAATGTATTTGATAATCTCAGCAAAGTTGGGGATGAACCATCTAACAAAATTTACTCTCCCAAGAAAACACTGAATTTCCTTCTTGTTCCTTGGAAGGTCTATATTATGAATGGCATTGACTCTATTTGGATCAATATTTATCCCATATTTTGAAATAATATGCCCAAGAAACTTTCCAGAGGTTAGAGAAAAAAAAATTTAGTAGGATTAAGAGAAATACCAAATATTCTACACTTCACCAAAACTTTCTCCAGATGCTTCAAATGATCTTCCTCCCTTCTTGAAAATATATTTATGTCATCCAGATAGACCACCACTAACTTATATTTCTCCTCAGCAAAGGCAATGTCCATTTCTCTTTGAAAATTCGCTCCTACATTCACCAAACCAAAGGGATTCTTGGCATACATGAATGTTCCCCATGGTGTGGTAAAATCAGTTTTATCTTGGTCTTATGGGTGTACCATATCTGATTGTATCCTGAAAAACCATCCAGCATAGAAATTATTTACGAGCCAATAATATTTTGCAGAATCTGATCCATCTTGGGTAGAGGGTAATCATCTTTCAAAGAAGCCTCATTCAAGTTTCTGAAATCAATGCATATTTCGATCTCTCCACTCTTTTTTCTGACTGGTACCAAGTTAGCAAGTCATTTTGAGAATCTAATAGGAACAATAATTCTGGCATCAAAAAGCTTCTTGATTTCCTTCTCAATCAGAGGCATGAGCAATGGATTAAACCTTCTCAATTTATTTTTGAAAGGTTTCTCATTATCTTTGATAGGAATAGTATCCTGAATAATAGTAGGATCATATTTCTTCAGACCAGCATAACTCCATGGAAAAACATCAATGAACTTCTTCATCATCTCAATATAATTTTGTTTCATTTCCACAGAAAGAAACTTAGAAATCTTTATCATTTTAGGCACTGCTACCATAAAAAGATTAAAAGTCTCTACCTCTTCATCATAAGCCTACATCCTAGGGGATTTGAACACATAATTTTGGTTAAAAATATTTTCAAGTGGAATAAGACCCTTGGGTATACAATTATTCTTCAGCTGCAAAAATTCAGAATTACCCTTAGTTTTAGGAAGCATGTTTGTTGATCTACTTGTGTGCTTTCAAACTCCTCCTTCAACTCTATGAAATTTTTGAATTCTTGCTCATCTTCAAACACTTTCCAATGGATGATATTATCTGGGATGGCAGGCCTATGACGTACTTCAATCTCATACTTCTCAGTGGAATTTGTAGGGATGACAAAAAAACTTGTAGAAACAACTAGGGAAATATCTACTGAACTTTGATCCCTAATTTTCACAATAAATGAATATTCTTGAAATTTTTCCAACATTTCCATGATCATATTTTTGTAAGCTCTCATCCTCACATCCTTAGTTTGATATGCTCCTCAACTTGTTTAATTACCAACTTAGAATATCCATAAACTAAAATTGTTTAGGCACCCAAAATTTTCAAAATTTCCAAACCCAAAAACAAAGATTCATATTCAGCCATATTATTTGTACAGTCAAAGTTCAGTTTGAAAGAATAGAACTTACTTTCATCATCAGGAGTAGTAATCAATATTCCTACTCCAACCCCCTCCCTTCCAGCAGATCCATCAATGTGAAAAAGCCACCAGCCCTTTTCTTTTTCTTCTATGATTTCCTGATTTTCAACTTGCTGATTTTCAATTTCTTGAATTTTTGCTTTCCCTTCACTTTCTGCTTCATCAGTTAGCTCATTGAAAATAATTTTTGATCCTAATTCAGTTTCAACTTCATAAATTGGAAAATTCTAAGGTTTATCCTTGTTTCTTACCATATAGGCCATCCTAGTCTCCCTGTAAAATATTCTTTGCTCACAAAAAAAGGAATGGTGGCATATTTCAAGTCCATCTCCATCGTGCCTTTGATTTTTGCTGACCAAGATCTTGATAGGAGCATGCCAAACTTTGGTGGAATATCTGCCACAACAATTTCCATTACCACTTTCTTGGCAGACACTTGTGTTAGGCCAACAAAAACATATTTTATCAACCCTATGCATTGAAATCTTTTAGAATCAAAAGAAAAAAAATCCTCGTATGGCCTAGTGATCTCTAAACCCATCCTCTCCATAATAACTTTAGGCATAAGGTTATGAGAAGCTCCTGAATCGAACATGTCATTGTGTAAGGTCATGTCATGGATACTAAGGCTACCATAGAAAGGAGGTACTTTTTCATTCTGATCATCTTCCAATATTAGTCCCAATTAGATGGTAGGATGGTCTTCCTGTACATTTAGGATATTTGATGCTCCTGGTTGAGAATTCAACATTTTTAAAAATTTTCTTTTGTACTCATTGAACTTGATAATTTCTCTAAAAGGAACTAGAATCTTGATTTTAGAAATCTCATTCTCCAAACTGAAAACAAAAGTAATATTTTCACTCTGTTTGACAGGGGCGGGGAGTGGTGAATCCTTTAAAATCATTTGCTTTAGTAGCATCCTTCTTTGGCTGTGTTTTATTTACAGTGATGGGAACATTTATGTTTCTGAGATTATATTGCTTTTGGATCTCAAAAATTGCATGTTGATAGCCCTTAAGATAGTCAGATTGCCTGTCACACTTATTTACATCATGATCAGACTCATCATGCTCTTCTTTGGTCAAAAAAATTCCACAAATGTTTTCATCTAGGCAGTGGATAGAGACTTCTTGAATCTCAGGCTGAGTTTCTTCTTCATCAATCAAATTCTGCTGAAAGGAGGCATTACTTGAGGGTCATGCTGATTTTTGTTTTCTCTCTTTGCTGATTCTAAGGCCTTCTAAACTGTGGATTTCTAAATTGTGGTTCATGTTGTGTAGGAGGTGTAGAAGAATTTCCAAGGGCAAGTCTATCCATGAGTTTTTCCATAGTCTTCATCATAGAATCAAAATTATCATCAGAGGTGGAAGGATTTTCTTCTTCTTTTATTTTTTTTTACCCATCTTAGACTTCTTAGCTGCTATCATGTTTACTTCTAACTTCACAACATTGTTCTAAATTTCTGCTAGTGAAGGATATTCTCTTTCTCTATGCAGAATAGAGAAGTCATAATCAAATGCCTCAGCATAGCGCAATTGAGCAGCTCCTGGTGGAGGCTTAAGATGTGCAGGTATAGAATCATAAATTTTTTCAAATCTCTTCGAGAAATTTTGGACATTTTCATCTACAACCCTTTTTAAACTATTTTATTAAGTAAGTTCCTACACAAGGTTTGTTCTATTCCCCCATTTTCTCAAAAATCTATCCTCAAACTAGTTCCAATTCTGCAAGCTTCCTGAAGCTAGGGATTTAAACCATTTTCTGAAATCACCAGTGAAACTTTGAGAAAATAGTATCATTTTGACATCTTCATGGTCTACCTCCTCTCTGTCTATGAAATCATTGAATTGGCTTGCATGTTCCTTGGTTGTAATTTCTTCATCACTCCACCAGGTTTTGATTCTAGCCGAGTATTTACTTGGGAGGGCATTAAGAACAATCGGGAGAACAAGTGGAGCATATCTAGCAGGTGCAGTAGGAGGTGGGGGTGGAACATTTTTGACCATGATAATAGGGACTGTGCTATTTCTAGGAACAAAAGTAGTAGAATATGAGCTATTAGGAGGTGGTGTAGTTGGTATTTGTAGTCTAGATACAAATGAACTCCAGTCAAGTAAAGGAATACCAGATTTTATTCTAACCAAGAATTCAAATGGGTCTAATTCCTTTAACTTATCAAAATGTTCCCTCTCTAATAGTAACTCTAATGTAGCTACCTCCCAGAATCCTTCTCTTTCTTTTTTGGTTACTAGGGTTGAGGTATCAATACCTCATCTTTGTAGGTCTATAACAATCTCAGAAAATTCATTTTCACTTTCATATCTAAGTTAAACTTCCTGAATCTTATCATAAAATTTATTATCTTCAATACTTCTTACAATTTTAGAGGACAAAGCTCTTCAGGGTGATGGAATACCTGATTTTGAAGAGCTTCTTTCCATGCTTCTGGAAATTATGTTTGGATTATCCACAATAGTAGGTGGGTTAGTGTTAGTATGAATCTTGATTTGAGGTGTATGAAAAAAGACCACTTTAGCTGTGCATAACAAACAACCCTAAGAGCATAAATGACTACTAATATATTCATATCTACAGTTAGATGATCAAGAAAAATGCTGCAAAAATCTAGATCTATGCATTAGAAGACATTAAACAGTAGAAAAATAACATTTACTCCATAGATCCAATAGACAAGATAAGAATATATCCAATGAGATTTTATATTAAAGGGCACCTGGGAGGAAAACACAAGAGGGTGTTCCCTGTTCCCCTCAATGGGATGGGTTCTTATAAGTCCTCAACACTTTAGATTTAGAATTCCTCTCTCTTGATGGTGTAGAAAACCAACACAAAAATGGAAAAATATGGCTATGATTGTGGATCAATAGCCAGACCAAGAATTGAGATCCAGAGTGATCTTTAGGCGACAAAAGGTGACAAATGAATGGGAAAACTCTTCTATTTATAACAAAATATTGAGTTAGTCTAGAGATTGGTGCATAATTAAAATATTATTAACCAAATATAGATCCAACTTTTATGGAATATTTTATTATATTTGTTGGAGGGAAAAGGAATTTGACTTGAGTCAAATCCCCTTATTTGTAAATAATAAATAAATAAATGATTTATTTATCATTTTAAGGATGTGATTAAATAATAATAAATAAATGATTTATTTATCATTTTAAGGATATGGTTGAGTAATAATCAAACAAATAATGATTTATTTAATTATTTAAGGGTGAATTAGTCATATTTAACAAAGAATATTATTTAAATAAGATTTAAATAATTATTCTTTAGAAAATAATAAGATAAATAATGATTTATCTAATTAATTTCTTTGTTTTGGGTTAAATATAACCAGAAATATTAATTAAACTACTGTTTAACTAATTATTTCTTGAGGAAAATCAAACAAATATATATTTATTTAATATTTCCTTATGGATTTTCCTGTTTAGACCATAAACAACTTAATAAAGGTGATTTACCAAGTTATTTTCATAGTGAAAGAAATTTTACTTGGAGTAAAATTGGTCTTACATGATGTACTTGGGTCCATCTAACGATAATAGGTTAGATGACCAAAAAATGGTGTAAAAAATTGCCCCCCAGCATGCGAGCATTAGGAGCTAATCGTATGACTGAAGTACATTGTAAGAACTCAATCACTAGACATCGAAGGGGAATTCAAAGAGAGAGAAGTATAAGGTAAACTAAAGTGTTGAAAGAACTAGACACTAAGGAGGCAACTTGTGGGTGTGACAAGTCTTTTTGATGAGTGAGTACTTGCTATAGGCATGGGGGGAGGCATACCTATGCCCGTCGAGGCAATAGTACAAACAATAAGGCACCTGGAAAACCATGAAACACAATAATAAAGAATATGCTGGCCTAAACACAGTGTTTATAAACCTTGTGTCATGGATCCCACACACTGGTTCTCTGCATGTGCTGAATGTGTTCAAATTTGTACAATAATATACGGGTACATGGAATGTAAATACACAACCCAAATGCCCACAAGCAATGAAAAGGGCTCTAAAATGCGGTTGTTACATAAAAAACAAAAGAAATGTGCAGCGAATTAAAGCTGGCCATCATCAAATGTGTGGAGGTACATCTGACTGTAATGAAAGATGTCATCCCAGGGTGTCGTGAGGGGGACCCTGTAGGAACACCCCCTCGCGGGGGCTGGGGACATCTCACACTGAGAATCATGGTGCTGGTGGTGCATCACTAAACCATCATGTATACGGATCTCGATCATGCTGAAAGGATCTGGAGCCGAGAAGAAATAAAGTCAAAGGGCAATAAGAAGTCCCTTTGCCTGATTCGAGGTACCGAAAAAAAGTGGAGGCTGGAACCAAGGTACACCGCCCTCTAGACCTATCTTCCAAAATGAATGAGCTGATGTTGACAGAATGAGGTTTGCTATAGGTGAGGCAATAAGGGATCCTCAACTAAGGCACGAGAGAAAATAGCAGAGCGACTGGCTGACTGACACCAATGATGATGATGAAATGGGGGGAGATGAGTAGCGAACAGATGACTTCCCTTGTTATAGCATAAACAACATGGATGACCTAGCAGCCACTGACACAATATCATGGGGGATAGGGGACAGTGGGACTGAAGGCCATAATGAGCGAAACGAGAGAGAAAGCAATAACTGAATGATGGAGGACTATAGTGGGGTGCGAAGGAACTCAGGATAGACTCCATGAAAGCAATGATGACTCAACTCGGATGCTCTAAACAAGGGTGACTTGATGGTGTTTTCACACAAAAAATGGGTCCAATGGGGACCCTAAAAGCATGAGTACAAGATGGTAACTCATGACGAAAGTCAACATGAGTGTGGGCAAGTATGGAGGCAACATGGTTCCCCTAGTACAAGTTCTGCAAGTGAAGAAATTTGATTTTTAGGAGGGGTGAAGTGGTGCTTCTTGGACGAAATGCGTCCTGGTGAAGTATCAAATCAAAAAAGCTAATAGATACCCATTTGAGGGCTTGGTGAGATCTTTACAATGGTATATACGGTTTGTCAAACTGAGTGACAGTTTGGTCGTAGTAAAAGAAAAGTCAGGGGTTTTCTTTTAATAAGGCATTTTCCTTCTAGATTCACTTATATTCCAGTGGAGCTATGGCGAATGTTGTGAGGAGAGGAGGCCTTAAGGCTTGCAGCAGTTGTAGCAAATAAACCGACCGTTGGAATTTGAGATCTATCAGTTGTAGGTAAGAGGCCTAATCCTACTCTTTCATTTTAGTGGATTGAAAGTTTAGTTTAGGTACCCGGTGCTCATAAACAGGCCAGGTCGCACTTTTTGGGGTCTGTTCTACGACCTGGGTAGCAGGTTCTAGGTAGAAAACTACGACCTGTCCCAGGAAATGACCTAAACAGTGCGACCTGTCAGAAAAAAGGGGGTTTCAGTGCTGTTTTTGGCTAAGATCTGGGATTTTTATGGTTAAGGGGCACAGGTGCCTCCAAGCATGTTGTGGACATGCCAAAATGTATTTAGAAAAATGGAAATACAAACACATTTTAATGATGTGGTGCTCCATTTGTTTTCGGTATGGTTACGCAGTTTGAGAAATGAAAAAGACGATTACCAATCTCTTTTGGTACTGCCTATATGAATCAAATGGACTTTAAGTTTCTAGGTTGGCATACATGGTGCTAATACCCCAAAGATAGTATTTGGGATAATGAACTGATTTTCTCTCAGAAAACCTATAGGTTGGTCAACCACAATGTCTATGAGACTAGGTTGCTAATGAAAAATGAAGGAATGATGAGGGGTATCATTCCTAGAGTGATCTTGAAGTGATATGGGACTCTATAAGTTCTTCTAAATGTGGAAGAATAATGAGACTAGAGTTTTCACAACTAGATTCACTAGGAGAGTGTTGAAGAATTGCTTCTCTTGGTCTCTCCAATATGAGTGCCCCCCTTACCCAAACTTTGGGTGTCAATGTAATGGCCACACGGTGCATGTGGTTTGAAGTAAGGGGGGTAGATAAAGTCAGGAGTGGTCGTTGCTTCCATAATATTGTCATCGTAATGGAAGCTGGGGTGACTGATTGAAGAAAGACCACCTAACACGACAAAACAACCTTACTCCTCATCATGAGAGGAGAGGTTCGTATGTGCATCGTCACAAGGGGTAGCGGGAGAGTGAGTAGACAAAGGATCCACCGATGTTGAGACTAGGGAGGGGGCTGAAGGGAGGTCAAGTGAAACATTAGGGGAGGTTTCATCATGGACTTCTGTCCAAGGCCCCATTACCTCACATCATAAGGGGAAAATTTAATGGGAGCATCTGTGTCCTTGGGTGTTGTCGAAGCAAGATGCGAAAATAAGGGAATGGGTGACTCATGGCACTCGACCTCGAATTTGTGTAAGGCTTCTAAAGAGGAAAGATACTCTTCGAGGTGAGGAAACAGGTGAGTGTAATGGCCATGGAAATCACATAAATCACAAGGGTGATTTGTGCACAATGGTTTGATTTTTGGGATTGAATCAAGTATAGCGACATATACCTCTGGGATATCAGATTCCGGAAATGAATCATTGACCATGGACTTGAGTTGAGGCAATTCTGGGCAAGTATGGGTGGCATAGATGACACCATCACACAAATCACACTAGATGGTACACTTTGGAGGCCGAGAGGGGGCAGGTTTTGTCGAGGTAGCCTTCTCCTTTGATGCCCCCTTGCGAGCTTTTCCCTTCTTACTCGAAATGTTCACAACAGGAAGTGGTTCCTGTTGAGGTGAATGAGGCACTGTTGCAGCGGGAGAATTCATTGGGATCGGTTGAACTGGGGTCAAAGCGAGATAAGGTTTGGGTTTACCAGGTGAGGTAGCGGCTGGAGGATCGAGGTACCAGACGGGAATCCCAAGGGTTAGGTTAGGAAGAGAGAGTGTGGCCATAACAGGTACTGTGTACACTCTTGGTGGGGGAGCTAGGAATGGTATCTGACTAGAGGGGTAAATACTAGGCGGGACGGCATCAAGATGGTTGAGGTTGGGAGGAACTGTCCCAGGAGGGTAAAGGGGGTCATGAGTACCAACTGAAGGTGAAGGGGCAGGAGAAGAAGGTTCAAAAGGCTGATTAGAGGAAATCATGAAAATCTGGTAATCGGGGGAACTAGATGGAAGAGATTGAGTGGCCACCTGTCCTTCAAGTGGTTGGGTAGCCACAAATCCCTGTTGAGGGAAAGGATCCGTAAGCAAAATCGGCTGACTAGGTGCAAGACTGGGAGGAATGGAAGGGATGGCTTGCTATCCTCTCAATGTTGCTTGAGATTCCCATAGCTGTCGCATTTGTGGCAGAAGAGGACAATCATACATATAATGACCATAACCACCACAACAAGAACATGGCTTGTTCGTAGGAAGAGGTCTATCCTAATTGGGCTGAGTAGAATTAGGAGCATTACCTTGATTAGGTCTAGGATTACCAGAGGCAGCTTGATTTTGATTGCCTTTCCTTTTCCTTTTTTAGGTAGGAGGATTAGTCGTGCCCTGCTGTGTGTACACATGCCCCGAAGGGGGTGGTGGTTGTTGTTGCAGGGGTTGAGAAGGCAAGGGAGGAGGAGGTGCTAATGTTGTAGGAGCTGGAGCACTAGGCTGTGGATATAGAAAATAAGGAGGTTGGGTAGTAGTGTGGTAAACAGGAGGTTGGGAAAAAGGAGGAGGCATGTCGTATCCTGGATATGTGCTACCGGAGAGGGAAAAGTGCTCGAGGAGCTGGCCCCTCCCTGAGAGAAGTCATAGCCCATGGGAGGTTGAGCATACATATTAAAGAGCGCTCCAACAATACCGTCGGTAGTGTGAGATGCCCCCAGTGTGTTGGCATCACCAGGTCTGGGAAGATCAGGTAGGATGGTATAAACATAACCTGACTGAGCATAGATTAGGTCATATTTTAACGCAATTTGGAGAGCAGCTTCTTCGGTTTGAGGAAATTGCAATGCGACGTCTTTCTCGATAGGCGAAGAGAGAGTCCTAAGGAACCAGTCCATGTAGACATGGTCTTCAAAAGAAGGGGCTCGACATAGGCTCCTTCTTCTCCGCCATTCCTGAACATGTTCGGATCGGCGGGTCGCAGATGATTGACAGAAAGAGGTCAAGAGCTCAGTACCAGTGTCGTAACGAAGGGGAAGCTATAAATAAGGAAAAAAATCCCAGGCCAAAATCACAAAGGTGGTATGAGAGGAAGGGGCCTGATCAACATACCACTTAGAAGCTTCACCTGTAAGCATTCATTGGAATAACTGAAGATGAATAGAGTCATCGGTAATGGAATTAGACAAACAACACATGTGGAAATATTGAATATGATTTGAAGGATCTTCCCCCGCAAGACCTTAAAAATTTTGGATGTCTGAAGGGAGCTTTGTTGGCATAGCAGGCCACTTAGCATCATGGTGTATAGGGTCGTTTATCAACTGGTTGAAATCGGGGAGGCTTAGGCCTACCATGAAAGGGAGCAAGGGTGCAGCCAGGGTAGTGTCTGTTGCGGTCCCACTAGTGGTATTCCCGGTGGGAGGGA
Source organism: Pinus albicaulis (assembly GCA_034641835.2). NCBI lineage: Eukaryota > Viridiplantae > Streptophyta > Pinopsida > Pinales > Pinaceae > Pinus > Pinus albicaulis. Next base: position 851,540,345 of record CM076584.1, read on the forward strand.
CGGGGTTACCACCAGCGTTAGGTCCTGCACCAGACATGGTGAAGGTGACAGGGGGAAAACCAAAGGTGGAGTGGGAAGGAGAACCCAAAGGACCAAAAGAAGAGTTGGAGTGTGGACTCTGTTGAGGACTTACTCGAATCCTCTGCGGAGGAGTAAGTCTCCCTACTGGAAACTGAGGATGAAGGCCAAGAAGTCTCTAGGATGAATGCCTTGGTGGCACAATGGTGATGACACAATGGAAAAAGAGACCAACAAGGGCAAGGAGGTGCAGGATCAACTGATTACAATGTCGAAACAAGGGCAGAGAGGTGTAGGATCAACTGATTTCAATGTTTTAGAGTCTTTGCTTGGTGGTGTTAACCAAGCCCTTTTTCACTTAGGGTGTGTGTGTAAAAGTGTGTAATTTTTAATTTTTAAACCCAGAAATTTGTAGAGAAAAGAAAAAATGTTTTGTAGAGCTGTGAATAAACCTATAAATGACAATATATAGGCCTACAAAATAGAAAATAAACAGCTAACAATGCAATAATCTAAACCCAAGGAGGCTGGTCTCTCAACAATTAGTCTATAGGCAAGAAAGAAACTAATCTAAACACAGTAAAAAAAAGGCTAATAGATCTTGGGTTAAGAGGGACAGGGATCTAAATGACAAAATCTGCTGGAAAGTGGTGCAGAAAACAACAACAAATTAGAGGAAAATTGTTGTAAAAAGGGGTGGAAAAAGGCTCTCTCCAGGAGGGAAGCGGAGTGCCCCCTAATGGAAAACCAAAAAAAAGCTAAATGGGAGTATTTGGATGGATAAAAATTGGATCTGAAGTGGATCTAAAGATGAGGTATCAGATCTGAAAAAATGGCTAAAGACTCTAAAATTTCAGACAACCTGTAACAACAAACACTCTTCCATTAAAAGTGGATGGTACTGAAGCCCTAGGGGGATAGTTTCCCACTTATTTGAGTGAAACAGAACAAGTATAGGTCCAAAATAGGTGGAGACAGAGGTCAGAAAACCCTGAACATAGGCTCAACAAAACCTAAAAAACTTTCAGAAAAATCCCTGCAGAAAGTCTAGGTCGTAGTTTTTGGCCTATTTTCAGCATAGGTCGCACTTTCTGGGCTGTAAAGTGTGGCTTGAAGGTCCAGGTCACAGGTTTTGGGCAGAAAAGTGTGACCTGCATTTCTAGAAATCTCGGTGGCAGGTTTCAGAAAAATTTGTCATCTCAGCTGCGGCTGATGTCGTTCACCTGCGTAATGGGTCTGAAAACACACGGAAGTTAGAATTTTTATCGTTTTATGGTTTTATGGGTTAAAAAAAAACATCAAGAATAAGAAAAAAAAGAGGCTGAAGAGAAATCCTAGGGTTTGAATCAGCTGGATATGCAAGGATCAGAAAAATGACAGTGGTCATAATGGTAAACCCGTGTGGAGTTTCCAGTTGTTAGTATGAATCTTGATTCAAGGTGTACGAAAAAAGACCACTTTAGCTGCGCATAACAAACAGCCCTAACAATAGAAATGAATGTTAATATCTTTAGATCTACAATTACATGATCAAGAAAAATGTTGCAAAAATATAGACCTATGCATTAGAAGACATTAAATAGTAGAAAAATAATATTTACTCCGTAGATCCAATAGACAAGACAAGAATACATCCAATGAAATTTTATATTAAAGGGCACCTGGGAGGAAAACACAAGAGGGTGTTACCTGTTCTCCTCAATGGGATGGGTTCTTGTAAGTCCTCAGCACTTAAAATTTAGAATTCCTCTCTCTTGATGGTGTAGAAAACCCAGAAAAAAATGGAAAAATATGGCTATGATTGTGGATCAATAGCCAAACCAAGAGTTGAGATCTGGAGAGATATTTAGGCAACAAAAGGTGACAAATGAATGGGAAAACCATTCTATTTATAACAAAATATTGAGTTAGTCTAGAGATTGGTGCATAATTAAAATATTATTAACCAAATCTAGATCCAACTTTTATGGAATATTTTATTATATTTGTTGGAGGGAAAAGGAATTTGACTTGAGTCAAATTCCCTTATTTGTAAATAATAAATAAATAAATGATTTATTTATCATTTTAAGGATGTGATTAAGTAATAATAAATAAATAAATGATTTATTTATCATTTTAAGGGTGAATTAGTCATATTTAATATTATTTAAATAAGATTTAAACAATTATTCTTTAGAAAATAATAAGATAAATAATGATTTATCTAATTAATTTCTTTGTTTTGGGTTAAATATATCCAGAAATATTAATTAAACTACTGTTTAACTAATTATTTCTTGGGGAAAATCAAACAAATATATATTTATTTAATATTTCCTTATGGGGTTTCCTGTTTAGACCATAAACAACTTAATGAAGGTGATTTCCTAAGTTATTTTCATAATGAAATCAATTTTACTTGGAGTAAAATTGGTCTTACATGATGTACTTGGGTCCATCTAATGATAATAGGTTAGATGACCAAAAAATGGTGTAACAGTTAGGATCTTGATTTCTCCTTGTATATCTCCTTATCGAAGCCACCTTTAAACATGAAAATTTGTAATGGAGTCACCAAGGTAGTTGCAACCTCAAATAAAATCTGAGCTCCTGCTACCTCCAAGTGTTCAACTTCACTATTTGCACAAAAACTTCCAGAAATATGTCTTCAGACTCCCGCCAGATGCACCAAAATGTTATCACCAAATTGATCTTGATTGGATGCTCATCAATCAACTCAATGTAACTCTTTCAAACCACTTCTAACCTAATATTATCCTCTTCAGTTTGAGAGGGATCTCTCAAAGGGGGTTTATGATTTTGAATAAGGATAATACTAGATGGCTAACACTATGAATTGTGACTCATTTTTTGTATGATTTCAGGTTGAAAAAATAAGGCTTGCTACCATTGGGCTATGAAGTCAACATTAGTACTCTTAATGAGAATATTTCTTCACATGGAAGCTAAGGCAGATAGAGGTCTTTAATCAAGATGATTCACACACACAATATAAGGAAAACACAATAATTTCACCCCTAAAGGAAGTCAGAGCATAATAATATGAATTATGAGTAAGTAGAGATAAAATCCACTACAAGTGATTAGACATAAAGATACATAGTAACAACACATTGAAAACCTCATGAGAATCTCAAGTCTGGAAGTAAAATGTCACTGTATATTATTGAAAATGGACAAAAACATACAACTAACAATTTGGTGCAATATTCTCCAACCGTTTTCTCTTCGATGTTTATTATATAAATATACATTCTTTACAATGTAGATGATCTGGCCAACTGGCTAGATCTTCGAATTCTACTCTGACACCTATCATAACTAAAACTACTAACTTGAAACAAAAAAAGGACAACTATCATTAAAGAAAGCAAACTCCTAATAGGACTTTATCACCTATTTATTACATTCGGTTCTCCTAATAGGGAAACAATTACATAATTGATATCACATGCTTGAGGGACAAATCACCATCACTCTACATATTTAAAACACCCCTATATTTGTGGCACACAATCCTATTTTTTAGGGATGGATAACCTTCACTTTAATCACTATTTTTCTTGATGAGCTAGATGTGTGACACTCCTTTTGAGTAATAAATCTCCACTGAGATGGCCTATTTAATTGCAGGAGGTCTCTAGCTTACTGATGTTTTGTTGGAAAGATCAGAAATCTTTAAAAAGCTCCTCACTATGAAACGGGGCAGTTTAGACAGTTTCGTAGCAAGTTTTCGTAGCATATGAAAACTTGCTTTTCCACCTATCTCTTTGACACCTTTGATATTAAAGCACATTTACTATGCCAAGACACCTTGCAAAAAATCAATATCCCTCCACATTACTTGAAAAAACTAAATTTTAAGGAAAAAACGCACCTACAAAAAAATTCGTAGCGTTTTTCTAGCCTCAAGCCTGAGGTACGCTACGAAACTATCCAAAAAACCAAAATTTGTTGAGTTCAAGATTTTCTTCAAAAATTGATCTCCAGAGGTAAAATTTAGGTTCTTTGTAATTCATGAACCTCATCAGGCATATTCCAACTATATTTTTTACTCTTGTGGTGTTTCATCTTCATTTACACTCAATTTTCTGATGGGTTCTTCTACCACTTTCATCTTCATCCCTTTCTTTTCTAACTCCACTTGAATCAAATCCAGCCACTCCTAAAGATCTTCCACTTGACCTTTGATGCTCTATTCTTATATTGTAAGTTCAATTTCATCTTCTTAATGTGTTTGACCTCCCCTCTTAATGGCTAAGTCCATTTAAACAACATTTCTGCATTGTCCAAATTTTTTGAGACACTTGTGACTTTCTCCTCCCATATTTTCGTCATCTATTCAAACTGAACCTTCTTAGCTCTGTGCTTCTTTGATTATAGCTTTAAAACTGATATCTCTTTACCTACTTCCTTCAACTACTCTTTGAGGGATTCTACCTCTGATTTTTCAACTATTTTCTCTTTTCCTTTTCTTTTCCTGATAACCAGTTCCTCCTTTGCTAATGAAGACAAATCTATGATGCTTTTTGGCTGGGCAGCTTCATTGATTTTCTCAGTCTCTTTTCTTTCCATGACCTTATTTGCATGTCTGGTCATTGGATTCCTTGGTTGAAATATAAAACCAGCATCATCACCTGCAAAACCTAGTTTTTTAGCAGTCTTACCTTTCTTCATCCTTCTTCCTCCATCTTCAATGTATTCAGCTTACACAATGGGTGACTCTTCAATGTAAATTACATGAAGAGTATCCTCCAAATTTCCCTTAGCCAATGTCTAGTTTCTAGTGAATCTCTTGCTGCCTTGTTTGTTGATTGTATGCTTTTGTTTTGCAGGTGATTCTTGAGGTGTGTCAATCTCTTGCAAAGGTTTTGTTCCCATGTTCACTGGTTCTACAGGAGATGATGTATTTTCCTCTTCAACTTCTTCTGCCACAGCTGGTGGTGAAGTGGTTCTAGGTTTGGAGGCTTTATTTGGAGTAGCCACACCAATTTCATAACCATTCATGAACAAGAAAGAAGTCAAATATTTGTCTAACCTTCTCAATTCTTCCAACACTAATAGCTTAATTAGACCATGATGAAAAATATATGTCTCATTGCCCTCAGTCTTAATTTGAACCTTATCTCACATTTTCCGTAGACTTTCGTATAAATATAAAGGCAAATCAAGTCACCTCTTACCTACAAAATGTAGAAGAAGTCTGAGATGATAGGAATAGACCATGTGAAACCTTCCTTCACATGTAAAATAATTTTGAATGACCATCAACAGCTTTGCATAATTCTCCTTCATGAAGCTCCTAGGGATAACATTTGTCAAATCAACTTCATTCTATTCTTGCTTGATAAAATATTTGCAGTCCTGAATTATGAATTTGATACCTTTAAACCATTGTTGACCTCGTCTAGGGATTCTTGTAGCTGATGATATGATCTCTGGTATCACTGTAAGGTTCAAAATTCCAACCTTTGATGTTGTTCCTGTTAAGCTAGTGGCAAAATCCTTTGAAACTTGTCAATGAAAGCCCTGCAACCTCTGACAGAATTGCAAGCAGCTAGTCCTTTTGAAAAAATCCATGACAGTAGGGTCTTCATTGAGTAATTTCATGTCCATGGGCTCATACCTGTGACAATGGCCACCCTTATTTTTTTTTCTTCTTGTAGCCATGGATGCTTTATAATCTTCACTTCCTTGCTTGTTGATGACACCTGCAGAGTTTGAATTTTCTAGCAACCTGCTTAGCTCGATGAAGCAGCTCTCCAGGGATAAATTCACATGCAAGGATAAATCACAATATGACAAAAGGCTAATTGAGGTGAGGTTCAATATTTTAACTGACAGCTCGAGCTTCAATCATAACACATGTAAGCAAAAAAGGGTAATGATGACATCAAGCAAGGCTATGTACATTTAAATTTACGATAACAACCTTGAATGACCTCCACCTTTATTGCTCCAATCATAATATGACACCTCATTCAACTCTGACAAGACAAGTTATAAAAATAATTTTCATAGCGAAATTAGTTAAGCTTCTAACAGATTCGCTACGAAACTATTAGGTAGTTTCGTAGTGAAATCTGTTGTTTTCCTATGTAAAACACTACGAAAATTTGAAAAACTAACAGATGTGCCCTTTTGAATTTGAATTCATGGGAAATAAAAACTGACATGATATGGGAATGATGTGACTGAAATGGCATAAATGAAGGTGATCATAAAACTTAGGATAGGCTTAAAAATGTAAAACGTTTCCTATACCACATTAAAATGGCTTAGGAGACCTTATCCATTTGGTGAGTGACATATATGACCCTATCAAGAAAATTTTCACAACTTAATAAGTGATAACATTACCGAAGCAACATGATTATCCTCTGCACACAATCTCTAAGATGATGGTGTCGGATATCTATATGCTTGGATCTATCATGAAACATAGGATTAATCGAGAGTTTAATGCAACTCTAATTATCACAATGAATCACTGTAGGATCCATATGAGAACTGAAAAAACCAACCAAGATCTTTCGCATCCAAATAGCTTCAAATGCAGCTTGACTCGCTGCTATGTATTTTTCTTCCACTGAACTGAGTGCCACGGAACTCTGCTTCCTGTTGTACCAAGAAACAATTGTAGATACAATGCTTAAGATCCCCTTAATGTGCTCTTTCTGTCCATTGGACTTCCAACCCAATATGCATCCGTGAAGCCATGCAACTTCACTCTATCCATTTATTTGTACCATAAACCATACTCTGATGTAACCCTCAGGCATCTCAAGACATGCTTCCCTACCTTCCAAAAGATCTTGGTAGGCTTAACCATAGCTTGAATCAGCTGGTTAACCGCATAAAAAATGTTCGGTCTTGTGTTCACTAGATACATTATCAAACCCAGTAACTGTCGATAGATAATAACATCCAATACCTCTCTAGAAGTAGCATCCTCTTTCCTCTAGATTCCTGTAAGAGGAGTATCCATGGGTTTGCAGCCTCCATGTGAAACTTACCCAGTATCTCCTTTGCATACTTTCCTTGAGACAAAAAATTTCACCATCTCGCTTCCATATTTCCAATCGAAGGAAATAATGAAGGAGGCCCAAATCCTTCATTTTGAACTCCCTTTCAAGATCCTCCTTGCATGAGTGTATCAGTTGCTCATCACTAGTCAATATTAAATCATCAAAATAAAGAAAAATGACTAAAAGCTTACCCTCCACCACAATTTGGTACAATTTTTCATCTGCTTCACTTTTTTTGAAGAACAGCCTGGTGAAATAACTATCTATCCAAGTGTACCAAGCACGGGGTGCTTGCTTCACCCCATAAAATGCTCTTTTGAGTCGGCTACATGCGATTTGTTGTTGAAGATCTTGAAACCTTTAGGCTGCTCTATGTACACCTCTTCCTCAATGATACCATTGAGAAATGTAGTTTTCACATCCATATGATGAATGCACCAGCCCATCTACACTGAGAGAGAAAGGATGGATCGATGGAAGAATACCTTGCGACATGTGAAAAGGTCTCTTCATAATCTGTCCTCTCGATCTGTGAGAAGCCCCGAGCCACAAATCTGGCCTTGTATTTCTCCACACTCCTATCAGCATCTTGCTTTATCTTGTAGATCCATCTCAAACCTACCACTTATTTATTAACTGGTCTTGGAAAATTTTCCCAAGCACTATTTTTGACAATGGAGTCATACTCCTCCACCATTGCATCAACCCAAGTGGGCTTGTGCACTACTTCCTGAAAGGAAGATGGTTCAGTCACAATAAATTTTCTCATGAGAGCCATGTATCTAGTAAATCGATCAGGAGACTGTCTTTGTCTGTGATGTGAAGTAGGGCTTCCTACATTCTCTGCAACATCAAGTCTCAGCCTATCAGCTTCTGTGGTGTGCTTTCTTCCATTTCTGATGGATGGCTCTACATGAGTGGCTTCCTCCACTCCATGAACCTCCTCCTATGGCTGATCCACATCTAGAGACTCATCTTTGGGAACCTGTAGTTCCTCCTCCGCATGCAAGTCCAACTCCCTCTCATGTGACAACTGCATGGATTTCCCCTCATAAAATTTTATATCCCTTAACACAATAGTTATTATGTGGTTTTGAAAATACAAACAATAATTATGGGATGTTTCTGTGTACCCCACAAAAATCCCAACTTCAGCAGTCGGCTCCAGCCTCTTCTTGGCGTCCTTGGTCACACAAACATAAACAAATGAGCCAAAAATCTTAAATTGTGAAACATCCGGTTTCTTACCAATGAAAGCTTCTTTAGGTGTACTCATGCCAAGTACCCTATGGGGACAATGGTTTTGCACATAAACCATAGTGTTTCATGCTTCCACACACAAATTCATTAGTAGGCACTGATCATCCAACATCAATCGTGCTACACCCATGATCGTTCTGTTCTTCTTCTCCGCGACCCCATTCTGCTGTGGGTTATGAGGCGCTATGAGTTCTCTTCAAATTAACTCTTTTCTACAGAATTTTTTGAATTCATTAGAGATGTATTGTCCACCATTATTGCATGTAAGAGCCTTCACTTTCTTCCCCGACTCTTTCTCCACCAATTCCTTAAACTCACAGAAGTTAGAGAATGTTTGATCTTTCTTTTGCATGAAGTAGATCCAACATTTACGAGAAGAGTCATAAAAAAATATTACATATTACTTATGTTTTGATGTTTAAGAAACTGAGAATGGTCCACACACGCCCCTGTGAACTCTCTCAAGGATCCCTGAAGCACATTTCTACTCCCCCATGGTGCAACTCTTGCATTATTCTAACTAAGCAAGTGTTCCCATTGAAATTCTAGTATATATTTGTTGCATGAATTTCAAGGCTCCATAATGAAGATGGCCCAATCGCTTGTGGCATAATTCGCCCTCATCCAGGATCACCACTTTTTCTGCCTTGCCCATCATGGAAATGCAGCCATCTAGCTCCAACTTGTAGAGATTCTTAACTTGAATCCCTATCCTCTTGGATTGACCCATTGTTTTATGTCACAAGAAATATTTTTGATCAGTGAAAACAACGTCATAGCCTTTGTCCTACAACATTGCAACTGAGACCAAATTTTTCTTTAGACCTAGTACATGCATAACATATTTTAATTTAAATGGTTTACCTGAATCCCTCTTAATGGTAATGGTACCAATCATGGCAGCATTGTACCATCCATCGTCTCCCATCTCAATATGCATCTAGAGATATTTATCCTCCAAGTCGCTAAAATTTTCCTTATCTCCCGTCTTGTGAAAGGAAGTGCCACTATCAAAATACCACACTGATCCAAATGCACTTGATACCATGCATGCAATCAAGGAGAATTAAAGCTCAAATTATGAGGCAAGGGCCTCACCAACTTCATCTCCAACAACATTCTTGTTCTTCTTCTTTTGTGGGCAGTTAGTAGAAAAATGCCCATGTTCGTGATAGTGAAAAAAATTCACCTTGGACATGTCTTGCTTCTTGCCTTTAGACTCATATTTAGAATGGAATGTATTCCCCTTCCCCTTCTTCGACTTGGATTCCAAATCACAATACTATTCATCATCATGCTTTGATGAAGAGTCATCTCTGGTGTTCCTCCTGAACTCTTCCTGCACCAGATCCGACCACAGTTGTTCCCAATCTGGAAAATTTTCCCGTCTGTTGACAGAGTCTTCATAATTGTGCCAACTCTTAGGAATTCCCAGGAGAGCCAAAATCACCAAATAATCATCAAAAAAATTTATTCCCACACTCCCCAGTTCATCCCAACATTGGAAAAACATTGTGAGTTACTTTGGAATGGTGTCGCCCTTTTCCATCTTGATCTTTCTGATTTTATATTTTAGAGCCAATTTCCTATGGCCATTGATACTTTGGAGTAGATCCGTCAAAGCCTTCCACATATCATATGATGTAGTTTTCTCATGGAGGCTTGAGACAATGTGGTCTCATACTCCCTCCAACAGGATCCTCCTCATCTTTTCCACTTTCTTTCGCCATGCATGAAGATTGGTAGCATCTGCAGCATCTGGCTTAGGAACATCTTTTTCAATGAATTCCTTAAAGCCATTGTCTTCGAGTACCACCTCCATCCTATCCTTCTAAGAAATTTAGTTTGATATGCCCTCAAGTGCATACTCTAATCTCAATCCATTGAAATCCATTTCTATCTTGAATCAATTATAGCACCAAGAAAGTCTTTATATAAATTTGAATTCTATCCACCAGCAAACTCAACTCCTGCTTCACTTCTGCGATTTCCTGTGCTCCAATACCATGTAAAAATTATACAATATGCTTGTATACCTTGTGTTATCACTCATAAAAATGAAGCATAATTTAACAAAGTCCTAGAGGTTCATGTGTCAAAGTTAAGGTCATAGAATTCATTTTTCATTACTTGGTCAAGGAATTTTTTTAATTTAGCCTATCCTAAGGTCTAAACCCACCCTCATTCAAATCCTCTCATGTTACATCAATCATAATTTTTTGATAGATTTTAATTTCCAAGGTTTCTTTACCGAAAATGTTTTTTAAGCCAAGAAACCACAGTTTCGTAGCGAAACACATTGAGAAAAGTCACTTTTCGCTACGAAACTACTGATAGTTTCATAGAGAAAATAGTCAAATTTACACTAGATATGCTATGAAAGCGTGGTTTCCTATTTGTCTTATTAGATTAGTTGTTAAGTGTCAGAATATCATTGGGAATGGGAAAGTTATATGCCATTAGAGTCATGGAGGGATAAAATCAAGGTACATGGTCAGGTCTGAAGTCATCATCATCAATTTAGGTATGTATGAGTCATCATTGAATCATGAGAAGACATCAAAACATCAAAATATTTCCTAATTCAGTAATTTTTCATTTCTCATTCCTTCTTGTGTGATATCGAGCCCTAGAGAGCTATTACATTAAGCCAAAGCTATGGCTTGTGTTTTCAAAGGTTTACATTGCACACTATCAAGTGAGGTTGCAAATGTTAGGTCCCTATATTACTAGTATAGTCCCTTATTGTTGTTAGTGTAACCCCCTTATTGTTATTATTGTACCCTTTTAACCCCCATATTATTATTATTGTGCCCTTAAATTATTATTTTTAGGTCGGCCAGGATTACATTGTGGCCCCATGGACTCCTATATATAGAAAGGAGGTTTTGTAATTTGTATCATCCAAGAATTGTTCATTCATGTAATGTATTGTAGGTTTCCCCCTCCAAGTGGCTTATTTCTAAGGTGTTTATATCTCTTTTATTTTATTTTTGGAGCTAGTTTCACAACATTTTGTATCAGAGGTTTGGATTCCAGGGTTTTCATTGCTCCAAACTGGTCATCGTGGAATTGTCACTATAAATTTTTTTCTACGAAGGTTCAGAAGCTAAAAATTTTAGAGTGGGAAGAAAAAATCCTGAGGAATATCATCGCAAAATTTCATAGCTTGGTTCGCAATATATTTTCGGAGATATGATCTGTGGAAGTTAGGGGTTTTTGCAAGCTCCTAAATTTAACCTAAACAGGTCATTGCGGCATTTGCGCTATAACATTTTTTCTACGAAGTTTCAAAAGTTGAAATTTTTAGACAGAGAATAAGAAATCCTGATGAACATCTTCTCAAAATATTAGAGCTTCATTCGCAATATTTTCGAAGATATGACCTGTGGAAGTTAGGCCTTTTTTAGGCGCCCAAATTTCATCTCAAAGAGGTTATCATGGGAAAAGCTTCATAACTCTCTCTCTGAGCATCAGATTGGAATGTTGTAAAATGTGGCCACAAGTACACTGACTGTATTTTCTTTTCTATCAATTTCAGAGCCAAAAGAGGAAAGAGTGACACGTGGCAAGTCGTACACGTTCTCTCTACTGAACCAATCCATAATTGGGTCATTGTGGGAGATTGGACATAACTTTTCCTTGAAGAATCCAAATCAAGTTAGACCTATTAAAATTTGAAAGAAGCTTCAGACATATACTACAAGGCCGAATTTTAGATATTAAGGATTTTCAATTACAGAGATAATTCAATTTCAATATAGAGCTCCTCAAAAGCAAGTGAAAGGTGTGTATTTTTTTTCCCGAATTACATAAGTCTTGTTTGAAGAATCAAGTTGAATTGATTCCAAGGGCATATTGTAGAATATATATCAGTATTAGATTAAAAATGGCCCCTAAAAATAATTCAACACCCATTAAGCCTTTAGAAGGCTCTACTATGACTCATGAAGACGAAGAATGGAAAAATGACATATCAAATTTACAAGCGCAAGTGCAAAAAATTTAGCTCTCGCAAAGAGCAACAAAAAATGACATGCAAGTTTTTAAGAAAGTCTTGGAAACTAAGATGGATGGTTTGAAGAAAGGTGTGGAATCTAAGATGGATGGTTTGAAGAATGGAATGGAAGCTAAGATAGATGGCATGGAAGTTGGCATGGAATCTAAGATGGATGACATGGAAGCTAAGATTGATGAAAAAATGGAAAACATGAAGAATGATCTAAAAGCAGACATGGAAGGTTTGACAAAGTTGATACAAGAAATGTTTCCTAATGGTGAAAATATAGTAGAGGAAACTCATGATGAGAACAAAATAAATGCTAATCGTAATTTCATAAACTCTAATGTTGGAGGAAAGAACCACCATATTCCAAAATTGCATATGAGGAAGTTTGATGGAAAGGATCTTGTAACATGGATACTAAATATGGAGCAATATTTTGATCTCAATAATGTGCAAAACACACAAAAGGTACGCATTGCAACTTTACATTTAGAACAAAATACATTTGTATAGTATCGATGGCTTTGCTCCCGTAAAAAAATTGTCACTTGGTCAATTTTTACGGAGGAAATGATAGCACATTATGAGGATACAAAGAGCAACACCTTCTTTACCCAATTGATAAATCTCAAACAAAAGGGTTTAGTGGGGCAGCACATCGAGGACTTCCAAAAATTGAATATAAGGGTAACTGATCTTACAGAGGAACACAGGATTGATCTCTTCCTAGGCACTTTAAAGGATAACATCCAACATGAAGTTCGCGTTTTGGAACCTGATTCATTGGAGAAGGCATTCAGTTTGGCAAGAAAAGTTGAATGTAAAATTATGGCAACAAGGAAGCCTACCACTCAATTCTATAAAGAAGGAAGTGTTGCTATGCCTAGATTTCCACAACCTACAAGGTTGACACCACAACAATTGGAAGAAAAAAGAGCAAAAGGGTTTTGCTATAGTTGTGATAGCAAATACACTAAAGGTCATAAGTGTGCTGAGAAGAAATTATTTTACATAGATTGTGAAGAGGAAGAAGAAAATGAACAAGAAGAGGGTATACACCAGGAACCAACCCTAGAAGAGGAAGAAATGAATCCGACCATATCGTGTAATGCACTGGCAGGAATTACCACTCCTCAAACTCTCAAGATAGAAGGACAAATCAAGAAGAACAAGGTAATAGTGTTGATTGATTCAGGTAGCACCCATAATTTTATTCATTGTAAGGTAGCCAAGGAATTAAATTGTTTCCTATACCCAGCACCAGAATGTCAAGAGATAGTTGCAAATGGAGGAACTATAAATTGCTCTGGAAAATGCCATAATATCAAGCTAACCATGGGGGAATATGTATTGACTAGTCCAATGCTTTCCATTCCTATGGGAGGTGCCGATGTTGTACTAGGAGTACAATGGTTACAATCTTTGGGGATGGTAGCTTTTAATTTTCAAGAACTTTTCTTGAAATTTTTTTCAGAAGGAAAGGAAGTCGAATTACGGGGTATTGCAGGGAAGCCGGGAAAGATAATAAGCTCTAATTTCATGACAAAGCTTCTAAAGAAAGAACAACAAGGCATAATTTCACAATTATGCTCACTAGAAGTTCCAACATCAAAATCATCTATTTCTGCAGATCTCCAAAAAGTCTTGGACAATCATTCCAAGGTTTTTGAAACTCCTAAAGGACTCCCACCTATTCGTGATCATGATCATGCTATTCATTTGATTCCAGGAAGTGTTCCTCCAAACATCAGGCCTTATAGATATCCTTATGTCCAAAAGAGTGAAATTGAACGTATGATTGCAGAAATGTTAGAGGCAAGTATAATTCAACCTAGTCAAAGTTCTTTCTTTACTCCTATCGTATTGGTACACAAGAAGGATGGATCATGGCGCATGTGTCTGGATTATAGGGAGCTCAATAAGCTCACCATTAAAGAGAAATTTCTCATTCCTGTGATTGATGAATTATTGGATGAATTACATGGACCAATTTATTTTACCAAGTTCGATCTTCTTTCAGGATATCATCAAATTAGAATGAATATTGAAGATATTCTGAAAACAACATTTCAAACTCATGAGGGTCATTATGAATTTTTGGTCATGCCTTTTGGCCTTATCAATGCACCTTCTACATTTCAAGGGTTGATGAATTCCATTTTCAAACCCTTCCTTAGAAAATTTTTGCTAGTATTTTTTGATGATATACTAATCTACAACAGGTCTTGGAAGGATCATGTTCAATATGTTGACATGGTGCTCAAACTATTGCAGGAGAAACAATTATATGAAAAAACATCCAAATGTTTCTTTGGATTACAAGAGGTGGAATATCTGGGCCATATTGTATCTCACGAGGGTGTTAAGGTAGACCCTAACAAAATTAAAGCCATTAAGGAATGGAAAGTCCCCAAAACCATAAATAAGTTGCGAGGATTTCTCAAGTTAACATGGTATTTTTTCAAGTTTGTTAAGAATTATGGGAGAGTAACATCACCTCTAACAACATTATTGAAGAAAGATGCATTTTCATGGACTCCTGAAGCAACTAAGGCCTTTGAACATCTTAAAGAGGCAATGTGCCTAACATCAGTCTTAGCTGCACCAGACTTCACAAAAACCTTTATTGTGGAATGTGATGCCTCAGGAAATGGAATTGATGTTGTTTTAATGCAAGAAGGAAGACCCATTTCTTTTGAAAGTCGTCCAATAAAAGGAAAGTATTTACAGAAACATATTTATGAGAAGGAAATGTTAGCAATACTGCATGCACTAAAGAAATGGATAACTTACCTAATGGGAATACACTTCAAGGTAAAAATTGATCATGATAGTCTTAAACAATTTTTGGAACAAAGACTATCTTCAGAAGAGTAGCAAAAATGGGTCACAAATATGTTGGGTTATGACTTTGAAATAATCTACAAAAAAAGGGAAGCTAAATGTTGTTGCAAATGCACTCTCAAGAAAGAATGATGAGGTGGAAGCATTTCTTTGTGCCATTTATATTATCCAACCAGATTGGATAACTGAAGCAAGAGATGAATGGAAGAAGGACAAAGAAGTGTGGACACTCATTCAAAAGTCGCAGCAAGATCCTAGTACATCTAATACATTTAGTTGGAAAAATGATTCCTTATGGTACAAAGATGGCTTATATCTTTGTAATAATTCCCAACTAAAACAAAATATTCTTTTGGAATTTCACACTTCTCCTTTAGGAGGACACTCAAGATTTTTAAAAACTTACCACAGTGTGAAGAAAGAATTTTTTTGGGATGGCCTTAAATCTGATATTCAAAATTTTTTGGCGGAATGTTTGGTTTTCCAGCAGAATAAAGTTGAGACAATTAAGACCTCGGGGCTTCTACAACCTTTATCCATTCCAATTCAACATTGGGAGGAGATTTTAATGGATTTTATCACAGGTATACCTAAGTTCGAAGGAAAGAGTGTTATCATGGTGGTAGTTGATAGACTTACCAAGTATGCACACTTTTGTGAATTATCTTATCCATTTAAAGCAAGTACAGTTGCTACTACATTTATGGACATAATTCAAAAGCTACATGGAAACCCAAGGGTTATTGTGAGCGACAAAGATCCCATTTTTACTAGAAATTTCTGGACAGAGTTATTTTCTTGTTTGGGTACTCAATTAGCTCATAGTTCATCTTTTCATCCTCAATCCGATGGTCAAACTGAGATAGTAAATAAATGTTTGGAAGGATATCTTCGTTGTTTTGTATATGGTAAACAAACACAATGGGTCAAGTGATTACCTCTCACTGAATGGTGGTATAACACTTCCTTCCATACTGCAGCAAAAATGACCCCATTTATGACACTTTATGGATATCATCCACCATCCATCACATCGTATTTAAGAGAAAATTCGAAGGTTCAAGCAGTGGAAGATCAGATCGAGCATCAACAATAAGTTCTCCAACTCTTAAAGGACAACCTGAATTTGACACAAAATCGAATGAAACAACAGGCAGATAAACATCGTAGCGAGAGATGTTTTGATGTAGGATACTAGGTATTTTTACGGCTACAACGATAAAAAAAAATGTCCCTCAAGCAATCTAAGAAGGATAATAAATTATCACCAAATTACTATGGTTTACAAGGTGTTGTAAAATATTGGTACTATGGCATACAAATTGGAGCTTCCTGCTTCTTCACGAGTGCATCCAATTTTCCATGTTTCATGCTTAAAGAAGGTTATAGGTGAAAATCTTCTAGTTCAAACAATATTTCCAGAAATTGATGAGGAAGGAAAAATCATATTGGAACCTGAAACAGTCACGGAAACAAGAACTCGACAGCTATGGAATCGATCAATTTCAGATTCTCTCATCAAGTGGAAGAACTTACCCACTGAAGGTTCTACATTGGAGGAGGAGAATTTTATACAGAAGCACCCAGAGCTACTCAAGCATTGAGGAAAACACTTTTTTGAAGGAGAGGGGCATGTTAGGTTCCTATATTACTATTATAGTCCCTTATTGTTGTTAGTGTAACCCCCTTATTGTTATTATTGTACTCTTGTAACCCCCATATTGTTATTATTGTGCCCTTAAATTATTATTCTTAGGTCGGCTAGGATTACATTATGGCCCCATGGACTCCTATATACATATATATATATATATATATATATACATATATATATATATATATATATATATATATATATATATATATATATATATATATATATATATATATATATATATATATATATATATATATATATATATAAAGGAGGTTTTGTAATTTGTATCATACAAGAACTATTCATTCATGTAATGTATTGGAGGTTTCCCCCTCGAAGTGGCTTATTTCTAAGGCGTTAATATCTCTCTTTCTTCTATTTTTGGAGCTGGTTTCACAACATCAAATCATCAAGTGAGGCTGTGACGACATTAAAGAAACCATGGCAGAGAAAAGAATGAAAAATACAGGAGGAAAATGTTTGAGATATGAACCAGCAGATATGAAACAGATCAATGAATATCCAACAACAGTTGAACTTTTCAGAAGAACATGTTGACAGTGTTTCCAAGACTCTGGATGATACACAACAACCTATCAAATGGACCATTCCATTGAGGAAAGAGGCAAAATATATCGGGAGTGTGAAAACATATTTGAAAGCCACCAATAGAAGGTTGAGAAATCAAGTTAGGGACCTCCAAGAGCAGCTTGAACTAATCCATGATGATTTGCAGAACAAAGGTCTAAAAATGACAATGCTTGAAGAGCAAATAGGCCAACCCATCATAAATAAGGAAGAAATTCCTAAAGGATCATAAGGTGATTTGTTTTATGGTTTTCAAGTCGAATGGCATGATATAAAAAAAAATTTGGCACTTAGAAGGTAGATTTTTGAAGCTACACAAAATTATGGAATTTTGACTGTTTTTAGCAGTTTCGTAGCGTGTCTAGGATTGATGAACAACAAAACTCTACGAAACTATCCTATTTTCATAGAGAGCTAACAAGTTTAGTTTCTGAAAAAATGAAAAATAATTATGGAAATATGAAAGAGGTTTTTCTTCATCACAGACCCATCTAAAAAAACATTTCTCATTTTCTGAAAATTCATTAGGAGGTGGCAGAAATTGATAAATTAAATTCGCTATGAAACTGTTGTTATGAAAATGTATTGTACATCTCTATTTTAGAAGTCAACTTCACGTTCAGTTTCTAGAAAAATGAAAATGTTTTTGGAAATATGAAAGATCTTTTTTTTCATCACAACCCCAGCTACACAAACCTCTCTCTGTTTCTGGAAATCCATCAAGGTTTGCAAATTATACACTCATCTTGGAGGCCTAGTTTTTCAGAATTTTCACTAGCTAGACTTGTGAAAAATTTGTAAAATTCGACTTGGAGGAGGTTCAACTCATCACTCACATGGCATAATGATACATCAGCACTCCAACACACTCAAAAATTTAGTTGGTTGAAGTTGATAAGGGTTATTAAATGGATTTTTTGAGTTATTTAATGAAAGAAGAGTCCTTTTTTTATTCAAAATCTCCAAAACATAAATATACCCAAGAAGTCTCCAAGTGAGCTAATCCTATTTGAAATAGGTCTCTAAGGTGGGATTTCAAGGCTAGCAAGGTGGAAAATCATTTTTATGAGTCCTAATTCTATAAAGGACTTAGTTTTAGAGTTAGAAAGGGTTGGATACATTTTGGTAAAACTGCAACTTTATGTAATTGACTGTTTTCAGTAATACAAAGACTTGTTTCTTGACCAACCTGAGATTCTCATGGGGTTTTTAATGTTTCATTGATATACATATTATGATTTACTACTTGCAGTAGATTTCATTTTTATTACTCAAAATTCATAACTCTATTCTCTGACTTCCTTTAGTAATGAGATGACTACGTTTTTCTATGTTTTATGAGTGAATTGCCTTTGAACCACTAGCAGTAGATTTCAGTGCTATTACTCATAATTCATAACTATATGCTTTGACTTACTTTAGTAATGAAAGGAATGTGTTTACCTATGTTCTATGAGTGAATTTCCTTTTTTAAAGACCGCTATCTGCCTCAGCTTCCATGTCAAGAAACTTTTCCACTGAACCTACTGATTTGTTGACTCCATAAGCCCAATGGTAGCAAGCATTCATCTATTCAATATGCAAGCATAAAAAACCAATACATAATTCATAGAGTTAGCCATCTATATTTATCATTAACCGATATCATAAATTACCTAAGAGAGAGCCCTCCCATACTGAAGAAGGTAAGCTTCAATTGGAAGTGGTTTGAAACAGTTACACTGAAGTTGTCTGATCAGCAGCCAATCAAGTACGATTTTGGTGATAACATTTTAGCGTCATTGTCGGGGATCGAAGGTGTAAATTTTCCCTAGGAATAACGACAAGGTTTCAGTTCTAAGGTCTAAGAGCAGAAGACACTTAGGCACATAATCGGTGTATTTCTACTCTGGCGACTCCACACATCAAATAATAAATTGGAAGGTGACTCCACTGCTTGAAGATCAGTAGCTTGATGAAGTTTCAAGATGATTTCCATTACAAGAATAAATTCCAGATATACCCCTATGAATCGGTCTCACATCCCTGGTTTTCCAAATCCTATGCCAAAGGTTTAATGGTTAATTGATCTTCCCATATTTAAAGATGAAAAGAAAGACAATGATGCTTTTCATTTGGTTAGATTCCATATGCATGTATGCAAACTTAAGGGTTAGTTCCCTGAGGATTGTCTCTTGAAGATGTTTATGGCCACTTTAGAAGGAAAGGCATGGTCTTGGTATGAAATCTGACCAAATGGTTCATTATATTCTCTTACTAATTTCCATGTTTCATTTTATGAGATGTATGAAGAATGTCATCCCTCCTTATTGTTGGTAAAAGATTGTTGTAAACATTGTGTGATTTTTATTGAATATTTGGAGAATTGCTATGAAGATGATGATTTCATGGATGAGGAAATTTTAGAGGCCCTTCATGACAATCCCTTTCATCACCAAGAATAAATGATAGCCTCTCTCTTGGATGAAAACGAAACCCAACAGGAGTTTATTTATGAAAATCATGTTACATCCTCTGAGTTTGATGAAAATTTGTAGTAGACTTGTCAGCCTTTTGATCATCAGGAGTATGATAATCATTTCAAACAACAAGAGGAAATATTAGAAGATAATTGCTACAATATTTAGGTAAAGGAAGAATTTAATTTTTCATGTCATTCCTTGCATCATCGTACATCAAATAATGATCACACTAATGAGGAAGTGGATGAAATTTTTTCTTTATCTTTGTGTTCTAATCTGAAGTCATTTGAGTGCAAGTCATAAGATAAGATTAAATTTGAGGATGAAGTTGCTAAGAACATTGAAAAATACATTGAAGTTTTAGAAGATCAAATTCAATCTTATAGTCTCCATGATCAAGATCAGTCTTTTCAAAAAAAATTAATGCTAGAACACAAAGAGAGGGTGTTTCTACCTTTCTCCTTTGAGATTGAGGAAGAATACCCTATTTTTTAAAATAAGTTTGATAGCACACAACTAAAATCTTGTGTGGCGGAGAAAATCATATATGAATTTTCCAAAGCTTCAGAATGTCTTGAGAATCATCAAACAAATTATGTCTTCTATGATCCTATAGCTGACTACATAGAAGAGTTATACAGTCCAGATTTCCAATTATATTTTCATTATGAGGATCAGATACATTTTATGTTTCCTTGGTCATTTTAGTATCATGATTACTTTTGGTTCAAGTGCAGTCAAGAGGTTCAAATGTTAGATCAGATCAATGACTGGCTTCATTGGAAGTTTCATGTTGCTTGAATTAAAAATGGATATTGCAGTTGTTAGGGTAGGTAGGAGTGTGTGAATAAGCTCAAACTTGAATGAGCATCTTTTCAGTAGGTACAAAGTTGGTCTTTCAGCAATAATCATCCATCTTGAGCCCAAGGTACAGGCCATAAGAGCTTCGTGAAGTTTTCATAAATTTCAGAGTTTTTATTTCCAAGAAGATGGATATCACTGGAACTATAGATTCTTTGGTGTATCACAGGGGAAAACCATCCCAAGTGGAACCACTGTTATCACTCATAAAAATGAAGAATCATTTGAAAAATTCCTAGAGGTTCATGTGTCAAAGGTAAGGTCATAGAATTCATTTTTCATTACTTTGTCAAGGAAAATTTTTAATTTAGCCTATCCTCAGGTCTAAACCCACCCTCATACAAATCCTCTCATGTTACATCAATCATAATTTTCTGATATATTTCAATTTCCAAGGTTTCTTTATAGAAAATGTCTTTTAAGCCAAGAAACCACAGTTTCATAATGAAACACACTGAGAAAAGTCACTTTTCGCTACGAAACTACTGATATTTTGGTAGCGAAAACAGTCAAATTTACACTAGATACGCTACGAAAGCGCGGTTTCCTATCTGTCTTATCAGATTAGCTGTTAAGTGTCAGAATATCATTGGGAAAGGGTAAGTTAGATGCCATTCGAGTAATGGACATATAAAATCAAGGTACATGGTCAAGTTTGAAGTCATCATCATCAATTTAGGTACGTATGAGTCATCATTGAGTTATGAGAAGACATCACAACTTCAAAATATTTCCTAATTTAGCCATTTATCATTTCTCATTCCTTCTTGTGTGATATCGAGCTCTGGAGATCTATTAAATTAAGCTAAAGTTGTGGCTTGTGTTTTCAAAGGCTTACATTGTACACTATCAAGCGAGGCTGCAAACTATCAATTGAGGCTGCAAACTATCAAGCGAGGTTGCAAATAATCAAGCGAGGCTATGAAGACATTAAAGAAACCATGGCAGAGAAAAGAAGGAAAAATAAAGGAGGCCAATGTCTAAGATATGAACCAGTAGATATCAAACAGATCAATGAAGATACAACAGCAGTTGAAATTTTCAGAAGAATAGGTTGACAGTGTTTCCAAGACTCTGGTTGATACACAATAGCTTATCAAATGGACCATCCCATTGAGGAAAGAGGCCAAATATGTCAAGAGGATGAACAAACATTTGAAAGCCACCAGTGGAAGGTTGAGAAATTAGGTTAAGTACCTCCAGGAGAAGCTTAAATTAATCCATGATGAATTGCAGAAAAAAGGTCTAAAAATGACAATGCTTGAAGAGCAAGTAGGTCAACCCATCATAAATAAGGAAGATATGCCTAAAGGATCATAAGGTGAGATGGTTTATGGTTTTTAAGGCTAATGGAATGATAGAAACAATTTTTTGGCACTTAGAAGGTAGATTTTTGAAGCTACACAAAATTCTGGAATTTTTACTGTTTTCAGTAGTTTCATAGCATGCATGGGCTTGAAGAATAGAAAAACGCTTCGAAACTATCATGTTTTCGTAGCGAACTAACAAGTTTTGTTTCTGACCAAATGAAAAATAATTTTGGAAATATGAAAGAGGTTTTTCTTCCTCATAGACCCAACTACAAAAACCTCTCTCAATTTCTGAAAATTCATTAGGAGGTGGCAGAAATTGATAAATTAATTTTGCTATGAAACTACTGTTACGAAAATGTCCTCTACATGATTGTTTTAGTAGTCAACTTCAAGTTTAGTTTCTGGCCAAATGAAACTTTTTTTGGAAATATGAAAGAGGTTTTTCTTCTTCATAGCCCCAGCTACAAAATCTCTTTCAGTTTCTTCAAATCCATCAGGGTTTGGAAATTATACACTCATCTTGGAGGCCTATTTTTTCAGAATTTTCACTAGCTAGATTTGTGAAATATTTGTAAAATTCGACTTGGAGGAGGTCCAAATCATCATTCACATGGAATAATGATACATCAGCACTCCAACACACTCAAAAAATTAGTTGGTTGAAGTTTATAAGGGTTATTAAATGGTTTTTTTGAGTTATTTAATGAAATAAGAGTCCTTTTTGGATTCAAACTTTCCAAAATAGAAATATCCCTAGGAAGTCTCCAAGTGAGCTAATCCTATTTGAAATAGGTCTTTGAGGTGGGATTTCAAGGCTATAAAGGTAAAAAATTATTTGTATGAGTCCTCATTCTATAAAGGGCTTAGTTTTAGAGTTAGAAAGGGTTAGATACTTTTTGGTAAAACTACAGCTTTATGTAATTGATTGTTTTCAGTAATACAGAGACTTGTTTCTTGACCAACCTGAGATTCTCATGGGGGTTTTAATGTTTGATTGATATACATCTTATTCTTTACTAATTGTAGTAGATTTCATTGCTATTACTCAGAATTCATAACTCTATTCTCTGACTTCCTTTAGTAATGAGATGACTGTGTTTTTCTATGTCTTATGAGTGAATTGCCTTTGAACCACTAGCAGTATATTTCATTGCTATTACTCAAAATTCATAATTCCATGCTCTAACTTATTTTAGTAATGAAATGGATGTGTTGACCTATGTTATATGAGTGAATTTCCTTTTTTAAAGACCCCTATCTACCTCAGCTTCCATGTTAAGGAACCTTGCCACTGAACCTACTAATTTGTTGACTCCATAAGTCCAATGGTAGCAAGCATTCATATTTTCAACCTCCAAACATACAAAACCAATACATAATAGAGTTAGCCATCTATATTTATCATTAACCGATATCATAAATTACCTACTAGAAAACCCTCTTAGACTAAAGAGGCTAATCTTCAGTTGGAAGTGGGTTGAAACAGTTACACTAAAGTTGTCTGATAAGCATCCAATCAAGTACGATTTTGGTGGATAAACCTTGGATTCACCCGATATAACAATATGCTAAAGTTAAATACTAAATCACTTCTACAAATATTTTCGGAATTAAAAATGCAATCGCCAATTACAATATCATAAAGAAAGATCAATCACACACAACACAAATAATTTCCCAGGAAATATTACAGCTAAAAAACCACACTATATTCTATTGTATATTATATCATGGATCATGAAACAATTACATACAAAACTCCAATCACAAGAGCTCTCAATATGTCAACTAATTATCTCACACTGTCATATAATAATTGGAAAATCACTTGCTCAATTTACTGTCTCTAGACAACCTACCTCCATTATGCAATCCCTACTAATAGCAATCCCTGAATGAATGCAATCTTTCCTGCCTTGACTTCGAAAAACTCATAGGCACATCCAATGTACGTGTGGTTGCATGTGTGGAACCAGATAATGTCACAACTGTTAGTCAAATTCCCCTTCCCCTAGAACTCAACTGGGTCTCCATTGGATCTGACATGCATGTAGTTAATAATAGTAAATCTTCAGTTTCATGTGAGACCACTGATTGTGAATTAATTAATAATTAATTCACTTGATCTCTCACTAGTGTATCTTCAGCTACAACTAGCACAATTGAGTTAAACTACTTTTCAGCTTGCACAATTGCACTTCCAACTCTGTTACAAGTTGAATCACTCAGTTACAACTCAAGTCAACCTGCATGTTAGATAAACCAACCACTCAACTTGAAATTCACTTAGCTAACTGATTTTCCACTTCAGTTAACTATTTCCAAGTGCTAATTGAGAATATATTATAGTTTATTTTCCATCTAAATTAAGGGATAATAAATATATACATGGATCTATAAATAGACATGCATTCTATAAATATATTATGCACATACATTTATAAATATAAATACACCTAAAAATAGCCTGAGGCCCCATCCTAGTGTAGGTGCTTAATTTTCACTAGGATCTTCTTGTTGAATCTCAACACAGACAAGGACTAATTCCACTTCTAGCCCTAGAGAAGAAGAAGAGAAACCAGAAGAGGAACAAGAAGAACTAGAAGAAGAAGAGGAAGAGACAAAGAACCAAGGAAAAAAAGAATAGATGGCAATAGAAGTCATAGAGGTAGCAGAAAGTGAGAAAGAATCAGAATCACAACACAACACCACATTCCCTCAAGATAAGGAGGTGGTTGCCACCTTAGCTCCTCTGAGCACAAAGAGAAAAAAGGCAGAACTCTATGTATTTCAGAGCTAACAAGAGTCAGAGGATAAGTTTGAGAGAGTGAGAAACTCCTCCCATGAGCCCAATTATCATTGAAAAATCACCAAGGGAGGAAGAAAGAATCAAAGAAGCAGTTCTGAAGGAGCAGCTACAAAAGGCACAGGCAGAGAATGTAGCACTGAAGGAGAAATTGCAGCAAAAAGGGTAGCAAGTAGCCACCATGGTAGAATTATGAATAGAATCCCTTCAGCATATATTCCCTTCTAACTCATATGCTGTGTACCTCAAGGAGAAATGACTCCTATTTCAAATCAAAACTCTAGCCTCCCATGGATTACTACCTTTCCAAGTTTGTAGGCAATTCATGGATTTCTATAAGCAATCTAACATGGATGATCAGGGGAAAATGGCATTTATTTATGTGCATAACCTTGTGCTGACAAATCTGGATACTTGGGACCCCAATTCCACAATGGGGGATATGCAGCTAATGGCTCTAGCATCTTGGATGACAAATGAGGACACTAGAGCAAAAGAGATATGAAGGATAATGGGAAGAAGAAATAGAGAACCCTTATATATCAGACTACAATTTTTCAGCCCAAGAGGAGTGATCCTTAACTGTCGAGAGATTGAAAGGGACACTACACTAGTTGAAAGCTACCTTCAAACTCAGACATAGGTAATAGGCCACTTTGATGATGCTTCTAGGTAGATAGAATATGAGTGCATTATGGCCATCCAAAGGAGATGAAATAACCTCCCTCACATCCTCAAGAATAGGGAGTACCATACTCCAAAAAGACTAAGGGGTGCATTGGAAAGGGCACCATTATACAAGAGGGCCATGCAAGCCAAAAATATCCAATGGTTGGGACTAAAGCTCAACCCACCTTTGCTGTTGGGGATGAATGATGAAAAGGACAGAGATGCACAAGATAGAGAATGGGAGAATGCAGAAAATAATAATGGTTTTTACCCCCTCAGGGAAACTCCCACACTTCTTCCTCAAGAAATTAGGGGGCTATCAAAGCCTTAAAGGAAATGCAGGAGGAGGATTAGTTCCTTAGAGGATGAGCAACCATTTAGTATGGGGATGATGATGAGCTCCATCATTAGACATATTTGGAGGGGTTAATTGTCACCTTTTTTCCTTCTTAGATATCTTTTTCTTGCATTTTTATTATTATTTGGTTTAATTATTGTTAAGTCCCTATATTAATAGTGTAGTCCCTTATTATGTTAGTGTAGACCCCCTTATTGTTACTGCTGTACCCCTGTAACCCCCATATTTTTATTATTGTGCCCTTAAATTATTATTTTTAGGTCGGCTAGGATTACATTGTGGCCCCATGGACTCCTATATATATAAAGGAGGTTTTTTAATTTGTATCATTGAATAATTGTTAATTAATGTAATGTATTTGAGGTTTCCCCCTCGAAGTGGCTTATTTCTAAGGCATTGATATCTATTTTCTTCTCTTTTTGGAGCTAGTTCCACAACATTTGGTATCAGAGCTTTGGATTCTAGGGTTTCTCTGGTCCAAATAGATCATTGTGGAATTTTCACTATAAAAAATTTTCTACGCAGGTTCAAAAACTGAAATCATTAGTGTGCGAAGATAAAATCTTGCGGAACATCGTCACACAAGTTTAGAGCGTGGTTCACAATATTTTTAGAGATATAATATGTGGAATTTAGTTCATTTTGTAGGCTCCTCAATTTAACCTAAACAGGTCATCATGGAATGTTTGCTATAATTGTTTTTCTATGAATTTTTGAAAGTTGAACATTTTAGAGTGTGAAGCCAAAATCCTAAGGAACATCATCGAAAAATTTCAAAGCTTGGTTCGAAATATTTTCGGAGAGATGATCTGTGGATGTTAGGGCTTGTTGTAGGATACTGAATTTCACTTAAAAAGGTCATCGTAGAATTTTTTCTATAACGGTTTTGTTATGAATGTTCAAAAGTTGAAATTTTTAGAGTGCGAATCTGAAATCCTTAGGAACATTGTCGCAAACTTTTAGATCTTGGTTCACAATATTTTTGGAGATATGATCTGTGGAAGTTACGTCTTTTTTAGGCTCCCTAATTTCATCTCAAAGAGGTGATCATGGAAAAATATTCATAGCTCTCTCTCTGAGCATCAGATTGTAATGCTGTCAAAAGTGGCTACAAGTACATGGACTGTAGTTTCTTTTCTATCAATTTTAGAGCCAAAGGAGGAAATAGTGACACCGGGCAAGTCATACAAGTTCACTTTACTGAACCAGTCCATAATTGGGTCATTGTGGGAGATTAGACATAATGTTGCCTTGGGGAATCAAAATCATATCAAACCTATGGCATTTGAAAGAAGCTTCAGAGTGCTACTACAGGGCTTAATTTCAGATATTGAGGATCTACAAGTATAGAGATAAGTCAATTTCAATATCAAGCTCCTCAAAAGCAAGTAAAAGGTGTGTATTTATATTCCAAATTGCCTAAGTCTTGTTTGAAGAATCAAGTTGAATTGATTCCAAGGGAATATTGTAGAATATATATCAGTATTGGATTCTCAAATGGCCCCTAACAAGAATTCAGCACCCATTGAGCCTTCAGAAAGCTATACTATGATGCATGAAGAGGAAGAATTGCAGTATGAGATATATAAATTATGGTACCAAGTACAACAAATTTTGATCTTACGAAGAGCAACCGAAGATGAAATAGATGGTTTAAAAGTAGAAATGGAGGCTAAGTTGGATAGTTTGAAGGACCAATTAATAGCTAATATGGATGATAAATTAGTGGAAGATCACATCGAGCATCAACAACAAGTTCTCCAACTCCCAAAGGATAAACTAACTTTAGTGCAGAATCTAATGAAACAACATAAGGATCAACATCACATCGAAAGAAGTTCTGAAGTAGTCACAGAAACAAGAAATTGACAAGTACGATCAATTTCAGAGTATCTCGGCAAGTGGAAGAAATTTCTTGTAGAAGATTCCACATGGGAGGATGAGAATTTTATATAGAAGCATCAAGAAATAATCAAGCGTTGAGGACAACACTTGTTTGAAGGAGAGGGGCATGTTAAGTCCCTATATTAATAGTGTAGTCCCTTATTATGTTAGTGTAGCCCACCTTATTGTTATTGTTGTACCCTTGTAACCCCCATATTGTTATTATTGTGCCCTTAAATTATTATTGTTAGGTTGGCTAGGATTACATTGTGGCACCATTAGGATTACATTGTGGCCCCATGGACTCCTATATATAGAAAAGAGGTTTTGTAATTTGTATAATCCAAGAATTGTTCGTTTATGTAATGTATTGGAGGTTACCCCCTCGAAGTGGCTGATTTCTAAGGCATTGATCTCTCTTTTCTTAATTTTTTGGAGCTGGTTTCATAACAATGATGCTAGTATAGGTGGTGATTAAGGCTAACATACTCTAGGTGCCTAATATGAGGTCAAGTAAAGAAAATCATGAATTATTAGCATTTTTATAAGGATTTTATCATAAAGAATTGGAGGAGACAAAAAGGAGAGATTATAGGGGGATTTTACACCCTCCTTAACTCTCAAAGGAAGCCAAAGGATCTAAAAGATTCTCTCCAGAAATTTGAATTCCAAAGGCAGCCAAAGGATCCCCAAAGATTCTCTCCAACAATTCGAGTTGCAAAGGCAGACAAAGGATCCCCAAGGATTCTCTCCATCAATTCAAATTTCAGAGGAAGCCAAGAAAATCAAAGAGGATGCGCTCAATATTTGTTTAGTTGGAGTCAAGTGGAATCAATCACTATTTTCTAGGGAGTTGTTGGTAGCTGCCCTGTAGAATAAATAGAGAAAAGCTGGAGCTAGGAAGCGTTAGAACTTTGTTTCAAGCTATTGAGTTTTTTAATTATTTTACTCAGTGATCAAACTTTCAGAAATGTATGAGGTTATTCTTTTATGAAATGAGTAGACTGATTTCATTTTATTGATTTAATTTTCAGAGAGCTAGGCTTGTGGGTTAGGGCCCAATTCATGTGCCTCAATCTCTCTGCTATATTTGTTCTATGTTTTCCAGTCATTTCATTAGTTACGCTTCTGATAATTTCGTTTATGTTTCAAGTTGTTGTTTAGTTTTGCTTTCAGTGTGCTATTGTAGGTTTCATTTTCTTATGAATAATAGAATAGAGGAGAAAAACCAAAAATATTTGGATCAAGACCCCCTTCTCATCTCTGTCAATAGAGCTTGAGGAGGGCGAACCTTCCCACAGACCCAAAAACTAATTTATGTTCACTGTTTCTGAGATTAAAAGTAGAGTTGCATTAAGATTTTTAGTCTTCCTTTGCACTGTATTTTTATGCATTTTCCTGTTTCTTTGTGCATAAGTTAGCAGGTTGATTGTAGGAATTATTGTTAAAACCCCAGAGCAGCTCCGTGGTGCCTCCCTGC
The DNA here is from genome assembly GCA_034641835.2 of Pinus albicaulis. NCBI lineage: Eukaryota > Viridiplantae > Streptophyta > Pinopsida > Pinales > Pinaceae > Pinus > Pinus albicaulis. Next base: position 851,569,582 of record CM076584.1, read on the forward strand.
TTCATTCTCCATCTCCATCTTCACAATCTACGCACTACTATTACGCCCTCCATTTCTTCTTTTTCCCTCTTATTCTCACTGCCGCACCCACCCTTTTATTCATTAAAACACTTCAACCATTCAGCCTGCCTTATTCCTTTGTTTTTATTAGTCATGATTGCCTTACCATTTTTAATGCAAAATTCTTGAAAACCATTAGAATTCAACCTCCGCCCTTACTCCTCGAAATTCCCGCTATCGTACTTCACTCCATCGCAAATTGAAAATCGTCCAAGGTCTTTGTTTATGCTCTCCCATTCCAAGTATCGATTGTGATATTTCTTTTGTGCCTTACCTTTGCCGCTTGCTAATAAAATCATTCAAAAAAATTGGAAAACCTGATCCTTTTCCTTACCTTTTAACTCACCGCATCTCCCGCTCGCCTTTTCGCAAATCGCTTTTTGCACTCTCCATCCACTCCTTGTTAAAACTTACTGCTCCTGTCTGTCGATTGCAATATTGGTATCGCTCTCCACCACCGGTCCTACCCCCACATCATCTGACCCGAACAACACTTCCTCCACACCTCCAACCGCACGATATCGCAATGTTGTGATATCACATATTGCAGATCGCAACCTTTGGCCTTTTCACAAATCACATTTTTCACTCTCCATCCGCTCCTTGTTAACACTTACTGCTCCTGTTTTCCGATTGCGATATTGGTATCGTGCTCCGCCACCAGTCTCGCCACCATGTCATATGACTCATCGCATATCGCATCTCGTTCCTGAACAAAAATTCCGCCACTCCTCAAATTGCGCGATATTGTGATATTTAGATATTACATATCACAAATCGCAATCTTTGGCTTGATTGCAATCGCATTTCGCTGCCACTCTTGAAATGTAATTCTGCTTCTCCACAAACCTACAATATTGTGATATTGCGATATCGCATATCGCATATCGGACTGCCAACCCTCCATCGCAACTCCGGCATCACAATTTTCACATCATTCCGCTCCAAATCATTTTTTCACTATATTAAAATTTTAATAAGGTTTAAACCCCCTCTTTCCACCTCTAAGCCTTGTTTCATGTGGTGAGCCCTCCAGTAGCACCTTTAGCCCATTTTCCTCCAAACTGCAAGCCACACTTTGTCAAGTTTAGTTTATCATGAATAGTTTCATGGTTAGAAACATGATAGCATGGTAAATAAATCAAAGGATAAGTAGGGTGTGTTTAGCCAATTGGCCTAGCTAGGTGCAACTTAGTTTAGTATTTTTTTCAGTAATTTCGTTTTTACAGATTAAATTATTTTCCTTTCTATCATTTTCTTTTTGCAATTTAAGTTAGTTTCATTCCTGTCAGTTCCTTCGAGCAATTTACTTAACATTGTTATTGATGAAATAGGTAACCTGACCTCAAAACGGGAACTCTAGCCCAAAAAGACTGAAAAAACATGAAAAAACACCCCAAAAACAAAAAAAGTGTATTCCAGAACGCACTTGGCTTTTTTTGAAGGTCAAATTTCAACATTTTATAAAATTATGCTAAAAACAAAATTGTTTCTTGAAAAAGGGATTGAAAAAACACCCTCAAAACAAAACCAGTTGATGTTGGAATAACAAAAAAAAAAATTGTGTCATATTTTTGACATTTTTAAAAATAGAAATAACATTTTTTAATTTTTAAAATTCAAACATTAAAAAAAACCTAAAATTTAAGAAAAACATAAATTTAAAAAATAAAAACATTTCAAAGCTTAAAATTTAAAAATATATCGGAATAAAAAAAAAAAAAACAAAATAAAAATTTTAATTCAAACATTAAAAAAAACCTAAAATTTAAGGAAAAAAAAATTAAAGATTAAAATTTCAAAATATATAGAAATAAAAAAATAAAAATAAAAACAAAATAAAAATATTAAATTTAAAAGAAAAAAATTATAAAAAATAAAATATAGAAATTAAATTTAAAAAAGAAAAAGAAAATGTTTATTAAATTTAAAAAATAAAAAAATTAATTTTAAAATAAAAAATTAAATTTAAAGAAATATATTAAATTTTAATAATTTAAAACTTTAAAATAAAAATTAAAAAAAATACATTATTTAAATTAAAAGTAAAAAAATAGAAATTAATTAAAAATAAAAAATAAAAAATAAAATACAATAAAAATATTAAATTTAAAAAAATATATATTAAAAAAACAAATAAATTTTAAAAAATAAACTAAATTTAAATTATAAAAAATAATATATATATATATATATATATATATATATATATATATATATATATATATATATATATATATATAAACTTAAATTAAAAATATATATATTAGATTTTATCAAATTTAAATAAAAATGTTAATATTAAAATAACAAATTAAATTTAAAAAAGAAAAATTTTAAATTTTAATAAATAAATGAATAAACAAATAAATTTTGAAATAAAAATTAAATTGTAAATATAAATAAAAGAAAAAAAAACATTGTTAAAATAAAAAAGTTAAAAAACTTTAAAAATCAATTAAAAATGAAAAATTGAAAAAAAATAAATTAAATAAAAAATAAAATAAAAAACAAATTAATTTGGAAATATTAAGTTTAATTAAAAAAATATATAATTTTAAATACACAATTTTACTTGAAATAAAAAAAATATAAAAATTTTATATAATTAAAAAAATAATAATAAAAAATTAAAAAATTAAAAAAAAAATATTAAATTCAGATAAATTAAACAAAACACAAAATTTATTAAATTTTAAAAAATTAAATGAAAAATCTAAACATAAAATTTAATAATAAAAAAAAATATGAAAAAATTAAAAACAAAAATCAATTAAATAAAAAAAAGTACAAAGTGTAATAAAAATTATTAACAAAATTTAGAAAAAAAAATTTAAAAACAAAAAAATGAATAAAATAAAAAATTAAATAAAACTAAAAAATTAAAACAAATTAAATTTGAAATATAAAAATTAAATTAAAAAAAATAATTTTAAATTTTTTGAATTTAAAAAGAAAAAATTAAAAAAAAATCAAATTAAAAAAAAATATTAAAATTTAAAAATTAAAAAAAAAAAAGAATTTTTTTATCGTGATGGCGCCGCCAATCGGCCTCCGGCCTAGGTGGCGGCGGAGGCCGGCCGTTGGGTGGGCGACGAGTTTGTATGCAGCCTCCCCGCCTGCCTAGCCGCCAGCCTCCACCGCCACCTGGGTGGGAGGCCGATTTTGGGAATCGCCCTTATGTGGCAGGAGGCAAATTCTGAGAATCGCCCTCCCGCGGCGGGAGGCCGATTCTGAGGATTCCCAGAATTGCCCTCCCGTCGCATGAGGACGATTCCCAGAATCGACCTCCCACCGCCGAAGGGCAATTCCCGGAATCGGCCTCCCGTCGCTGGAGGGCGATTCCCGAAATCGGCCTCCCGCCGCGGGAGGCCGATTCTGGGAATCAGCCTCCCATCATGGGAGGGCGATTTCAGGGTAGAGGACGATTCCCGGAATCACCTTCCTGCACCTGGATGGCGATTCCAAGAATCGCCCTCTCACGACGGGAGGCCGATTCCTAGAATCGAATCGGCCTCCCGTCGTGGGAGGGCGATTCTCGGAATCGCCCTCCCGCCGCCGGAGGGCGATTCCCGGAATCGGCCTCCCGACATAGGAGGGTGATTGCCGGAATCGGCCTCCCAGCACCGGAGGGCAATTTCTAGAATCAGCCTCTTGCCACAGGAGGGCGATTCTCGGAATCGGCCTCCTGCCGCGGGAGGGCGATTCTCGGAATCAACCTCCTGCCACGGGAGGGTGATTCCCGGAATCAACCTCCCACCAAGGTGGCGGCGGATGCAGGCCGCTAGGCAGGTGGGGGGCTGCATGCAGCCTCCTCACCCGCCAAGCGGCCGGCCTCCACCGCCACCTGGGCGGGAGGCCGATTGGCGGTGCCACCACGATCAAAAATTTCTTTTTTTTATATTTTTTTTTAAATTTTAATATGTTTTTTTAATTTGATTTTTTTTAAATTCAAAAAATTTAATTTTTTTTTTTAATTCAAATTTTTTATTTTAAATTTAATTTTTAAAATTTTTTTTTGTTTTTTTTGTTTTTTAATTTTGTTTTTAAATTTAATATTTTAGATTAATTATTTTTTAAAATTTAAAATTTATTTATTAAATTTCAATTTAATTTAATTTTTTTTAATCTTTTAGTTTATTTAGTTTTTCATTTTTAAAATTTATAAATTGTTTTAAAAAAAAACAGTAAATTTATGGATATTTGTTTTTTAATTATTTGCACGTGGTTTTTTTTGTTTTTTTTGTTTTTTAATGATAGTTTTTTTATTTTAATTCTTTTATTTTAATTTTCTTTTTCAATTTTAAATTTTGTTTTTTTTTTAAATTTGTTTTTTTTGTTAATTTTAAAATTTGAATTTTTTTTTCTTATTATTATTATTTTTTTAATTTAAATTTTTAAATTTAATTCTTTCTTTTTTGTATTTTTTTTTTATCTAAATTTTAATTTTGTAATTCAAATTATTTTTAAATTTTCTATTTAATTTTTTTTTTAGTTATATGGTTTTTTTTTAATAACTTAGAAAAAAATGTTTTTGATGTTTTTTTCTTAATTTTTTTGGTTAATTTTTGTTTTTTTCTTTAGATTATGTGTTTTTTTTTTTCAAATTTTGTCATTTCTTTTGATATAATTTTCGAATATTTTTGTTTTTTTTTGTTTTTTTATTTATTTTTGTTTAAATTTTTTATTTTTACGAGTTAATTTTGTTTTTTTTTAATATTTTTATTGGTTTTTTTATTGTTTATATATATATATATATATATATATATATATATATATATATATTATCTAAGTTTTGTGTTTTATTACCAACATGAAAATTGCCAGTCTAAAAAAAAAAGGTTGATCTTTGCATCAATACGTTTCAAAATTAGCATGAAAATCACTAACATTTTAAAACAAATATTCATACTTCATAAATAAAAATATTAGAGTGTCAAAAATGTGCACAAAAAAAAGGGGTGATTCTGCATCACCACTTTTCAAAATCGGGTGCTTTTTATGCTACCAAAAAAAAGTAGGTAATAGTGCGGTTACCTATTTCATCGGTAACAGTGTTACTTTACAGTTCTTATCATAGTTTAAGAAATAACACCCCTTTGTAAACCAAAAGAGGATGAAATTAGTAGAATGCATCTCCTATGTACATAACATTGTCACCTCCAATTTTGTATGAACCTCGTGTTGATAAAGTAAAGTGGGGCAACCCCTAGGAGTTGCAGCACTCTTGGTGCAATACTAGGGCTCACCAATTGCCTGCACGTACATTAAGAACTTGGTAATTTCTCTTTCATTTGATCACCAAGGTGTATATTGTAGTTCACGAGAGCTTGGTACCCCCTACCAAGATTTCATGAGTAGTCGTTTTGATCTTCTCGTGACTTTAAAATTTGAAAAGATCATCGAGCGCTTGTCCTTTCGGGCTCATTCAAACTGAAAGTGACTAGAGTCACCTTCTTTCCTTTTCTCGAATCTCAAAATATGAAAAGGTAGAGTCTTGTTTCAATGTTATAAAATTAATTTCCCATGATTACACGTCGGTTAAGCTATTTTCTTGGATGTTTCATGAGTAATTCCTTAGTGATTGTTGTTAAAGCCTCGAATTGACCACCTATTTTCTCTCCTTTTTGAGACAAAGTAACTGTAGAGGAACAAACTATTTCGTTGTCCTCTTCATTACCTCGTAGTGAAGAGTGTCCCCCCCCCCTCCCTCGGAGTGTCTTTTGAGACACTTCAGTTTGTTGGGACTTAGAATCTTGAGGGTGATATCCTCCCAAGCATTCAACCTCTTGCCACTTGGTCTCTCGCTGAGGAGACGTTTGACATCAACTAGAAGCCCCTAGATGATTTTTTCTTTTTGAGAGAAGAGCCCCCTCAACGTTCTGATTCTCCTATGACACCATTGTCTAGTTCTTTTCCCTCACCACTCACCATCTTTTCCCTAACAACATGTCTTCATCCGACATGGATGCCTCGAGTCCTGTAAGTAGTGAATATACTTTCGTATCTACGGGAGAATATAAATTCCCTCCTGAAAATTTTCCTTATGTGATGACTCAGACTTCCTCTAATCCTTCATCTCTCTTGGCCGATTATCGTTCTTTGGTACATATAATTTCTGGTGTTTTATCCTTGTATCAGAACCCGTTATGGTCAAGTACTGCGGCTCCTTCTACAGGGTCGTTTGTGTGGGGTGCATCTTCTTCGATTCCCATTGTTTCGATGATTGTCACGTTTGTACCAACCCAACCCACTATTTGTGTGACTTCCTTCACACCATCATCTAGTGTGATTCCATCATTTTCTTTGTCTTCTACTTTCGTGGAACGCATCCCAATGCTTCCACGATGTCTGTTGGGCTCGTTGTGAGTGGATCATAGCCTCACGTATTGGGAGTCCATCAACCTATTGGTATTATGCTTATATCTTCTAATAGTATTTCGGGAGGTTTGTCGTCTGAACAATATATGATGGCTATTAAACATTAGAGCTAACTTCCCCAAGGTTCTCAACATATTTCGACTTCGGTAAATCTACCACAATACTATGATGAGTATGGGAATCATGTCTATTACCATGGGCCCCTTCCAAAAGGTCCATTGTATGTTCAAATGACTCAAGCTTCGGTTTTCCCAAATCAGTTCACGTACCAACAAGGAAAACCTTATGGTCCACAAGGACAACCCTCTTAGGGACAACCTTTGGTCCAATAGTGATAACCCTATGGTCCTACTGGTCAAAATTACATTCAACAAGGAGCGCCTTATGTTCCTCAGGGGAAAAACTATCCACCTCAGGGACAACCTTTTGTGAAACATAACTAGCCTTACTTTCAGCAAGGCCCATCCCTTATGCAACAAGTCCAACCCTCCTGTGGTTAGCGAGGTCAACTTGGTCTTTAGGGATAGCCTAGCTTATCTCAACCATCAGGTCAACTTGCTTTTCAGGGAAAAAATAGTCTGCTTCCTTCAAGACAACCTAGTTTTTAGGGACAACTTTTTCAACCTCAGTATCTAGGCTAGCCTGCACCCTAGGGACAGCCAGTGAAGCTTCAAGGGAAACCTTTCATTCCTCAAGGCCAACAAATAGTCTCCCAAGTTCAACCTTCGATGGTACAAGGCCCACCCCAGTGCATTTATTTTATCCTGCAACATAATCCATATGTTTCTCAAGCTGGACCTTAATGTTTCAATTAGAATAAATACCCTACTCCTCAATTGGGATATGGAAATAATTACCAAAATTATAACCCTTATGGACAAAATCCTCCGAGACAGAACATATGGGCTCAAAATTTCTCTTAACCTAGTTGGAACCCCAACGTCGGTCTTTATCGAAGGCCTGTGATGCCTTTCAATCCACCATTGTCATTCATTCCTACACTGGAACTGCCTGATGTGTCGAAGATAACGAATGATCCCATTCTTCATAATCCATATTGGACCCTAGTTCCCACCAAGATCCCTGGTGATTGTCCCATGTTTGAAGGCAAGTCCAGAGAAGACCCTCAGGCGCATGTTATGATGTACCGCCTATGGTGCTCCTCTAACTCATGGATTGATGATTCTATTCGTTTATGTCTTTTTGAAAGGACTCTCACTTGTGCCGCTACAAAGTGTTACATTGAGCTCTCTCATGGCATCTTTCAAGATTTCAATTCTCTTGCAATGGAGTTTCTCACACACTTTCAGTTACCAGTTTGTTATGAAATGGGAACGCACCTCCTTACATCTCTGAAACAAGATCGGGCCACACATATATCTGATCATATTCATGAATGGAGGTGGCGTTGTCGATTGATCAAGTTTGAAATCCCTGATCAACTTCTGACTGATTGGTTCACTACCTCTTTTATTGGTTTGATTGCTAAGGACATTGCTATGGGGGCATGTGTTACTGAGGAACAGGCCATTTTTCATGCTCATTACCTCGATCTAGTATAATTCCAATCTGGCATGATTTATCAACTATTGCTCGATGCTCCACAACCTTGAACTTCCAAAGCATCGATGACACCATTTGTCGACAATATCATTGGTTTTGTGTCTCAGACTTCCCGTAATTCTTCTCCTAATATTGCGAAGCAAAAACCTACTCCTTCCATTGATACTACTTCTCAGCCACCTTCCAATCCTGGCAAGACAACGAAACTAAATGTCATCCAGTGTACCTCGACGGATAAAGCTTCCCAAGGTAAGAAGAAGGGTAAAGGCAAGGCTAAGGATGATACCCTGAAATAGGATTCTCCTAAAACCAATACTGATGATGGCTCGAAACAAAAACCAAAGTATCCTTGTCTGATATGCGAAAATAAGAATTGCACCAAGGACTGTCCATGATGGGTCAAGGTGAGTTGAATGCTCAAAGAAACTCAATGAAATACAAATGTACTTAAGGAACCGTTTCTATCATAGAAAACTCAAATGGTGGAGCAACCTTTGTCTTCCACCCCTTTTGCCTCTCAATTTTTCATGATGAATGGTGTTGCACCCATATCTATTGATACCAGATCAAAATATTATACTGAACTACGTCATGCAGCGGGGAAAGAGATTGCAGATGGTCCTCCTTCCCCGCTTGATTTTGACCCTCTTCACATTGAAAGGCCCAATTTTGAGCCCGTTGTACAACCACCCTCCAAAGGTGTGCTCCGTAAGTCCTCGTATAACCCAAACTCCTGTGTCGCTCATCATTACAATATCATTGTGGATATGGCTCAGGTGCCATCTACTATGTACGTGCTTGAGGTACTTTATAACTCTGCATCATAACGGAAGGCTTTGCTATCTTCTATCGGAGGAGTTGACCCTGCCGATTCGAGCCTTATCACTTTTGATCTGGAAAATTTTGTCCCACATCTCGCTCACCAAATTTATTTGATTATCCAAGTTGGGATTAATGGTAATAATATCCATCGAGCAATCATGGACAAAGGCGCATATACTTGCATCATGTCCATTTCATGCTGGAAATCCATCGGTTCTCTGGACCTTAACCAGTCTCTAAACACTTTAGAAGCCTTCAACGGAAGGGAATCTCACCCTTTTGGTGTCCTCACTAGCTTACCTATAACATTGGAAGGAAAGACGGTTAATGTTGAGGTTGAAGTTGTTGACACAAAAATACACTATAATCTTCTCCTCGATCGCAGTTGGGCTCACGCCATGCTATGCGTACCGTCCACTCCATTTTTTGTTCTTCGTTTTCCACACGAAGGAAATATCATCACTGTTGATCAGTTATCCTTTTTCACTTCCACTTATTCTGAGAGAAACGTTCTATACGTAGACTACATTCCTACACCTTATGAAAGTGTGGGGTCAAGAATTTTCAAAGATCCTACCCTTATGGGTCTCTTTTCTCTTCCTCTACCCAACATTACTTAGCTCAATATGATCTCCACGTCTTTTGATCCATGGATCATCTCTTATCTTGAGTAGGTTGATTCATTTGGTGACGTGATGCCGTTAAGCCCAATAGAAATTTATTATTGTGAAGTTATCTCAGATTCATCTCCTCCTCCTTCTGATCATACTCCTTCGAGTATGTCACTCGACACGTATTCTCAATCCCCTTTGATCAGTGCTTCGGATTCTCCCAATCCCTTGAATGAGACGTTTCCAACTGATGAGGCCATCATGGAAACTATGCCTCTTGAGGATCCTCCCTGGGATGATAGTCATCATCTTTCCTTCTTTCTGCCTAGTCTTGGGGCCATGTCTAATTGTCTTGATAATTTCGCTTCCCAAGCTCCTTCCCATCTGCTTCAAATGGAAATCTTGACACATGAAGTTTTTGCAAAAGGAAACATGGGGAATATAACTCAGATGATACCTAATGACATATACGTTAAACTCGGGTTTGTCGAGAACATCCACATTGGGGTGACATGTTCTCCTAATGAGATTGAGGTCTATACTAGTCTCTTCCAAGAATTTCAAGAAGTTTTCACTTGGTCCTATGAGGAAATGCCTAGAATTTATTTGGGTATAGTCATGCATGAGATCCATGCTTACCTTGATGTGAAACTTGTTCATATATGCCTTCATCCTGTGCACCCTAAAAAGGCAGCTGTCATAAAGGGAGAAGTTGAAAAACTTCTCAAAGTAGGCTTCATTTATCCAATCCCATTGACAGATTGGGTCTCTAACATTGTCTCTGTGGATAAAAATCAAGGCACTATTCGATTTTGTGTGGATTACTGCGATATCAATCGTGCTTGTCCCAAGGATAACTATCCCACTCCCTTCATTGACAAATGTGTTGGGAGTGAGATTTTTTCCCTTATGGACAGGTTCTCTGGTTACAACCAAATCAATATACTACCAGCTCATCAACATAAAACAACCTTCATCTGTACATGGGGCACTTTCGCATACAAGAAGCTCCCCTTTGGTCTTAAGAATGCTGGTGCCACATTCCAAGGAGAAATTTAATATGCTTTTCACGATATTAAGCACATTGGTCAACCTTACATGGATGACCTTCTAGCTCACTCAGCTAAGCATCGAGACCACCCAAAACACCTTCATTAAATTTTATTCGCTATAGATGCTATAAAATTCGACTTAATATACACAAGTGTGTCTTCTGCATTGATTTTGGCAAACCCCTTGGATTTGTCATTTCTAAATACAAGATTCATATCGACCCTCTTAAGGTAAAGGCTATCATTAATCTCCCCTCCCCTTCCTCTTTACACTAGTTGTAGAGTTTGCAAGGGAAAGATAATTTCCTACCTTGTTTTATACCGAACTATGTTGAAGTAGCCAAAGGTTTCACATGATTTCTTAAGCAAGGCATCCCATTATTATGGGATGAGATTTCCCAAAAATATTTCGATGCACTAAAGACTTTGCATGTCAAATCTCCTCTTTTGTGTCCCCCAAATTATCATCGTGACTATTCACTCTATCTCGTTGTCGATATTATCACGATCTCCATGGTTCTAGTACAAAATGATGACAATGGTGATGAGAATGTCATTTATTATCTTAGCCACAATCTTCTCGACAATGGAACACACTATTCTCATGTCGAGAAATTGGCGTTGGCAGTTATTCAAGCCATCCAAAATTTTCACCATTATATTTTACTCTGCATTACAACCATGATTTCTGATTGCAACCCCATGACCTATATTTTAACTGGACAATTGCTGGGGGGCAAGACCTCCAATTGGATATTTATCCTACAAGAGTTTGATTTGGAGTTCACCATCACCAAATCGAAGAAGTACTTGGTTTTTCTGAGTTGATCTTCTCTTTACCCTCTACCTCTGCTCCCTACGGTTCTGAGTAACACATTCCAGATGACATTCTTTTTTTTATTAGCATCCTCAACACATGGTACGGTGATATCATCGTTTATCTCCATACTTCTACTTTCCAGTTTGAGTTGACTAAAGATGCTCTTTGACGTATCCATCATCATTCGCAACCCTATCCCATAGTCGGAGATACTTTATACTGCATCAGAGCTAATTCCGTCCTCTGCCGGTGTTTGACCCTTGAGGAGGCTAAAAAATTCCTTAATGACTGCCATTCTGGTGGATGTGACGATCACATGTATGGGTATGCTGCCACTCAAAAAATCTTTCGTGCTAGACATTTTTGGCCTACCACTTTTAAATATTATATCCTCGTTGTCCGTAAATGTCACGCGTGCAAGATCTATTAGCACAAGATGCGCATGCCACCTGCTCATCTCCATCCTGTCATTACCATTGGTCCTTTGAGCATTGGGGTATCAATTTTATGATGTGTAACCCTCACTCAGCTGGGGAGCATGGTTATATTATCGTAGCCGTGGACTACTTCACTAAATGGGCCGAAGCAATGCCTACACTCACAGTTGATGGTAAGACGACCACCCAATTTCTTTTCAATCATGTGATTACCAAGTTTGGAGTCCCTCAAGCTATTGTCACTAACCATGGCTCCCATTTTCACCATTATATGATGGCTGAGTTGACTGCTAAGTTGGGTCTGCGTCATGGAAACTCAACACCGTACTACCCCCAGGCCAATGGCCAGGTTGAAGCCGTGAACAAAGTTTTAGTCACCATGCTTCAACATACTATTGGGATGCACAAGTCCAATTGGAATCTCATGTTGTTTTCAGCTCTCTGGGCTTACCAAACCTAGATTAAGGATGCAACTAGATTCACCCCATTTCATCTTGTTTATGGTCTAGAATCTAGCCTTCTGATTGAATGTGAAATTCCTTCACTCAAAATAGTTGTCAAATTACTGCCAAATACCTCACCAGAGGAATAACTTCTTCTATATTTGGAGATGCTTGATGAAACTTGCCGCTTCACTGCTCTAGTCATAGAAGCACATAAAAAGTGGGTCAAAGCCCACTTTGATCAGACGGTTTCCCCTCGTATGTTCATAGGAGGAGACCTAGTCCTCTTGTATGACCAAGATCATCATAAGCTAGGGGCAGGAAAATTTGAACCCATGTGGCATGGGCCCTATATCGGCAAGCACGTTCTATAGAATGGGGCCTATGAGCTTATTGATTATGAAGGTTATCCCTTGGATCAGCCCCGAAATGGGCTGTATCTCAAAAAATATTATGCACGAGTTTTTGTTCATTTTATTTTGTACATAAGTGTGTTTTTTAATTTTTGTACATTTTTGGCTTGGTGTGCTTTGTGAGAAGTTTTTCCTACTTATTATGTCTTTGCTTACTATGCAAATGTTTGTCACTCATGTCAGTTTCACTGACAGCACCTCCCACAGTACCCAGAGCCTATCCTCCGCGGCTTGGGTAATTTATCATCCTAACAGTGAGTTGGTAGACCTTCAAGGTATTTTTCTAGGACGTACAACCAACAATGTGGCTGAATACAGTGCAGTTATCAAACTTCTTACTGAAGCTATTGCCCTTGACATTCATGAATTGATTGTAAACCTAGACTCTCAACTTGTTGTTCTCCAGCTCAATGGGCGTTATTCTGTCAGAAACCATCAGATTTTAAGGATGTGTTTGCGTGTTCGTTTTCTAGAAAGGAATTTTGATTATATCACATATCAACATATTCCCAGAAGAATGAATATGTTAACTGACGTAGTGGCCAATATTGTACTATATAGACATTTGAAAAATTTGTAAAAGCAATCATCATCACATAATAAGATTTATATAGGAAAATAAGCATATGTATATATATATATATATATATATCGATTGTTTGCATCCATGTGTACATCATAGTTCAAAAAATATATGTGTTTTGGTTACATCCTAAGATACCATGTCTCTAAAAAAATATGCATAAAGGAAACCTACGAGTCTAATCCACATGATGCTAATGATATCACGTCACTTCTCGTATGGCCCGCCTCAGTAGTTGATGGATGCGATTATACACTCTTGCGGTGTGCCTCTGATAAGAATGAGGAACGTCCTCGAATCTCACATAGTCTAGGATCCCACTTGTTAGTCCCTCCAATTTGCACGTGATTTCTTCCTCGTCGCTTCCCTCACCATGAGGGGAAACTTCGAAATATCATGGGACCCTCCAAGATATGGGGGACATCCCCATGGGTTTCTCGGGTCCAACATCTGCAACACATGAGTAAATATTATAACACATATGCAAAAAAATCATAATGATTATAAAAATCCAAAAAAAGGGTTTTTACCTAAATCCTCATCCTAGTCATCCCCTTCCGGAAGTGGAAGGTCTGGATCCCCCCTGAAATCAGTACTGGTGTATGGCTAGTCCTCTACCACGATGAGCTATCAGCGTAACTAGTTAAAAAATTTTGGTCTCCACGACATGTGTTGTCCACCTCCTGATTGAGGCATAAAATCCGCCCAACGGACCATCTGTGGCTCTCGTGTTGGTGACATAGGTACAACCACCTCCTGGCACTAAGATATCAGTAACCATTCCAGGATGACTAGTATGAAGATGGAACTGTATCCAAACTATTTCATCTTACCATTTTTTCATTTGGTTAATTGAAGTTTCAAGTTGATTGTTGCTGCTTCCATCCAATTCAAGATGGTTGGAGCCATGTAATATACAACTAGAGGAATTTGTGTCTTTTTAGCTTCATGGGGAGCTTGAGATTTGGCAGCATGAGTAGTATGTAGCACTACCCTCAATTCCAAGTTAGGCACTATCTGGATGTCTAACTTGCCACTCTTAGATGCTTTCTTTTCTCTAGGAAAAACTATATCTATCAACATGCACATTCTCTCCCCAAGAGCTTGAGTACCTATCAGTAGTGGTCTCTCTCCCCTCCACGATAATCTAGTTATGAATTAAATGTCATAGACTTCTATCTCCAGTTCTTGGTCATGAATCAATGAATCTCTCTCGATCAGTGTCCCATACACTAATCAAGTACTATAACAGCTCTAGCTGAGCTCTCAAACATGGGGTCATGAAGAATTTTAGGAGCCCACAGTTTCTCAGGGCATCCATAAATTCATCATTTCCCATGGCTTGTTCATCCTCTTCCCCATGCTCTTGTTCTTTCCACTCTATGACCATTTTAGCGACTGATCTTCTTGCAAAACCGATATATGAAATTTCAGTAGCCTTTGGTTAAAATTTGAAACGTTTTGGCTAACAATTTTGGAAGAAAAACTTGGAAATTTTGGGTGCGGTGTTTGGTGCCATTGTTTTTCAAACAACAGCACTGAAAACGACGCCGCCTGGTTCAAATTTTTTAGGGTTGGGTGCGACTCCATGCCCAGAATCGACGCCAACCGTTGCGACCTCATTTTTTCAAAATTCTCCACAAATGCATTAAAACCATGAAAGCGAGTAAAAAATATATTGAAATGTAGAAGAAGTTCAGAGCTCCTACCTAAAAAAATTAATTTGTAAATGACCTCCTAGATTGCCTGATGTCAACTCCACAAATTCACAGTGGAAATCAATAAAAATGCTCACAAGAAGGTGAAAAGGCAAAAAGTAATTTTTTTTTACTATTTTCATTGTTTTATAACCTTTTCTAAACTCTAATTAGGTTTTTGGACATATTTTTTTATTATTTTATTTTTTCATGAAAAATGGGTTTAACGTTTGTTTCTTGTGCCGCAACAGATCCTAAAAAATGACGACGATGAGGAAGCGAGTTGCATTTTATTACTTTTTCAGACTTGGTAAAAAAAAATGAAAAATTCACCCCTTAGAGTCATTTTTCAACTCTTTTATGACTCTCAAAAATTGAAAATATTGTCGAGACTCTTGTCGTTTTGAACTCGTTAAACACCGTGAAACGTCATCTACCCAGTATACGTGTACCACATTTTCGGGCTAGGACAGATTATTTATGAAAAAGGAATACCTTAGTTGAACATGGCTAAGAGGTTCTCTCAGATATTGTTTTCTACCTTTTCGAATCTGTGAGATGACCTACAAAAAGGGACATGTTGTAGTTTTCTTTTCTTCTTCTTTTCAAACTCTCTAAACATGAAAAGACGTTGAGTTTTCCCTTTGTCAGATTATTTAAAATTGAATGACATTAGAAACCTTCACCATGACATTACCGAGTTCCTCCTTCTTAGGGCTCGTAAAATGTACTAGGATGGATTTGTTTGAAGGACAAACTTACATGACATGCACATGATATCCCCTTCAAGCTTGTTTCCAAAAATAATTAGGATACTAGCCAGAAATGGTGGGGGGAAATGGAACTAGTTCTCAGTTGTGTCGGCAGTATGTCGCTCTTGAACATAACACTTGCCTCTAGTTCTTGTTAGGTTGGGGACATCCCACATTCATCATTTTTTCTCCATGGGTTTGGGTTATCTGTTTTTGACCTCTCATTTTCCCTTTGCCTCATCGTCATGACCTCAGATCCCTTGATGTCAAATACTACCAAATTCCGGAGTCGTATCGCTAATACCTTCAAGAGAATTTCCTTCTGTAGTTTTCAACCCTTCATCATTTGTTTATTCCTAATTCACTACCATCTTATTCCTCTATCCCATGTCGATTATGTGGGAAACATTATGGCCATCCTTCGACTTGTCACTTCCTTTCAACTTCAGTTCATTATCTAGGAAGTTGATCCAAAGAATCCATTTTGGTATCTTAGAGCTTTCATGCCTAAATGGAAAGTTCTTCACATTTAGCGATAGGTTCTCATCATTGGAATTTTATTGGGTGATTTCGCGGGTGTTCGAATCCAGCTCATTTTTCACATTCCGTGGATTTTACTAGTAGTATCTTGAGGACCATTGTCATTGTTGGTGGTCTCTCTCGTACTTGTAAACAAATTTTATCATTGGCTAGTAATCAGGTGACTTGCATGTTCAAATTCAACTCATTCATTCACATTCTCGAATTTGTACTTGTTCGGGTTGGGACGGAGCACAAGACCCTCGATTTTTTCTGATAAAATCTAGGCTACAGAACGATTTGGTTTATCATGGATATATGCATGACTCTAATGATTGGATGGTTGCTACCATGCTTGAGTCTATTTGATGATCCTTCTCACTAGATGGTTGTTTCCATACCTTGGATCCTATTACACGTTCTCTATTATGGATGGCTGCGCCCACACCACATATTCATGTATCAGAGATATCAGTCGTACTTGATCTTTCAGGTCCTCTGTTGGCAAAATTTTGGTTTGGGCATGTTATCATAAAGAATTTCGCCCCTCCCTCTCTCTTGGACTTCATGCTTTAGGGGGAATCTGTTACATAGTATTTTGTCACCATCCCTGCATTCCCCATCCTGAATACTGGAGGAATATCAACGTGACCTCTGTGCACTATTATACATCACAATGAATGTTATTGCATCCCTTAACATGTCAAGAACAGATTATTCGTTGACTATTCTAGAAGTTGACCGTTTAAAACATCTATTTTGGGTCGGTGTGGTTGTGTAGTTATGACCTTGTGCTAATGGCCAGATTAACACTAGGCCTTGCGCCATGGTTTCTCTCTCTCTGAAGGGCACCCACACCGAGATGCTTTTGGAAATTTTTTTAAAATGGAAACAAAGCGTCCATGATGTAACGACTTCGTGAGTAGAGTCATGGATGTTTTTTCGACTGGATAAGGTCGAGTTTCTCTCTTTGGCCTTCTAGTTCCTATAAAAATGAACTTCCCAAAGGGAAAAGGCCTTCCCTCCACCATATGTGGATCCCAAATCTCATCCTCCACTCCTATAAATCCTTCTTCATTCCATTGAATCAACTAGCCAGACATAGCTAGAATATACCAGGAGCTGATAACAAAGAATATTCCATAGTTGTGAGAGAGAGTTTGAACCTTTCACCTCTATGAGCTGAACTGATGAACAAATGCTTTGAGGCGTGCCTGACTGAACCCATCAAAGGAGGTCTACAACATCAAGACACATGTTGTAAACCTATTTATTTATTTATCAATATGACATGATTGTTTATAGTTCCAACTTTGTTGTGTTAATGATTAAGTTTCTAACTGTCCTTGACTATTTGGATAGTTATAAATGAACATGTATGCTTGTTTATTGTTAGTGCTTATTTTATCTTTGTGCATTTGTAAACATTTCTACCTAAGGAGTGTGAGGCTTGAAGGAAAAGGATCGAAGGATCACTGCAATACATCAATCGAAAGCATTGAATTGAGGTAGGACACCTATCTAATCCTCATTTCATTTATAAGCTAGGAACCTAGGAACTAGCATATTCCCTTGTTACTAGGCCCACCCTAGGGCTAGAGGTATCACCTTTGTCTACAGAGGGGATTTTTCTTCACAAAAGGGTGATATCTGAGACCACAAGGTGGTATAAGAGTGGGTCTCCATGCTACTTGGGTAATATCTGATTCCACAACTTTGTATCAAAGCTCCCATTGTTCAACCCTCGAACTAGATGGGAGAAATGTGTTGGTCATGCATGCATTGTGATAGTCATTGTTATATTTTTTTTCATCATGATGTTGATATGTTAGCTGATATAGAGAAGGAGAAGAAAATTATTAGAGAAAAGTTGCTACATCGAACCTCGGGGTAAGCGAAAATCGTTGTATAGGTTTGTATGTTGGGCATGCATGTATGTTGATTAATGCTTGTTATAATAATTATGGTTATGTACATATCTTTCACTCTTTTTTTTTGTGGCTACATGCATGAAAAATGCTAGTTGTTAATTGTAGTCATATGTACATGCATCGATTAGTCATTCTTGGTAGTTAATTTTTTGTTATATGCATTGTAATCATACACATGATGATTATGTTCATTGCACTTGAGGTATTGATGTTATATGTATCGTGATAACTTGGATTGAATTTTTTAGATGGTTATGGTTATGATATTCAAGTATGAGTTGATATATTTGTGATATTCTATCGCACTAATCTGGTACGACTTGTGCATATGTGATAGCCTCCCTTGATATATATAGTAGATATGAGTTTGATTATGTCATCAATTTTGTTTAGCTAACAAGGTATGTTTAAAATTTGTTTCAATGCTTGATTAATTGCAAGATATGAGTATGTGTCTATAATATTGCACGAAGAAATTATCCTTCTTTAAGATGTTTGTACTAACAAATTATGTGCTAAGACAACCGATATGCACTTGAGTGCAACTAGGTGCTAGTTTTAGTATGATGACTTATGATTGTAAGTTTATTATGATAGATTTGTTAGTCTTGGTAAAGGTTGATTTCAAATTAATAGATATGTTGTCTTGATCTTTGGAACATGTGGCTGACATGTGTGAATATTTGTAGGGAAACATGTTTGGTATTAGTGTGACAAGGTAACATTTGATTTGTTGATATAACTAATAATTATGATGTGATAGTAGATAATGAAACTCAATTGTAGTAAGATAAAAGGTAAAAGAAAGGAATTTTGCGATAATTCCTTTGGCTATATTTGGAAACTGCAATTCCAAATGAATGAGTGCTTTGCATGAATACATGAAGTATTTTTAACTTTGATTTTTCATAAAATTATGTGGATATGTGCTATATTCATAAACATGTATTTGACAAGTATATTAGCCACTTTCTAGTTATAGTTGGATTCATTAAGGAACTGGAGTCCCTTGAGAGATGATATATGTATGTATTCAGTTACAAGGTAGCATGCCTGACACAACAAGGTAAGATAACCGGTAATTGTTAAATTTATTTATACACTCACAGCTATGTGTTTATGGTAGTATGATGTAGGGGACTGCATGGAAAAATAAACTACCATGAAATCTTGAAGAAGTTTCAGGTTGAGCTTTCCCTTGGAAGAATGGGGAACCATGGGGTTGCATCATGGTGTTTGTTTCTATTTTTGTGCTTTCGGTGCTTTGTGATTTGCTTGTGCTTGATTTTCAGTTTCATTTATGTTTGGTGCATGTCCATGCCACTTCGTTTTTGATGTCATATTGATATTATTTTTTCATGGGTTTCTTCTTGGTTGATTTTGATTCTTTCTTTTTATGTTTTGAGGGTCTTGGGAATTGGTTGGGAAAGAGGATTTTAGTGGATCTCAAGGAGAGTTGAATGAAAAAAAATAGGTAATGTAAGGGTTGTATGAATCTTGATGCATGTATAAGGGTAGATAAAGGCAAGAATACGAAAACCAATTGAGTTGGTTGGGTCCATTGGTGTAAATGGATGGTGGTAGGATAGTTATGAGAAATGTAATAAGAAAGGTAAATTGAATGGATTGAGGTGTTAGATTCCTTGGCTAAGTTGGTGACTATTTTTCTCAATTTTGTGCATAGATAAAGGGAGTTCTCTTAACCTAGACCTAATGATATTTGGTAATTATCTGGTGATCATGATTATGCTGATGTCTATATATGTATACATGTATGTATTAATGTCGTTGTTTGATAGGTTCTTTAGGGATCATGATTGTTTTATGATGATGATTATATGTATATATGTACGTATGTATGTCGTTGTCTGACAGGGTCGTCAATATCATTCTTGTAGAGGAATGATTGCTTATGCAGGTGAATGGCTTGAAAAGGTTTTTGGTTTATTAGGAATCAAGTGGGAAGAATATCCCTCATATACCTATGAGGTTATTATCATGTGGATATGAACTAATATTATGTGATTATACTATGCCTATTTTTATGTTATGGATAGGCTATGTTGAAGGATACATCAACAAAATGAATGCAGTTTGTTTTGTGACATGTTGGAACAAGCATGGATAATGGAAAGATACTAGAAGTAAGGTTGCTTGGTAGAGTCAGTGTGTGCTTTCTGGATGTGTAGTACTACTATTTTGTATAAAGTTGTACATGTTGCACCCGTGATGTTGTGTGCATGAAGTGTTGTGTATATATGGTGTTGTGTAAATGTTGCTTATGCAGTTATATGTGAATATGGTTTTGTGTACATGTTTTTTATGCATTTCTATGTACATATGGTGTTGTGTGCATGTTGGATATGCGGTGTTGTGTACATATGGTGTTGTGTGCATGATGGATATGCAGTGTTGTGCACATATGGTGTTGTGTGCATTTTGGATATGCGGTGTTGTGTACATATGGTGTTGTGCACATTTTGGATATGTGGTCCTCTATACATATGGCATGGTGTGAATGTTGTACAAATGTTTCTATGCACATGTGGTGTTGTGTGTATGATTGTACATGTGGTGTTGTGTGTATGATTGTACATGTGGTGATGTATCCATGCAGTATCATGTTACGTGTACATGTTGTACATGGGGTGTTGGGTGCAAGTGGTTTTGTGTACATATCGTGCATGTGGGGTTGTATACATGTGGTGCATGTGGTGTGGTGTACATGTTGGGCAAGTGGTTTTTTGTACATGTGGTGTTGTGTACACATTGTGAAATTGGTGATTTGTATAGGTGGTACCATGTACATGTTGTACGTGTGATACTATTGTACATGTGGTATTTTGTGCATGTCATACATGTTGTTTTCTATAAATGTGGTACTATGTTACGTGTATTGTGTAGTCATTGTATCATGACATGTGTATTCATTGTTTTGTACTTTGTGTATGTATATGTATTTTTTTATACAATGGGTGTAGCTATATGTATTGTGTTGCGATGTACACCGAATGTAGGCGTATGTATTGTGTTTTTTTCTACACCAGATGTAGGTGTATTTGTTTTTTTGCGTTGTACAATGGGTGTAGGTGTATTTATTATGTCTGGGTGCAGGTATATGTATTGGGTTTTATGTCGGGTGTAGGTGTATGTTTTATGTTGTTTTGTACACTGGGTGTAGGTGTATGTGTTGTGTTGTATGCCGAGTGCAGGTGTATGTGTTGTATCATGGGTGTAGGTGCATGTATTGTGTGTTATTATATGTTGTGTGTTGTTGTATGCGTGTAGTGTGCACTATGTGTATGTGCATTTGAAGAGAAGGCACTAGGGTCTTGTCTGGTTGGCAATTGATCCAGTGTGTTTACAAAAAGGACAAAGAACAAAGGCAAAAGAAAAGCATTGTTTGAAGGATAAGTATCAATATTTTATTTAAGTTTTATTATCCATATGATCTATGAATTTGATTTATGATGGTTACATTCGATCAATTATTCTGATTATGATGGTTGCGTTTTGAGCTATCCGGATGTGATATGTTTATACATGATGATTTCATCAAACAACTAGTTTGACTTGTTGTGATAGGAAGTGAATAGAATTGAAAGTGTAACTTATTTATGGGCCACCGATAAGGTATGATTTCATATTATTTCAATTTATTTTGAATCCAATGGAAACTAGGTGTTTGATATAGGAACACATGGAAATTCCTGATTTGGGTGGTTGAAATTGAATTCAAGAATATTAGAAGTAACAAAGAAAAATATTTGGCACATGTAACAATATGTTGGTAAAGAATTCAGGAGCAGGGCCATTTTGGGACACTGGTACCCAATAGCGTCTATTGATTTCCATGAGAGTTATATGACAAGCATGATGGTTTTGAGGAAGGGATATCCCTTGGTGTTTGGACATTACAACGTGAGGAAACCTTGCCAAGGTATGGATTTCCCAGGAGAGGGGATGCCAAGGAACTTGGAAGGCGAGTGACTGTATAGAAGGGGGTGACCAAATTGACTAAGGGAATGTGTAGTAAATAATGGAAGGTCAGAGATGGATTTGTTTTGGTTATCAGCATTTCCATATGGAATTTGATGCACATTGGTAGTGTGCCATATAAAAATGGGTTGATAAATATTCATTGAGAGGTAAAGTGGCACAAGATTATAGCGTTGGAAATTAGATGTAGAATTTGACTTTGGTAGTGGATTCTAGAATTCCTGGGAAGGAGGTGAATCCTAGTACTACTTTTGAGGGTGGAGGTGTGAGCCTCTAAATTTCCATGTTGCTGATACATGAATCATATCCTTTAATTTTTTGGATATATAAAATGTGCATATGTGTATATTATTGTAAATATTGTATCGAGATGGATTTATAAATATCCATGAACAATATCGTTATTTTCTAGTTGAAGAAAAATTGCATAAATATATGTGGTTGTTATTGTAAATAACATAATGAGCTGTGTTATAAAGCTCCATGGGAAGTATGTTTTGGTTGTTAGTGGTATTTTTGGTTATAGGTGTCATATAACACCAAGGATGGTAATAGCCTTGGGTTAAAAATCCTTGTAATAAAGTTAATAAAGGAAAAATAAGACCAAGGTCATGGGAAACACATTCCAAGTTGAATGGTGGGAAAATCATCCTAGTGGATGTCACTTTCAATTTATTATGGCTAAGAAAATTGGCAAAGGAAAAGGGGCATTAATTCATGAAAATAAATGAGATTAGGAAAAAAAGGTAGGTGTAACGTCAAATATTTGCATGAGAGGAAAATTGAAGGAAAATAGAGGAAAAATGAAGAAAATAGAGGCCTCAATGAGAAAAATATGTTTGAAGTTCAGTTCATGGCTTTTGCTTGGATTTTTTTGGTTTATATTTTTTTATTTTTAGCTTTAATATTTCTATCTATTCTCTCTCTCACATACTCTTGCACACTTATAGAATTCTTGGAGTGCTCTAGCATTAGAGCAAAGAAAGAAAAGGAAGAGAGAAAGGAAATGAAAGTGTTGGATCGGGGGGTCTTGACCCAGGTTTGGATGTTTAAGGTTTGCCAACAAACCCCTATACTACTGGCCCTTTCAGTAGTGACTTGCTTCCGCAGGCCGAAGTCTCACCCGAAGTAGTATGGGTGGGTGCTGGAACTAGGTTTTCGCACCCTGGGAGAGGGTAGGTAAGTCAAACAGAGTTGCGTTCACCCTTATAGTGACCAAATATTGTATCACAGAGCCTATATCTATAGGTTCCCTTCACATCCATTTGCGGAACAGAAATGACACTCATATAAATCAACAAATCATGAACCCATATAACGATAATGCCATTATTACAGATATTCTTGAATGAAGTAAAACAGATCAACCCCAGATCGCATCATAAATAAGTAAAACAAGTATGTTCACACCTTAAATCAATAACACAACATATATTTTAAGTAATCAAACATCACAGATTCATATCATAATAAGTCCAATGGATTCAGATAGTTAACAATACTTCCGCATTCATTAATCTTTCAAATCTACTTACAATACCCCAAAACCCAACCTGCGCACACAACAGCAGGGTCTGCACACAACAAGACAGAGGCCCTCCACACACAAAACAACAGGAGTCCTTACCTAACAACCCTGAATAGATCTATCGATTCGCACTTAGCAGCAATCTCTTATGATTCTTAGCCTCCTACAACTCAAAAAGGTTCAACTACTTATACTATTTTATCCTATGTATCCAATGGTTTGCAAAATGTGGTTTGTGGACTCTTGGTCTACCCTTGACCCATTTACAATGCTTTAGGGGCTTTGACTCACCCCAAAACCACTGCGCTAGACTAAATATAATAATAAAATACACAAAATGGACCAGTTTCGCAGCTTGCAGAAGACCTTGTTCCAATAGTCCCCAAACACAATCTTGTGACTCGTCCTGAGTCACTACGATGGTAGGTTCTCCACCTGCATGCGTAGTGCAGTGAGGGCGGTGATTAGTGGAGGCAACACATCTTGACTCTAGGTCATGGTGCTCTGCGCAATGTCCACAAGCTTTTGGGATGTTGGCCCTTCGTTTGTTGTAGTGACGTTTTTCAATGTCTGGTTTAGTCGTATGACTATGCTATCCACATCTTGTGAGATCTGGAGGGCTGTGGTAGCCCATGGCTTTAATCGTTCATCGATGACGTGCTTCTTGCACTTGAGTTTCTCAATCACATCTTGGAGAATGCTGCTAGTCCACAAATGTGCTAAACATTGTGCAGGCACCAAGGTGGGAAATGTAGCCTCGACCTATGCGAAAGTTTATTCCTACTTTCGTAAGTCCTGATTGACCTTTTGGAGGACCGGGTTGAACTGGACCGTGGTCCAGAGCTGCATGGCTAATTCTAGCAACTAGGCGCCCTTAGAAATCTACTCTATGATGGTGTCTGTAGCGTCGGCCACCAACGCAACGCACTGGGCTCGAACCTTCGGCGGCGTGGTAGGCTACAATGTGGCCTGTAAGTCAGAGATTTGCTTCTCCAGTTGTGCCGTGATGGTCTGCATTTCCATCCGAGATACTTTTACTGCGACAACCATACTTTCTACCTTGGGCCGAGGTTTAGCTGCTACTGGGATTCCATCCAGAACCTCCATGCAAAGCTAGTGGATCACTATTTCAAGCTCCACCTGTTGTGATATAGTGAGGGACTTTTTGTGTCTTTTTGCGTGAGGGCTTGCTTGGCCATACTGAGATGTTAATGCACCTCCATGTCTTGCCAGTGGGTCTCCTAGATCACGGTAGTATGGAGACCTTATAATGCCTCATTTGGAAACTTAGCCAGATCCAAGTGTACCCCTGTATCTACTTGGAATTGGGTTCCCACAAGGGAAGTGCTAGGCAAAGAGCAGAGATGGCTCTCTTTCGGTGCTAGCACGGTATTGCTAATTGCCAAGGGAGCCCATCTCTGAGTTACGCTAGTATGCAGTGTATCTGCCTTCCACTGGAGGGCATGGTGCTTGGTCTGAAAGGTGTTAATTGCGGCCTTCTATTGTTCCTCTATGGCTGCCCATATATCCTCTGTGGCTAGTGTAATTGTGTATGTGATTTGTTCGAGGTCACCATCAGCCAGCGTGACCGTCGCATCGTATTCCTGGCATTGGGCGCGTTGATTTTTTCGGGGCCCTTTGTCAAGCTCATCTGGCCACTTTTTATTCTAAAGGGAGGTGGTAGCTTGGTTATTTTTTTCTTGCACGCTTAGTGCCAGCTGCGGACCGGCCCTATTAGGCGGATAAATCATTCTTGCGGACAAGAAAGATCTCCCTAGTGTCACAAGGATAGCTAGAAACAAACAGGACAAATGCAAACTACTTTCTATAGATTATATATGATTAAGAATTCTATATGACGAAGGTAGGACCTACTTGTGGTCCAATTCTAGTTGAATTCTTTTCTTCATTTTTCCAAACATTCACTTCTCGAGATCTGTAAACAAAAACATAGAAAGGAATCAAAAGCACCTGCAACATATACTAATTCATAAATCACAAATCTATCTTAATGATCAAGGAATTTAAGAAATAATTCATTCAAGTAAACATATAAAAAACTTATTGAGAAAACATGATCCAATTGTATTATCTCTTAATAAAATAAGGATTCTTACAACCGTGTTCGCCTTGATGTCATACAGGTCCTTCCGGGGTTCGAAACAAGCATTTCCCTTTGGTCTGACAAGCCCTTGCACTCTTTGAACCAACCTAACTACGAGTATGTAATCGTTCTTGCAGCTAGAAAGAAGAGAATATTTCTTCAGCATTTCCCTTCTCTAATAAAAGTACTAAGTACAAAGCAAGTACTAAGTGTATACAAAATGCACAGAGAAGTTTTACATATGTGAGCATGTACCCTTGAGACTGATCCAAAGCTTAAATGTATAGGAGAAGGAAAGTGTTTACAACTCCAAGATGGAAGCGATAGAGTCCCCTTATCAAGGTATTAAGTTCCAAAATCAAAGTAATAGGCTCCTTTTATGAAGGAATGAATGTTCATGATAATGAAGGGAGTAAGGCTACGACTAGATAACGCATTCTAGAAGCTTCTAGTTGGGAGAATATTCAACCAATTATGCTTCTAGACTTTAGTTTCACCTTCAAATTACCTTTTACAGGGGTCTTCAATTTTAATGAATAAAACGTGCGGTCGGCTCCACAGTGTTTGGAGCAAAAGGATGTGGTGCTGCAGGTAAAGCTAAGGTAAAGTGTGGTACCAATATTTTTATGATTTTTACAAGCTTTTCTTTAAATTCAGGAATTGTTTTAGGAACTTTAGGGTTGTAGACTTCTAAGGGAGGATTATATAGGTGTTGATGAACCCATATAGACAGTAAAATGTCATGGTGAAAAAATAATGTGTAACAGATTTCCCCCTAAAGCACGAAGTCTGAGATAATTCGAAGAGTGAATTCCTTTATCATTCCAAGGATTTTCTTGTGGACACCGGTTGGAACCTGTAAAAACATTCAATGCAAACATATATATATATATATATATATATATATATATATATATATATATATATATATCATCATTGAGGTAGGCATTCCCATACTCAGAGCAAAAACTATCTAAATCAAAACTTAGTTAAAATGTTTTGATATAGAAATGATTTTAATATTACATCAATAGTAGACATAGTATGGACGCAGCCATCTGTCATGAATATTCTATTGTATAATAAAAAATAAAATTCTTCGCAGACTGGATGGTGGAAACTAGATCTAGGGTCTTCATTTCTCCTTCCTGAACTAGTTCGATTCTATCCATGCGATTGATTGTGTCGAATTCAAACATGGTAGAAACCACTTGATTGTTTCAGAGGCACCACTTCCAATGGGTGTGAGGCACTATTGGCCAATGTAAAAGGCAAATTGACCAGGGAAAAGAACTCAAAGTTGAAAAAATTTGGGTATGGAGCTATCTTTTTCACGTTTTCTCTGGAGAGAATTCCCTCGCTTTCCCCACAACTTATTTCAGTTGATCATGGTAGATTAAAAGAGCCTCAGATGGTTTGATGGGTTGCATTGATGGCCCGTCATAGTGAGGGAGGTGAAATTTTGCGTTTCACCCCAACATATTTCCATTGGTTGGAGAATCAAATCTTCACTATAAAAGATTTTCCATATGCCGGGATAGACTTTCTTGGTCATCAAGAGATGTCCCTTCCTCCAAGAGAACAGTGGGATGATTTAGGTAAGAATAATTTTTACATGTTTTAAATTATAATTTTTATTTTTTTTTTGTTTAAATCGTCCAATAATGATGAAAAAAAAAATTAAAATGCAGATGTTGGTCCACGCAGGCTAGCCACGCTCTATCGCTTCGACAAGAAGCAAAGAGAGCCTGTCGCACCACCATAGGATCAGGCGGCTGAGATTATAACTGACTTGGAACACAACCTAGAGTGGTTGACTTTGGATACCTCAGAGACTTCAATAGACGATGTCCCTCTCCGTCTCCAGAGACATGTTATCAGTGTTCCCAGTCAGTTCAGGAGATTCCTAAATAGAGTAGCGGGAGCTATTGTATACTATCATGATCATCACCACAGATAGTGGATGATTGTGCAGACTATGAAATTTTGTTTTTTGTATCACTATTTTTACCGATTATAAGGTGTTTTAAACCGACAATTGAGGACGATGTAATATTTTTTGAAAACATTACTCTATTCTATGATATTACTACTATTTCTGGCTATCTGTCCAACATGTTTATCGAATGTTGTGTTGATTTACTACTTTAATGTTTCAAATGTTTGTTTATAACACTAGTAGCTAATGCATAATCCAATGTGTTTAAATTTCTTGGAATGTGTTGATATTCAATGTAATCAAACTCTCATTCCAAGAGACGTACCTTCAAAAATAATCTCAATAATACTGGATTTTTAATTTCATATACTTGATTTAAATGTAATACAATGAGTTCAGAATCTAACCTAACGATCAAATGTCGAATTCAAAATGAAATGGATTCAGATAATAACTCAATCACTGCGCTATATTCTGCAATATTATTCGTTGTTTGACCGAGGCTTACCCCATGCATAGATATTAACTCATTAGTGGGTGAATAAATAACCCAGGCCATGGAAGAAATGTTCCGTGTACTACGACAAGCACCATCAGCAAAACCAATATACGTTTGAAGGGATGTCGACATCTTCAATATCAAGAGTAATCAAGATAAGCAGGGGTAAAAAACAAACTTAACCTAGGCACACTTCTTTAAACTAAGGCACACTAGCTATGAAAAGAACTAAAATACAAATAATATCTTCACACAAGATTTAAGCATAATATCTCTTTAGATAAAGCCCATTTATAGGTTTGTCTAAAGAGACTCCATCATAATTTGTTAATTCATAGGACCCTTTTGCAAGCACACACTTGAAAATATAAGGACCGTGCCACATGGGTTCGAATTTCCTAGCTCCTAGTTTATCATTAGCTTGGTTGTATCCCAATACTAGCTCACCCTCTAAAAAAGTACGAGGTGAAACAATTCTATCATACTGAGCTTTGATTCATTTTTTATGAACGTCGATAGCTAATGCTGCAGAGCGCCGAGTCTCATCTAATTGATCTAAGTATAAAAAACGTTTTTCCTCCTCAGAGGTAGCTGGTAGTAATTCTATGGCTAATTTGAGTGACGATACTTCACATTCAATCGGTAACACAGCTTCTAAACTGTAAACCAACTAAAAAGGAGTGAAACCTTTTGTTGTTTTTGCTGAGGTTCGGTATGCCCAAAGTGCTGAGAAAAGCATAGTATGCTAATTCGATTTATGGATTCCAATTATCCGTTTGATCATGGTGGTTAAAAATTTATTTACAGCTTCAACCTGACCATTAGCCTATGGGTAATATGGAGTAGAAATATCGTGGTGCAAGCCAACTTGATCAGTCATTTTGGTCATCATAATGTTTTTAAAATGGCTCGCATGCTACCAAATCAAGCAATCACATGATTGAAAACAAAAGTAGCTGCATTTTTTCCATCTGCTGCAAATGTAGGCATCGCCTTAGCCCATTTGGTAAAATAATCTACTGCAAGAATAATATACCCATGCCCCCTGGACGAGTGAGGGTTACATGTAATGAAATCAGTGGCCCATTTTGCAAAAGGACCGACAACAATTATTGGGTGAAGAGGAGCAGGTGGTGCATGCATTTAATGATCAAAGATTTTACAATTATGGCATTTTCTAACTACTGGAATACAATCTTTAAATAACGAAGGCCAAAAATAACCAGTGTGCAATATCTTTTGGGTTGTGGCATACCCAGAAATATGACCGCCACATGCTCCAAAGTGACAATCATTTAAAACTTTTTCAGCCTCTTCATGAGTAAGACATCACCAAAAAACAGAGTTCGCACCTCGATGATAAAGAGTGTCGCCGACAATATGATATTGCTGGGATTGGAAGAAGATTTTTTGTCTATGTGAACGTGATATTTCAAGCCTAAAATTTTGGGTTTGGAGATATATGATGATATCTCCATACCATGGATCAATAGTACTGATAAGAAACAAAGATTCATCGATGATCGGATGTTCTACCACAGTTTCTGTGTCAGTAATTGGGAAGTCACACATCAGTTCGACGAATACTAGTGATTTATTTGATTTAGATTTTTCAAATTCTAAATCAAAATCTTGAAGGATTACCATCCATTTAGAGTATTTTCCCCCTAGTAATTGTTTGGTCAAAATATACATCATAGGGTTACAATTAGAAATCACTGTTTTTTTTCGTAACACTATGTATGACGAAATCATTGGATAGCTTGAACAACTACCAAGGCCAATTTTTCAGTTGGATTCAAATTGCGACTGAGATAATAAATCACATGTTCGTTGTAAAATTCATCTTCTTGAACTAATACCATTCCAATCGTGGAATTAAAGGCTGCTAAGTATAAAAAGTAATCTAGGTTGTAATTGGGTGGATGCAATAATGGTGCATGGGTCAACACGTGTTTAAGAGCATCAAAATATTTATCAACGATCTCGTCCCAAATGAAAATAATATTCTGTTTCAAAAACCTTGTGAAACCTTTAGTTAACTCAGCATAGTTAGGAATGAACCTACACAGAAAGTTTTCTTTCCCTTGCAAAATTTGGAGTTGGCGAAGTGTGGAAGGAGGAGGTAAATTGATAATAGTCTCAACCTTTGAAGGATCGATAGTAATCGACCAGATTGTACACAAAAACACATTTGTGTAGATTCAGGAAAATCTTATAATACCTACATCTCATAAAAATTTCTCGTAAATCGATTGGATGATCTTCTCTGTGTAAAGAATGAGCAGGTAGATCATCGAGATAAGGTTTCACAATGTGTTTAATGTTATGAAAAGCATAGGACATTTCCCTTTGAAAATTTGCTCCAACATTCTTAAGTCCAAATGGTAATTTACGGTAAGCGAAATTTCCCCATGGACAAATTAATGCTGTCTTTGGTTGATCAGTAGGGAGTATGTTTATTTGATTATCACTAGAAAATCCATCCATAAATGAAAAAATCTCTCTTCCGGCACAATCGTCAATTATTTGATTGATATAAGGGGTTGGATAATTGTCTTTTGGAAAAGCTCGATTTATATCCCTATAATTGATGCATACTCTAATTGTTCCTTATTTTTTATTGACAGGAACAATATAAGATACCCAATCTGTAAGAGGGATTGGATAAATAAATCCTTCTCGAAGTAATTTTTCAACTTCGGCTTTGATTACAGCAGCTTTTCGGGGATGTATCTGATGTAATTTTTTTCTGATAGGTTTAGCATCTGGATATGCTTTGATTTCATGAAAAACAATTTTAGGATTGATTCCTGGAATTTCTTCATAAGGCGAGGAAAAAACGTTGTGGAATTCTTGAAATAGGGCTTTATATATATCAATTTCACTTTGGTATAAGAAGCACCTATATGAATGTTTTCAAAAATTTCTCATTTTACTGATATGTCAATAGGAATCATTGAAGAAATATTCCCTAAATTTACTTCAGAATCTGAATTTGTGATCGATTTCAGATTCTATGGTTCCTTGACATAGTCAGTGGTGAAAATAGATGAAAAATTATCTTCAAATCTATCAATATTAGATAAAAATGACGACCTATGATGAAGATCATCCCATGGTAAATCATCTATTGACAAAAAATCGCAAATATCTTTGTAAGAACAAAACACTTGAAAAGAATCTGGAATTGATGTTATAGCTAAGCTTGAAAGTGAAAATGATTCTTCATTGACCACATTCACAGGGTCAGAATCCATTGATTGTGGATTGGAAAACTATTGTACTACTTGATATGCTAATTCAAATGGACTCAAAGGCATCATGCCTTCAAACGAATCTAGTTCTGACTCTAAAGGCACTATCCAAGCGTCATCAAATGGAATAGTGCTTGATGTAATCGTATTGATGTTAGCGATAGTATGTGGTACGTTAGGTCGAGGCAAGGGAAAATTTCCCAACAAAGAAGAATCTTTAATCAAGCCTACTCCTACATCCTTAAAAGGAATAGTTGTTTTTCCAACATGCTGAATACTATCCATAGAAGCTGGATCAGACGAATAATACGAGACCTGATCGGCTTTCAAAATCTTTCCTTGATGAGGAAACATAATTATTTGAAAGATGGAAGACATTACAACAGTAATAGTATAAGACAAATTTCGACCCAGGAGAAGGTTGTAATTTAGAGGAGCATCAACTACTTCTACATCTAGATTAATAGTTTTTCCTTCAACCTCTATAGGTAGATCCTGTAAAATACCATATGGATGGAATCCTCTTCCATCAAAAGCCTTAAGGATGGTTATAGATCGGTTAAGCGTCAGAGAACCAAGCAATTTCCAACAAATCAATGACAAGATACATGTAGATGCCCCTTAATCAATCACAGTACGAAAGAAACGTGTGTTTTTGAATAACACTGGAATTTGGAAAGCCATTTGATGGGGTAGGCGAGGTGTAAAATTTTATAAATAAAAGATCATAAGGTTCGAATCCTGTAGATCTATGACTCCTAAAACTGACAATAGTAATTTTCTTTGTGCTGGACATGATTGGAGCACTTCCAAAGCCGACATTGCCGAAGGGGAAATTGCCAAATCTTCGACAATGTTGTAATTCTGAGTAGCTCTTGCATGTGGATTGAAATCTGATTTACGAAGTACACCTTTAGAAGGTGGTTTGATTACTAAGTCAGTATTCGGTTTCTCGATGTGAATCAGATCGGAAACCGAAGTAGATGCAGCTAGTGTAGAATTATAATTTTCTGCTTCTTTACCAGTAGCGGGATTTTTACTACCGTAATCTTGTGGTCAATTTGCAACCATAAAAATATCTTCTAATGGAGTAGAAGAAGATCCAATAATTCTACTATATTGAATTGGAAAGGGATCCTTCAAGACAGTAGGAGTGGGTGAACCTTTGACGAACTTAGAAACTTCTTCCCTATGTGGACATTCCTTGGTGAAATGATCCTCGTCACAGATAAGACAAGGATAATGAGGTTTATGTTTGTCATCAATTGATTCACTTTTATTAGTTTTTTCTTTAGGATATGAGGTCTGTTTATTATTTTTCTTCCCTTTTTTTCTTTTTTCTTGATTTTGACTTAGTAGATGAATCTACAATGTGAGTATCGATAGTAGCTTCCAAGGAAGATTCTCCTTTTGGTGAATCGGGTAAATTTATTATAGGAGAAGTAAAATTTGAAGATTTATTATTGTTCTTAATTGTAGCAATTGAACCAATTAAACCATCAGCGGCATGCGACCCTGAACGTGTTACAGTTAACTGACCAGGTCATGGTAAATCATGGATCTTTTAGTATAGAGTACCTGACTGGGTATATACCAAGTCTAGATATTGAGCTTGAGAAATAACTTGTTCTTCCGTGACAACGCCTGCTTTAGCTACATATTCAGTGATTTTTGGTAGTAATGATTTAACAAAACATTCTTCCAATATTTAATCCAGGATAAAAAAATTTTACCAAATGTCTTCTATGTCTCCATTCATGAATATGATCTGATATATATGTAGACGAATATTGTTTTAGCGAAGTTAATAATTTCGTGCCATTGTCGTATCTGACTGGCAACTAAAAATGAGTTAAGAAGGAATTTTATAAGGCATTAAAGTTGTTAAACAAGCCTTGTGGTAGTTCAATGTACCACTTAGCAGCTAATCCCATTAACGTTCTCTAAAAATTTCTAAGTCGAATAGAATCATCAATTAAAGAGTTAGATGCGCACCAAAGGTGGTAAGTCATAACATGGTTGGAAGGATCCTCTCTTGATTTTCCTTCAAATTTTGGAATGTCACTGGGAAAATTATGAGGCATTGGTGGCCAGCATAGATGATAATATATGGGATCATTCGTAAGGCGAGACAAATCAGCAAATCCAAAGTTGCTATGAACAGCAATCGTCGGGTAGGGTCTTATGGATAACATTGTGAAAATAAACTAGTTCCAGGAGGAGGATATCCAGGATAACTTGGAATAGGATGTGAATTTGGAATCATATTACCTCATGGATAAATAGGAATAACTGGACCATACTTCATTTGAACAGGTTTTTGATATGTATATCCAGGGTATGGTTGTTGCGGGTAAACTGGAGTTTGTGGAATAGGTCCATATTGGTACGTCCATTGATATTGTTGATAAGTAAATTGAGGTTGACTCGTTATTACTGTACTTGTACTAGTTTGTCTTGTAGGTATCTGAACAGTAGTCTGGATTGTCGGTCCAGACTACAAGATAGAAACCTGAGGAATCTATATCGATGTTGGAGGGGCAGATGTAATAGGAACTATAGACACTGCAGGAATAGGTGTGATAGGTTGAAAAAAAGTTTGAAAAACTGATTGTTGTGGAGTTGCAGGTGTACTTGGACCAGGTTGCTGAACAATACTAGATGCAGGCGTTGGAATAGAGGGTTGGACTAGTTGTTGGGGTTGAATATAACCAACAAGTTGTCTTTCTTGATAATAAGGTACTTGCATATTTGGTTGTAAATTCTGTTGAACTTGTGATGGATCCTGCACCATTCTGGGATATAAGGGTTCCATTGAAGGTTGTACATAAGATGGCCCATAAATGGGTTGAACAGATGGTTTATAATTAACTGGATAATTTCCACTTCCTTGTAACATTTTTTGTTCTTGATAGAACTACTGTGCTAAATGAGGTTGCAATCCTTGAGGAGGATACTGTCCTTGAGGTTGATATTGACCTTGGGGCATGTACCAGCCCTGGGGTTGATATTGACCTTGGGGTTGATACTAACCTTGAGGTTGATACTGACCTTGAGGTATGTCCTGTCCCTGGGGTTGACCTTGAGGTATGTACTATCCCTGGGGTTGACCTTGAGGTATGTATTATCCCTAGGGTTGACCTTGAGTTATATACTATCCCTGGGGCTGATATTGACCCTAAGGTATGTATTCTCCCTGAGGTTGACCTTGAGGTATGTACTATTCTTGGGGTTGCCCCCCGGGCTGTATTTGACTATTTTGAGATTGCCCCCAGGCTTTATATTACTACCTTGAGATGCGGGGTTTGAAATATTTCCAGACATTATAAAAAATTTCTCATTGTTCTAAGTTCCAGTATTCGATTCATTCAGGCCAGATGATGAAATTAGTTTTCTTGGAAAAGGAGATGCTCCTGATTATGTACCAGAGAGCGACTGATAGCCTGCAAGAATAGACAGACCACCATAGAGAAATGTTTCTGGTGATTCAGATCACATAGATGACTCACTTGACATGTTTATCTGAGGTCTATAACCTATTGGTGTAGAGTAAAAAGGTATTCGGGATGGCGAATACTGAAGATCTACGTTTTGTAGAAAATCTGTCAATGAAGAATACCAAGTGTCTTGTCTAAAATGACTATAAAAAATTGATTCACGTTGTTTAAGTTCTAAAGTTTCCTGAGTTGAAGGGAGAATTACTTCTTCTTATGTATCAGTGATTTCTTCGATATTAATAAGACTAGGAGGAAGACCTTTTGTGATCAAATTCTTCACTCTAGGTGAATCAAGATAATCGGGAATTGGAGTAGTGAATTCTAAAGTAGGTTATGATGTAGCAGGTTCAGTCTCCAGTTCAGAAATTTCAGGTTCTTCAGGTGATAATTCACTTATTGCAGAAGCAACTTTCGTTAATTCGAAAATTGAAATCTTTTGTGGAATATGTTCTGCTACTTGAGATTGATCTACTTTAAAATCAGGATGAGGGATTAAAGATTATTCTCCTTGTTCCGTTAATCTAGTTCGACTGATAACATTTGGTATCAAAGATTTAATTCCTTCTAGTTGGCTAGGTGTGTACTTAGGGGGTTTCCCCTAAGTTCTTCGTGATCTTCTCGGTAATTCAGCCACAATTAAAACTTTTAACACACGCAATCAAATAAAATCTCAATAAAAAATCATAAGATCACTAAGAAACAAAAAAATGATCACACGCCTTCAAATATAAGAGATCAAACCACTCACAAACAATATATTTTCGCACTAAAAACACTAGTTGGTGATGAAATCCAACATCATAGTATTTTAATGCAAAAATGGCAGTTAGAATAGTTACCTAGACAACCTTCTTAATGAAACAGACCAGTGCAAGTTTCTCCACTTAAACTATCTCGTGTGAAGATAACCCTCCAGAGAGTCCAAGTCAGTCTAGCCAATGTCTTCTCCAGGTATAGTGGGATCTTCCCTCCACCGTCACCTTGGGAAAGAATCCTATAGATTATGGCCACTAAGGTCACCAACAGAAACAAATATACCTAGGGGAACAGTCTATGATCTGATACACAAGCAAGGGCAGAGTAACAAAATTCAATCCCCTTGAAGGCTCCTTGACATAATCCAAGGTTTACTGACAAGTGATCCCAGGCTCCTCGACAATGGTCAATTCGAGGTTTACCATTGTTAATACATGTATATCTTCTATCGTTCCCAATGAGGAAGGATTGATTACCTCACCAGTTCAAATATTATCTCGTGCTTGACTCCTTTAAGAGGAGCTTCCGAGAGCACACATGCTACTATTGGAATTTTCCTATCGCAAGATCGACTATTTGTTTCTTTTAACTGTCTTGGAGAGTTAACTAAAACCTATTCCAAGACACTAGTCTAAGCTATGTTGGTGGACAGAGCCCTAAAAAAATAATAATTTTCTAGGTTGATTTTAGTTAAGCGTTAATTTTAATTGGTTGTTCCTTAGGACAATGGGCATGAAAGTGAAACTTCAATGATGTATAATGACCCGACTCCAAAAAGCACTAAAACACATCTATATGAGAAACAATTCATTCCTTTTCAATGAAACCTATCTAAAAGAAAGAGTTGAGGAATGCAAATGCTTTTAAAAAATCAATCATTTCTTTTAAAACAAAATTATATGAAAATAAATATTTTTCATGAGAAATCAATGACTAATTTCTCAAAAGAAATCCCTTTTAATAATTCAAGTCTTAAACTACAAATAAACAGTTTCCAAAAGAAAAGTATGATTACTTAGAAATCCAAATTCAAAACTAAAAACACGAATTTTTAACTCTTAAAATTCTAAATATTTAATACAAAAAAACTCTAAAAATTTTGAGGATGTTTTGCTCAGTTTTTAATCTAACCAAGAAATCATTTTCTTATCCCAGCAAGAAATCAAAATCATCCAAAGGTGGTTTTAAGTGAAATTCACAACTTATGAACTAAAAGTCTTTTAAGATTTGCAAATAAAAACTTTAATCTAATTTTCATAAAAGCAATTTCTGCTACAAATTCAAAGGCTTAGCAAGAAAACAATGAAATACCAGTGATCTAAGGTATATCAAGGTATCTGAACTTTGAGAAATTGAAAGACAAAGCAAAAAATCACTTATAAAATGCAAATCTTTAGAAAATCACTCAAAACTTAGGAGTGCTAGAAGAAAATTTCACAAAAAGATTTTGATAGTAAATACAAATTTGGGTAATCATAGAGAATCTTGTAAGTTGGTACTAGAAAAGAGAATTTTGAGTTTTTCAAAAATTTTCACAGGGTTCACAGGTTTCAGTGTAAAAAGGTGCGGCACCGCACAATTTACACAGACAAACTATGGAGGATACCGCACTGTTTTGAAAGAAAAAGTGTGGAGCTTAGAAAACCTAAAGAAAAAATAAAAAAATTCTTAAATCAAACTTATCAGGGATTCTAAGGCTAATTAACCCAAACTAGTACAGACTAATCAAAATCAGAAAAATACTTTCAAAATTCAAGCTCAAAGAAAAAGAAAACTAAGTTCTATTCCCCAGTGGAGTCACCATTTTGTTAGGAGGATAAATCGTTCTTGCGGACAAGAAAGATCTCCCTAGTATCACAAGGATAGCTAGAAACAAACAGGACAAATGTAAACTACTTTCTCTAGATTATATATGATTAAGATTTCTATATAATGAAGGGAGGACCTACCTGTGGTCTAATGCTAATTGAATTCTTTTCTTCGTTGTTCCAAGCGGTCACTTCTCGAGATCTGCAAACAAAAAAATAGAAAGGAATCAAAAGCACCTGCAACATATACTAATTCATAAATTACAAATCTATCTTAATGATCAAGGAATTTAAGAAATAAGTCATTCAAGTAAACATATAAACAAATTATTGAGAAAACAGGATCCAATTGTATTATCTCTTAATAAAAGAAAGATTCTTACAACCGCGTTCACCTTGATGTCATACAGGTCCTTCTGAGGTCCGGAACAAGCATTTCCCTTTGGTTTGAGAAGCCCTTACACTCTATGAACCAACCTAAATATGAGTATGTAATCATTCTCGCAACTAGAAAGAAGAGAATATTTCTTCAACACTTCCCTTCTCTAATACAATTACTAAGTACAAAGCAAGTACTAAGTGTATACAAAATGCATAGAGAATTTTTACATATGTGAGCATGTACCCTTGAGACTGAACCAAAGCTTCAATTTATAGGAGAAGGAAAGTTGTTACAGCTCCAAAATGGAAGGGATAGAGTCCCCTTATCAAGGGATTAAGTTCCAAAATCCAAGGAATATGCTCCTTTCATGAAGGGATGAATGTTCATGATAATGGAGGGAGTAAGGCAATCTTGTCTAAAAGGACTATAAAAAATTGTTTCGTGTTGTCTAAGTTCTAAAGTTTCCTGAGTTGAAGGGAGAATTACTTCTTCTTCTGTATCAGTGATTTCTTCGATACTAATAAGACTAGGAGGAAGACCTCCTGTGATCAAATTCTTCACTCTAGGTGAATCAGGATAATCAGGAATTGGAGTAGTGAATTCTAAAGTAGGGTCTGATGTAGTAGGTTCAGTCTCTGGTTCAGAAATTTTAGGTTCTTCAGGTGATAATTCACTTGTTGTAGAAGAAACTTCCGTTAATTCAGAAATCAAAATCGTTTATGGAATTTGTTCTTCTACTTAAGATTGATCTACTATAAAATCAGGGTGAGGGATTATAGATGATTCTCCTTGTTCCGTTAATCCAGTTTGACTGATAACATTTGGTATCAGAGATTTAAGTCCTTCCAATTAGCTAGGTGTGTACTGAGGGAGTTTCCCTTGAGTTCTGCATGATCGTCTGAGTAATTCAGCCATGATTAAAAATTTTAACACACGCAATCAAAGAAAATCTCAATAAAAAATCCTAAGGTCGCTAAGAAGAAAAAAATGATCATACGCCTATAAAATCTAAGAGATCAAACGACTCACAAACAGTAGATTTCCGCACTAAAAACACTGGTTGGTGATGAAATCCAGCATCATAGTATTTTAATGTAGAAATGGCAGTTGGAACAGTTACCTCGACAACCTGCTTAATGAAACAGATCGGTGCAAGTTTCTCCACTTAAACCATCTCGAGTGAAGATAACCTTCCGGAGAGTCCAAGTGAGTCTAGCCGGTGTTTGCTCCAGGTACAGTGGGATCTTCCCTCCACCGTCACCTTGGGAAAGAATCCTATAGAATATGGCCTCTAAGGTCACCAACATAAACAAATATACCTGGGGGAACATTCCACAATCCGATACACATGCAAGGGCAGAGTAACAAAGCTCAATCCCCTTGAAGGCTCCTTGACATAATCCAAGGTTTACCAACAAGTGACCCCAGGCTCATAAACAATGGTCAATCCGAGGTTTACCGTTGTTAATACATGTATATCTTCTATCATTCCCAATGAGGAAGGATTTATTACCTCGCTGGTTCAGATATGATCTTGTGCTTGACTCCTTTAAGAGGAGCTTCACAGAGCATGCATGCTACTATTGGAATTTTCCTACTGCAATATCGACTACTTGTTTGTTTTAACTTTCTTAGAGAGTTAACTAAAACCTATTCCAAGACACTAGCCTAAGCTATGTTGGTGGAAAGAGCCCTATAAAAATAAAAATTTGCTAGGTTGATTTTAATTAAGCGTTAATTTTAATTGGTTGTTCCTTAGGAAAATGGGCATGAAAGTGAAACTTTAATGATGTATAATGACCTGAATCCAAAAAACACTAAAACACGTCTATATGAGAAACATTTCATTCCTTTTCAATGAAACCTATATAAAAGAAAGGGTTGAGGAATGCAAATGCTTTTAGAAAATCAATTCTTTCTTTTAAAACAAGAATATATGAAAATAAATATTTTTCATGAGAACTCAATGACTAATTTCTGAAAACAAATCCCTTTTAATCATTCAAGTCTTAAACTACAAAGAAACAACTTCCAAAAGAAAAGTATGATTACTTAGAAATCCAAATTCAAAACTAAATACACTAATTTTGAACTCTAAAAATTATAAAGATTTAATAGAAAAAACTCTAAAAAATTTGAGGATGTTTTGCTCAGTTTGTAATCTAACCAAGAAATCCTTTGCTTATTCTAGCAAGAAATAAAAATCATCCAAAGGTGGTTTTAAGTGAAATTCACAACTTATGAACTAAAAGTCTTTTAATATTTGCAAATAAAAAATTTAATCTAATTTTCATGAAAGAAAGTTCTGCTACAAATTCAGAGGCTCAGCAAGAAAACAATGAAATACCAGTGATCTAAGGTATATCAAGGTATCTGATCTTTGAGCAACCAAAAGACAAAGCAAAAAATCACTTATAAAATGTAAATCTTTAGAAAATCACTCAAAACTTAGGAGTGCTAGAAGAAACTTTCACAAAAGGCTTTTGATAGTAAATACAAATATGGGTAATCACATATAATCTTGTAAGCTGGTACCAGAAAAGAGAATTTTGATTTTTTCAAAAATTTTCACAGGGTCAACAGGTTTCAATGTAAAAAGGTGCAGCACCGCACAGTTTACACAAACAAACTATGGAGGATACCGCACTGTTCTCAAAGAAAAATTAAAAAATTATTAAATCAATCTTATCAAGGATTCTAAGGCTAATTAACCCAAAACAGTACAGACTAATCAAAATCAGAAAAATACTTTCAAAAGTCAAGCTCAAATAAAAATAAAACTAAGTTCTATTCCCTAGTGGAGTCGCCATTTTGTTAGGCGGATAAATCGTTCTTGCGGACAAGAAAGATCTCCCTAGTATCACAAGGATAGCTAGAAACAAAGAGGAAAAATGTAAACTACTTTCTCTAGATTATATATGATTAAGAATTATATATGACGAAGGGAGGACCTACCTATGATCCAATGCTAATTGAATTATTTTCTTCGTTGTTCCAAGCAGTCACTTCTCGAGATCTGCAAACAAAAACATAGCAAGGAATCAAAAGCACCTGCGACATATACTAATTCATAAATCACAAATATATATTAATGATCAAGGAATTTAAGAAATAATTCATTCAAGTGAACATATAAACAACTTATTTAGAAAATAGGATCCAATTTTATTATCTCTTAATAAAAGAAGGATTCTTACAACCGCGTTCGCCTTGATGTCGTACAGGTCCTTT
This sequence comes from Pinus albicaulis, assembly GCA_034641835.2. Taxonomy (NCBI): domain Eukaryota; kingdom Viridiplantae; phylum Streptophyta; class Pinopsida; order Pinales; family Pinaceae; genus Pinus; species Pinus albicaulis. The sequence continues at coordinate 851,610,666 of CM076584.1, forward strand.
TGAGGTCCGAAACAAGCGTTTCCCTATGGTTTAACAAGCCCTTGCACTATTTGAACCAACCTAACTACAAGTATGTAATCGTTCTCGCAGTTAGAAAGAAGAGAATATTTCTTTAGCACTTCCCTTCTCTTATACAAGTACTAAGTACTAAGTGTATACAAAATTCATAGAGAATTTTTACATATGTGAGCATGTACCCTTGAGACTGAACCAAAGCTTCAACTTATAGGAGAAGGAAAGTGGTTACAACTCCAAAATGGAAGGGATAGAGTCCCCTTATCAAGGGATTAAGTTCCAAAATCCAAGTAATAGCCTCCTTTTATAAAGGAATGAATGTTCATGATCGCCATGAACAGGACCAGAAAACCATGCAACATAAAAAAACTACATACAGGTTACGGAAGTAATATGGAACTGTTGTCTGAACTAGCCATCCTACTTTATAGTGCCTATGGTCTTCCAACGGTAGGGTAAATGTCACTCAGAGCTTACCATCAAGTAAACGGTAAAAAATCTCAAGGAATCGCCCCATTAATTGCCAGCCGCCTGCTCCACTCAACGGTAACTTCTCCTCTTTACACGATTTTACTGTTCCAACTGTCACTTTTCTCTCCCTATGTGCACCTTGCGTACCTGCTGAGCTTGGACTAAAAACCCACGCCTCTTGCACATCCTCCCCCAACATTGGCTTGTTCCTAAGGTACTTCACAACCAAAGACGTGTTTTCTCGATAGGTGTCATCCCAACTGAATCGGACCCCCTGCGTAAAGAAGTATTTCAGAGGCGTTGTAAGTAGCACATATTCCCAAACAAACCTTCTGTAATACCTTGCATGGCCTAGAAGTGACCGCAACTATTTCCTTGTTGTGAGAGTCACCCAATATATGATAACTCTACCTTTTGTATCTGCATCCCTATTCTTAGCCAATGTAGGGTGCATCCCATTGCTACCCATTTGCAGCCTGAGCGGCTTGGTAGTCATGCAAACCCCTTCCAATTCTGAGTTAGAGGTAGCTCGTGGATCATCCTCACCTTCTGTTGGGGCTAGGATATGGTAGCTGACCATGCTTGGTATCCACATTTCCCATGTGGTTATTTTGGGTGTGATTTACCCCACACCCTAGTCTCAATGTATCGCAGTACTGTGTCAAGCGCCCGGTCCCGCCTACTAACCTAAATGTTCCTAGGAACTCTTCCTTTAATGTCCCCCAGTGGTAGGTGAGTTGATGTAGCTCCGAATCTAAGTATGATGCAGATGCAAGTGGCCCTAGGTCATTAATCGGCAGGTGAACCCACTCCTTAGTCATCCTGACACACCACTGTTCTTCCCATGCAAACATATATTCGCATGGATCTTCCGATCCAAGGAATTTCTTGACCTGCATGCCGGTTGGGGCTTGAAATCGCAGGATCATCATCTCCCAACATTCATCCCAATCCTGGAATGCCTCCTCATGCATCTCCCACCAGCGCGCAGGTTTTCCACGCATGGATAGCTTAAGGGCCCATAGCCTTTGTACCTTGGGAACCTCTACTTCGAATGCTTGAAAAAATTCCATAATCCTAATAGAACCATCAAAGTAGGGTAGGTCTCTTACCTCTGAGGAAATGTAGTAGAAGTCCCTTGTGACTCGAATACATCGCAATCCTGAGACATCGTGCAATCGTTTTTTCCAATTCTCCATCTCCCCATCAGAGTTAGAGAAGCATTCACTATCCTTTTCCCAATAGAGTACTCTTTCCACCATGGGGTTGATCCAATCTTCATCCCATGCAGTCAACTTATAAATGTGATCCACCTCCTCTTCATCGCGCACTGGCTCTATGTATCATTCACCTTCTGCAGGATCTAATGGTACTATCACCCTTGTACCATTATTCTCAAACACCATGCTTCTGTTTTTTAGGTTGATGATACCACCCATATCTATGGCCCATTACATCCCTAAGAGAACAGGGTAGGGGTCCGCATCTTCTACAATTTCAATTACTTCAAAGTTAGCTCGGGCCTTTACTCCTGCGATATCCACCGTAATTTTAGACAACCTTCCTAGTGGGATGATTTTCTGCTAATTTTCCATGCGCATCTGAATAGTGGACCATTCCAAATTAGGCTCTCCCATTCATTTCCAGGTCTATTTAGGTAACACATTCGCATTTGACCCCAGGTCCAAAATAACCTAACTCATCTCGTAGTCGCCAATCTGTGCAGACAACCGCATTTCTCTTCTGATGTGTTTCTTATACTTGTATAGCTTGTGCACATCCTTGACCTCCATAGGTAGATTGGGTCATGTCGCGCAACTATCTATTAATGCCTAAAGATTCTCCACAACCTTTGGGTTACACAGTAGCTTCATACATGCTTGCAAAAAGGGCTCGACCCCATCATCTGCCTTGAGGTTCGCAGGTGGCCGAGCAGTAGCTGCCTCTACATCAACAAAGTCCTTGCGAGCTATGACAAATGTTTCTTTCCCCTTTTTTAGGTCCAAACCTTCTTGTTTACTAACAACTTGTCAGATCAGAGCTTCCATTGCAGCCTCCTCCTCAGGTCCCTTGGTGGCCATCCCACTACGTGTCACCACATTCAGACTTGGATATTTGTCTCGCAGTTCAGCCTTAACTCTTTGCACATTCTGCGTAGGTGTCGATTGCTTTTCCTGCATTTTTGCTATCAAGATTGGGAAATCTTCAATCGCATGGTCCAACTGTCTGCAATATTGGTAGGATTTCCTAGTGGGGTTTAGGAAGTCCCTTGCAAAGTGTCCTGCTTCTCCACAGTTATAACAGATTAGCCGACCTCATCCCCATCCTGCACTTCCACCTCGCCCTCCTCCCCTACCCCTTGATGGAGAGCCACCTATACCTGTGGGGGTTCTTGGTGACGTAGGTTATGATTGTACTGTATATAATTTTCCTCGATCAATCATCAAATCATATGTCTAACAATTTTTTTCATCATGTCCCACTAGTCTACAAAACCTACACCATTGCTGCTATACCCTGGAACGTACGCATCAAGACGGGGACAGTGGTTGGTATCATTCAGCTTCGTGACGCGACAATCATCGCACCATAGTGCTAGAACACTAGGTCCCACAGCTTCCCTAGGGTGCAATGGGCTAGGTCCCCCAACCTACATATATTTTTCTAATAGAGGGTAGTTATCCTTGGTAGGGCCATTCACTCGGCATCGTATGTACCATCTCTCGGTGCTAGCCTCTGCCCCTAGTTCCTTCTGCAGGTTCTGGATCTCCACGTGCATCGCTTCCAGCTGTCCCTGGATCTGTTGGAAACCTAGATGAGTCTCTTCCTAAGGTGTAGCTTATAACTTCATGGCACCTTCTAAGGCTTTCTCCTACAATTTGAAAGTTTGGTGCCCCTTAGGCACGCGCAGGTGAGGCAAAAACATAGCAATGAACCATTCTGTGTGTTGTCTGTCATCATATTGGAATCCCCCTTTTTTGATCACCTTCTTTAGTCGCTGATCGGCCTCCCACATAGATTTAGAAGGCCCTTGCTTGAAATCCTTCAGATCAACCACAATTTTGGAGTAGGACTTAGGTTTCTTGAACTGTTGTTTCAGGGCGTTCTTAATATCTTCAATTGTTGGATTTGTGTTTTGGCCGATGTATCCCATGTACTAGTCCAAAGCTCTTCCTTCGAAGGTAAGGGACAAATATCCCCTTTTCACTGCATCACTAGATACGTTCTACACAGTTCATCCTGATCCTGCGACAAACTAGAAATGATCCATGTCTTCATCCCCCACACCCTTAAAGGTCAGAAACTTCATGTGCGCAAGCATGTCGTCTTTTGGTGGCAGAAGGGTAGGTAAATTCTTACCTCTAGGATGGCTTGAAAGTGGTGTGGTTGGAGGACTCTGCGAAGCTACTTCCCTTACTGGACTGTAGACTAATCTATCTCCTTCTAGGTTGGTCTTGTAGTATTTTCCACTTCGCGTTGTGCTCCCATCCAGATCAGAGGTCATTCACTCAGTATGGCTACACAGAATACTATTTTCACATAATAATATCTTGATAAAAAATGGTAAGGTCTTCAGAAACTTACCTCGGAACCCCATGAAGAATCTTCGCTCTGCTTCAGAGTAGGAGAAAAAATGACCGATGGAAAATTCTGTCACAAATCCTCCTAACACACTGTCTACCCAATGGTCCATCGTGCGAGTGATGGTATTATCGGTCTTTTCTAATTGCTGGATTATTTTGGGGGTCCACTCTATGATCTGCTCGTCCTTCCAACACTTCTAAAATTCTACCAGTCTTGCGAGCCACTCCCGGAGCTCGATCACAATTGTCACAAAGAATATCTTGTAGATCTCTGTGAAAATGTACTTATTCTTCCACTCTTCGGTGGTCAACCTCTCACTGCAGTTTTCTTTTACGGAAAAATTCCTGAACTTTTTGTTCAAACCATTCATCAATTTCCTTTATCTCAGGCTTCTAGTACAGCCTTGGCATTACTCGATCCCTCTCTCAAAATGATCCAAGTCCCAGCAACAAAGCCATTTTTTGGCTCGGGGGGTCCTGACCTAGGTTTGGATGTTCAAGGTTTGCCAACAAACCCCTATACTACTGGCCCTTTCGGTAGTGACCTGCTTGCACAGGACAAAGTCTCACCCGAAGTAGTATGGGTGGGTGCTAGAACCAGGTTTTCGCACCCTAGGAGAGGGTAGGTAAGTCAAGCGGAGCTATGTTCACCCTTATAGTGACCAAATCCTATATCACAGATCCTATATCTACAGATTCCCTCCACATCCATGTGCGCAACAACAATTACACTCACATAAATCAATAGATCATGAACTCATATAACGATGATGCAACTATTCCAGATATTATTGAATGAAGTAAAATAGATCAACCCCAGATCACATCATAAATAAGTAACACAAGTATAGTCACAGCTTAAATCAATAACACAACGGCATATATTAAGTAATCAAACATCACAGATTCATATCATTGTAATTCCAGTGGATTCAGATAGTTAACAATACTTCTGCATTCATTAATCTTTCAAATGTACTTACAATACCCCAAAACCCAACATGTGCACATAACAGCAGGGTTCGCACACAATAGGATATAGGCCCTCTGTGCACACAACAGTAGGAGTCCTTACCCAAAAACCCTAACCAGATCTGTCAATTTTCACTTAGAAGCAATCTCTTATCATTATTAGTCTCCTACAACTCAAAAAGGTTCAATTAATTATACTATTGTAGCCTACGCATCCAATGGTCCGCAAACTGTGGTTTATGGACTCTTGGTCTACCCTTGACCCATTTACAATGCTTTAGGGGCTTTGAATCACCCCAAAACCCCTACACTAGACTAAATATAATAAAAAAATACAAAAAATGGACCAGTTTCGTAGCTTGCAGGAGACCCTGTTCCAACAAAAATGAAAGATTGAGCAACTAAAAGTTGAATTAAGAAGCTATAGTGGGATTACTTGCAGGTACTGAGTTTCATGTATGATTTCCTTAGTATTTTTTGAATTCATGGTATATGCATGTGTGTATTTGGTTATCTTCCTCTCATTGGCATGAATGTTTCCATGTGTGATAGTGGTTTTTGACCTTTTCTTTTCATTTCTGGATAGCCATGGTGTGATGGGGTTCTTTACTTGGTTGAGCTAGATTTCTAGATGGTTTTGAAACTGAGTGGGGTGGTCTTAGAAAAATTACCAAATTCCTATACTTACATAAACTGGTAAAGGAGGGATATGCAGTAAATCCTGAGGGTGGATATGGGAAAATTACTCATGATTTAGATGGAGAGATCCATAGGCATCCATGCTTTTTTAGGGCCTAGTGATCCCTTTACCGGTAATTATGGGATTGTGGTAAATCATGTAGTGTATGTTTCTTGTTTGGGCCTAGGATTTCTTGACTGGCATATGGAGGGATATATGGTAAATATTGGTTTTATAGGTTCTTTCTTTGGGCCTAGAAATCCTAGACCGATTTTGGTGAGATATACAGTAAATCCTAATAAGCGTGGTTGTTTTGTTGTGAGTCCCACACTCATGCTTATAACATGGCACGAGGTTGATTGGCTAAATGAAATGTTAACGAATGCATGACCTAATAGATGATATTGCAACTATTATATTATATCATAAAACCTTCTTGTGATCCTCAAACAATTCTGAGATCCCTATGTTCAAATATGTAATTATGACATATAAATTACATGTTTATGATGTGTTTGATGGAATTTCTATCATGGTTAGGCCTTGCTAGGTCAAGCCCTTGATGAAATTTTGTATGGAAGGATTTTTCGTAGTGTTAATTATTGTTCTAGAAATTTTCATCAAGTTATGGGAAGTGACCTGGAGTCTAGCCCTGAAATGGTGGCACAAATTTCGTCGTAGAAGGAGCAAAACTGTGAAATTGAGACTATAGTCACTCCCTTGAAGTTTTTTGCATGCAAATGGGAGTTCAAGTGGGTGGAAAGGCAATTTAACTTGGGTTTGGGCACCTGGAAGGGTGGTTTATCCCTTGGGGGTCCTATAGCACCTGAGGGAAGTCAGTAAGGTTTTCGTTTATCGATTCCACTTCCCTATGGTGATATAGGAGTTTGACTCATATCATAGTAACTCTTCATCACATGTTTACCCTGGTAGGATGGTTAACTTGGGTAAATATGGCAGGAAGGTTTTACATATGAATTTTTATCAAGACCCTCTAAGAACATGTCCCTTGATGAGCTTTCCACTTAGGTAGTAAAAAAAAGTTGCATACCCCCAGACTACAAAAATTGCTGAAATATGTATTCGCTCAATTTTCTTCACGTTCCAGGGAGATTTTTTCGAACAAAAATCTTGAGTAGATATGGGATCTCCAATATCCCGCATAGTGGCTAATCTCTTCATGGAAAGGCTTGAAAAGAAAGATCTCAAAACTTATACATTAAAACCTAAATTTTGGATTAGGTTTGTGGATGACACCAGTGTCGATTGGCCACATGGGGATGAAGAGTTAAAAAACTTCCCAGACCACCTTAATAACATATCCAAATATATCCATTTTACAATGGAAGGAAAATATAACAACTACATCCCATTCCTAGAGATTCTCCTCATTAGAAATAGAAATGGACATATTAGACATAAAGTGTTCAAAAATAAATTACCTTCACGCTGATTCACACCACCACCCCGCTCAAAAGATGGGGGTTCTTGTGACTCTTTTCACGCAAGATTTCATAATATTGGTTGAAAATCAGGTTGAAGAAGAAATTGAATATCTAATAAAGGTGTTCATAAGCTTGGGATATAAAAATAAATACATCTTCAAATCTATTCAAAGAGCCAGATCCAGAAATAAAATATATTCACCGGATGATTCCCTTACCGCAAAATCATATCTACCATATATTCAAGGAGTCACTAACAAGATGGCCAAGGCTCTCGATAAGAAAGATATTGGGACCTCTTTCAAACCTTTAATCACAATCAGAAAAAAGATGAAATTTGTCAAAGGAAACCCCAATCACCTCCAATAAAAGGGTGTTTACAATATTTATTTCTCTTGCAGGGATTTTTATATTGGATAAACATGAAGGTATTTCAAAATCAGGCTTAGAGAACATGGCGTTGCCATCAAAAATGGAAGAAATCGAATGTAGGCTCTAGTATAACACACTAATAATAATCGTAATCATATCTCCTAGAAGACGCTATGATGATTTCCAATGAAAAACATCATTTCAAACGTAGAATTCTCGAGGCACTTGAAATCATAAAACACCCGCAAAAACTCAACACGGATGGGGTTTTGGATGTTAGCAGAAATTGGATCCCCTTATTTCCCTGCTATAATAAAGAATAATACCATCTTAATGTACATTTGTTCCCCCCTCACTCCTCTCTAAGCTCCAATTTAACCCCTATTGCCTCCTCAATTCTGCTCCCTTTTGCACTTATCAAGTAATGTCGTTGCCCATATATGTCCCTAGACATTCACAAAGAATAATCTTGTCCTCCTTACTCCCTCCCTCCTCCTACGCATTGTTCATTATCAACCCTCCGAGTATTTAATGACTTCCTTTCATCTCACCTATTCTCAATTCCTCCATTCACTTCACACCAACCCTCTCCTTTAACCCCCTTTTTAAATAATGTTAGGATATTCTGAAACATAGGAAATAGTTAGGAATAACTTATTCTAGTGTAGAGTCAGGTAAAGTGTGTTTCTTTACCACGTAAATTTGTAACTTATAATCTGACGGTCACGATTTGTAGTGATCTGACAGTTATCTCTCACCTTGGTATTAACAACACTTGATCTGTGGCTTAACAATCAATTGGTCCATGATCTCTATTTAAAGAGCATGGAGGGTCATTTGTCTAGTAATCGTCTATGAGAGAAACATATGTAACTTTTCTTTTTATATTAATAAATTGCCTGAAGTGGCCAGGTTGGCTCAGGCCGTGGAATGTTTCCCTCTTTGAGGGTTTTAACCACGTGATTATACTGGTGTACTGATTTGTGATTTGTTTGTGAGTGGTGACCTTTGGTTCTTGATCTACGAAACTTACCTTGTAAATTCCCACATGGTATTAGAACTATTTTGAGGGCCGCGTCCATTGTTGATCAACATCCAAAGCTGGTTTGACTGCATGCGAATGCCGTTTTGTAGATCTACTATTTATAAACATTTTTGGGCTTGGAGAACTACTCGGTTATGTTTGGAGTGTCTATTACAATGAGGAACGCCTTTCATTTCATGTGAAAAGGTTTCCAGCTACCCAAGTTATGACAATTTAGATCTAGAGCTATAAAACATCTGTTTTGCAATTATATTTATTAATAGTTCTGCTTATTTCGGTTCCCTATTTTTATTTTCAGTTTTTAGGTTTTATTTATTTGTTGGATCTAGACCATATTCTTTGTGTATGATCTTTTTTGTGTGCTGTGTGTGATCTTGTCAAATTAGAAGCAGGAAGAAAGGATTTTTTTTGCTAAGTATGCTCTTTCCCTGCATCTTTGTGCGATCTTGGGAAATCAGGAATAGTGAAAAAAGTGATAGTTGTCAGGAAGGCTAACCGAAAATCTAACATTCTGCCGTAAGACTTTTCATTTTTATTTTTTTTCTCGGTTTTTATGTTTTTTTGTAGGAAAAGGCATGCACACCGAAGAGTCAAAAAAAAAACTCCCCCTTCCTCCTTTCAAACAATAACGTGATCCTTATACTATCTCACTTGGTGAGGGGTTAGTTTATGAGAATAGAGGTCTTGGGTTCAAGTCTCCTTCTCAAGCTTCTTTTGTAAAAAGTTTTTGTTCAAAGTGGTGGAATTTTTTTATTTTTATTTTTAGAAGTTGCACTTCATCCCATTCCCGTAACTATTCGACATCTACAACTCGTTTTTTAAAAAATGCATAACTTCTTCATCCGAAAGCCATTTTAAGAGCCGTTTTTTTTTAAACGGCCTAAGTTTTCAAGATATTTCCATTGGAATAGTTAGTTTTGTCTTTTCTAAACTTCAGGTTTAAAAAAAAAAATGGAAAGTGCATGCCCAATTATTTTTACTATCACCAATTATTTCCAATGGCTACCTCACATGGTAGATATACTTAGAAGCAAAGGGCTTTACAGAATAGCCATAGGGGTAGAAACTAAACCTTCTAATGATGATAAAGTTTCTAAATGGGAAAATAAACAAGATCAAGCATGAGGGTTGATAGGAATGTCCATTGCTCAAGATCTTCGATTTCATATCCTTGACATTGACACCCCTCATGAAGCCCTAAACAAGCTAAATACTTTCTTTGGCATTCAAAATCAAATCAGGGCTCATGAGCTTGAAAATGAGTTTCTTACTTTGGACCCTCATAATTTCTCCTCTATTGAAGACTTTTTGTCCAAATTCAAGACCCTTCGACTTCTTTTAGAAGGTTGTAAGGTCAAAAAGGAAGATAGTAGCCTCATCTATTGCATTATTGCTAAGCTTGGCCCTGCTTACTCTGTATTTGTTTCCACCTTCCATTTCACTAGAGAAGCCATCATTTCTTCAGGAACCACATACAAGAATACCTCTTTTGATTCCTTTTGTGATTCTTTGATAAGAGAACAAGAAAAACTCTTACACCTTGGTCTTATCACTTCTGGAAACAATTTTAAGAAAGCCTTAGCAGCCCAACAACAATCATATCAAAAGAATCCCAAGAAGTAGTATCCTAAAATGTATTGTCCGAAAACGAATAAGGGTCCTAAGCAATTTCAGCCACAAACTGAAAAATCAACTCACCAAAATGATAAGGCATATGAAAACAAAGGAAAGAAGACAAATAGACATTGAAAATTTTGCAATCGTGATGGCCATTTAGATTCCAAATGTTTTAAGAAGATGGAAGCCTTAGAAGCACCAATGAAGAAGCACAACATAAATTTGGAGCACTCTTCACCTTCATCTTCAAGAATGACACTTTCTGCTTGTGGTTGTCAAGAATCAAGATCTAGTTATGCATTAAATGTATCTTCCTCTTCTCATTCTCATGAGTGGCTCATTGATTCTGGAGTTTCTTATCACATGACCAAAAATAAAGTCATGTTTTCTTCTTTAAATGATTGTAACACCAAACATATTTATGTTGGTGATGATAGATCTCTTAGTTTGTAGGATCTGGAACCATTCATCTCAATAATGGTCAGTTTAATGATGTACTATGTGCTGCTACCTTGTCATGCAACCTTCTCTCTGTTTATCAGATAACTCATTCAGGTGAAGGGAAAATAATAGAATTCTCACCTCATAATGTTGTAATCAAGGATCTCAAAGATCCTAAACATATTATAGCTACTAGAATTGCTGATGATTCCATAAGGTTGTATAAGTTTGAAAAATTTGGGTCATCATGTCTTCCCTCCATTTTTGTTGCTCATAATGATGAAGTGAGCAAACTTTGGCATGAGCGATTTGGTCACTTAAACTATCGCTCTCTTCAAACTCTATTTAAGGAAAATATTGTGATGGTTCTTCCTATGGTATCTTACCGAGATGGTTTTTTCTCTAGATGTGTACTTGGAAAACATCATCAGGATAGTTTTGGCAAACGTGCCTCTCGACACGCTTCAACCCCTTTGTAGCTTGTGCACAATGATTTATGTGGTCCACTTCCTGTTGTTCCTTTCTCTAGTTGCAAGTACTTCTTAAATTTCATTGATTATTTTTCCAGATGCACTTGGGTATACTTCTTAAAACTCAATAGTGAAGTTTTTAACATGTTTTTGGCCTTTAAGGCCTTTGCTGAGAAACAATCTAGACATCAAATTCTTAAGTTAAGATCAGACAATGGAGGAGAATATGTTAACAAAAAATTTATCAACTTCTGCACTAATCATGGCATTCAATTGCAACATATTGTTCCATATACTCCACAACAAAATGGTGTAGCTGGACAAAAGAATTACACCTTAAAATAAATGGCTAATTGTATACTTCAATCTAAAGGACTTGGTCTCAATTTTTGGGCAGAAGCCATTAACTGTGCAAATTACATAGTAAATCACACTCCTACTAAGGTTTTACCGAATATAACTCCAGAATAAGTTTGGAGCTTAATCAAACCAGATGTAGGTCACTTTCATGTTTTTGGAAGTGATGCTTGGGCCCATATTCCAGATGCGAAACATAAAGCCTTAGAACCTAAGAGTGAAAAATGAATTTTTGTTGGATATTCTGAAGATGTCAAAGGATATAGACTTCTTTAACCAAAATCCAAAAATATAATCATTAGAAGAGATGTAAAATTTCATGAAAATATATCGGCCTGTGAGCCTAGTTTGGTGAGTGTGCCACCTTTGGCCTGCGAGCCTGATTCGACATATGTGCCACCTCTCTCTCTCTCTTGCTTCTATTTTTTATTGCATTCCTTCTAGTTCAGATAATGACAGCGAGGATGACAATCCTCCTCCACCTCTTGAAATTGTTCCTTATACTCCACCACTTCCAAGATGGGTCCACTCTACTTGGGATGCAGCAGGTTCTCTTGCAGATGACCCTGCCGATCGACAACATACACGTTCTTAGTTTGAAAGAGCCTCTTCCTTATTGGCTCAAGTTTCAGAAAAACTTGATCTGGAAACCTTTGAAGAAGCCTTCAATCATCTAGATTGGGATGAAGCCATGAATGAAGAGTATCGTTCCTTATTGGAAAATGATACTTGGGATCTTGTTCCTCTTCCAAAAGGAAGAAAACTTGTCAAATGCAGATGGGTTTACAAAATCAAGTTTGGACCAGATGGAAAAGTGGATAGAAATAAAGCTCGTCTTGTTGCTAAAGGATTTTCACAAGTTGAAGGAATTCACTATACTGAAACCTTCTCCCTTGTTTCCAAAATGAATTCTATCCACCTTTTTCTTTCCCTTGCTGCCTCCTTTAAATGGGAAGTCCATCAAATGGATGTTAAATCTGCCTTCTTACAAGGAGATTTACATGAAGAAATCTACATGGAACAATCCCTTAGCTTTATCCAAAATGACTCTAGCCTTTTTTTTCACCTTAGGAAGTCTCTTTATGGCCTCAAACAAGCTCCTCAGTATTGGAATGCCAAAATGCATAGATCTCTATTAGATATTGGCTTTTATAGGTGTCATTATGACAACACTGTCTACACCAAGAAAGTGGGTAAGTCCTTCACCATCCTTGTTCTTTATGTTGATGATATTATCCTTACTGGTAGTGATCCAAACCATATAAACCATGTGAAGTCAAGCCTCAAAAATAAGTTTGAAATGATAGACTTAGGACAATTGCATTATTTCCTCGGTCTTAAAGTCTTGCAATCCAAGGAAGGCATTACCATCTCTCAGTTCAAGTATGTCTGTGATCTTCTACACCACTTTCACATGGAAGACTGTAAGCCAGCCCCTTCTCCCTTTTAGTCTAGAATCAAGCTTTCAGTCACTTTTTCTACCCCTGAAGTTGATGCTACCTTATATCTTCAAATTGTTGGTAAGATTTTGTATCTAACCCATACCTATCTTGACCTTTCCTTTTCCATTGATCTTGTCGCTCGATTTATGCACCAACCTCATGAAAGTCACTGGAAAGAAGCTAAAAGAATACTTCGATATATTTGAGGTATAGTTCAGTTTTGGATTCATTAAAGTGCATGAACATCTCCATTTTTTATTGGTTTCACTGATTCTGATTGGGTTGGTGACCCTAATTATCGAAAGTCTACTGAAGGATATGTGTTCACTCCTGGTTTAGGACCTATTACATGGTTTTGTAAGAAAAAAAGTTCCATCTCTCTTTCTTCAGCAAAAGCATAGTATCATGGTGCAATTGAAGCTAGCAAGGAAGCCATGTGGCTTCGTCAGATCCTGTCTGAATTTGGTCTTCATCAGCAGCATCCAAATACACTTTGGTGTGATAATCAGAGTGCCATTCAGCTATGTAAATATCCAGTTCAACATCAGTGTATGAAACACATTGAAATTAAAATACACTTCATCATAAAGCTCATTCATGATTGTGTTCTTGAAGTGTCGTATTGTCCAACCAATGATAAAGTAGCCGATATCTTTATGAAGGCTCTCACAGAAGCGAAGTTTACCAAACTTCGATCCATGCTTGGAGTTCAGGAAATTTTTCATTAAGGGGGGATATGCTCTAATGCCTCCTTCATTCTCCTATTGCGTCACTTTTGTAAATCCTTCAATCCTATCCCAATTTGTCCTTAAGGGGGGATATTAGGATATTTCGACACATAGGAAATAGGCTCCCTTTGTGTCACCTTTGTAAATCCTTCAATCCTATCCCAAGTTGTTCTTAAGGGGGGATGTTAGGATATTCCGACACATAGGAAATAATTAAGAATAAATTAATCTAGTGTAGAGTTAGGTAAAGTGTGTTTATTTACCTTGTACATTAGTAACTTATAATCCGATGATCAGGATTTATAGTGATCTAGAAATTATCTCTCACCTCGGTATTAACGACACTTGATCCGTGGCTAACACCCGATTGGTCCATGATCTCTATTTAAAGAGCATGGAGGGCCATTTTTCCGGTACTGTCTATGAGAGAAACATATGTAACTTTTCGTTTTATATTGATAAATTGCCTGAAGTGGCCATGTTGGCTCAGGCCATGGACTGTTTCCCTCTTTGAGGGTTTTAACCACGTGATTATACTAGTGTACTGATTTGTGATCTATTTGTGAGCGGTGACCTTTGGTTCTTGATATACGGAACTTACCCTATAACTTCCTAAAATTAACCTTTAAGAAAAAATTTCCTATAAAAATATTAAAATTAACCTAATTACTAATCAATAATCAATTATTCTAACAAACCTATCTATATTAAATTAAATATGCTATAATAAAAATCTTAAAAATTATTATTATTATGAATTAATAAATATTATTAGTAATAATATTAACTATTACTAATTAATATTAATAATATTGCATTAGTAGTAAGACTAATAAATTCTAATAAACACCACCTTTTATTTTCCCCTTATTAATCAAATAATAACTATAATTTTAACCTAATAAATCCATCGATATTATAAATTTAAATACCTATTGGTTAATTAAGTCCCATTATTATTATTAATTTTACAATATTATTAGCAATTAAAATTATTACTAATAATATTATAATTAATATTAATAAGCTGTCATTATAATATTAATATCATTAATATTTTAATATTAATAATATGCTTAAAACATGTATGCCTTCAAATTATTTCAAATTAAATACTATTAAATTAACAAAAATAAAATTATTAATGAACTTATGATAATCTTTTCTGGTATTTTGCTGGTCGGCTCCTCCCTTCTCCTCATCCACTCCATTCTCTCGATTTAGTATTTATAACAATGGTTCTCCTCTCTTCTTGGTAGGTTTTGTCATGATGACGAGTCTTGTTTTAGACTGAAAATGTAGACATAAAAATGAATACTGTGGACATTCCAAATTTCCTATCCCAAAACTCCTACAATTTCCACCTCCAACAAATTCTCCTGCAAATTTGACCAATAGATTCTACTGCAACTTCAACCTCTGTAGAAAATTCATAACGTTGACTTTTCACAACTTCGACCTAGCTACATCTTCACATCTTCGATGTAGCTTTACAACTTTGATGCAACTTCACAACTTCGATGTGACTTCACAACTTTGATGAAACTTCACAACTATAGAAATTTGAATAATAGCTGAATTATTCACCGAGATTATCCTGATTACACACTATTTAAGCTTCATGCATAATACATAACCTCTTCTACAATTGATCATCAATTTGCGGAAATAGAAGCAGTCTGCACATATTAAAACAAAATCAAGCACACATATAACACAATATGTAATGGGGAAAGCTAATAACTTAAAACCCCCAACTATCTGTATATTATAATGATAGATAATATGTAACAATCATAGTACAATACTCCTCACAAGTACTCGGTACTATCTCCAATAGTTACACACAAACTAGCTCAGATCTGAACAAGTCACAGGTTCAAATCTCCTCCACAAGTCTGCCTGCCTCTACTATGCAATCCAAGATGAATAATGATGAGATCCAAGTTCGAATCCAACTGGCTTGTACTGCACAATCCTCATTGGTGATCTCAATCAATGTGTGTGCAAATCCCATGCACAACTATAGTCACAACTGATAGTAGACTCACCCTTTCACCCACCTCTAACACTGGTCTCCACTGAACTGTCCATGCATTGCAGTTAACTGATGTATTCTTTAGTTGATTTATGAGTTAATAATTATTGAATTAATTAATAATTAATTCACACCACTCATCACTAGTGTATTTTTCAGTTAGACTAAATACAACTAGTTCATCTAAGTTAAACCGAACACAACTCCACCAACTGTCTTATCAACTCCACCAAAATCTGCCACATGAGTTCTAACTGAAGTCAACCATGAAATAGCTCAACTAACCCATAGGAAAAGTGTATTTCCTTCTGTCAGCTACATTTTCCACATCCAAGCATCAAACTGAAGCGCTCCAAGAGGATAAGATAATGCTTATAGTCCAAATATTATTAAGGGTTAATAATATTCGAATGTTCTATTTTTAGACTGGCAGTATAAAAATAGATTCCGCCCAATGTCTAAAAATAGAGGTCCATATAATTTTACCAACTTGACCAATCATCCATAAATAGCATCCTACAACTCATAGACCATGATCCATATGTCTAAAAATAGACATAGTCTAAAAATAGACTTTGCGCCAAAAATAGCCTGCGGGCCCACTTAGTGAAGGCGACTTCTTTTCACTAAGCTCCATCATCTTGTTGAATTTTCAACACTCCCTCTCAACAAGATATGGATTATCTACAACCCCTATCCTGCCTCTGTGGTATTCGAATTTTCACCTGGTGAGCGCCTTCATCAAGATATCAGCATCCTGATCCTCCGTGGGAATGTATGAAAGTAACATGATTCTCCGCTGCACACAATCTCTGATATGATGGTACCTGATGTCGATGTGTTTGGATCTATCATGAAATACTGGATTAGCCGAAAGTTTAATGAAACTCTAGTTATCACAATAAATCACAGTAGGCTCCAAATGTGACCCGAACAATCCGACCAGGATCTTCCTCATCCATATGGCCTCGCATGCAGCCAAGCTTGCTTCCATATACTCAGCCTCTGCTGAACTGAGTGCCACGGATCTCTGCTTCCTGCTGTACCAAGAAACTGCTGTCGACCTGATACTGAAGATCCCTCCAGATGTGCTCTTTCTGTCCGTTGGGCTCCCTGCCCAATCTGCATCCGTGAAGCCACATAGCTTCACCTCATCCTCATGTCTGTACCACAATCCATATCCCGATGTGCCTCTAAGATAACGCAATACATGCTTGCCTGCCTTCCAGAAGAGCTTGGTAGGCTTAACCATAGCTTGCGAAAGCTGGTTAACAGCATAGCATATATCGGGTTGTGTATTGACCAGATACATAAGCGACCCCACCAACTGTCGATAAACAGTGGCATCCACTACCTCCGCTGAAGTAGCATCCTCCTTCCTCCAACCACCAGGAAGAGGAGTATCAACAAGCTTGCAGCCATGCATGTTGAACTTCTCCAGTATCTTTCGGGCATACTTACCCTGAGAAACAAATAGTCCACCACTGCGCTGCCAAATTTCCAATCCCAGGAAATAATGAAGGAGGCCCAAGTCCTTCATCTCAAACTCTTTTGCAAGATCCTCCTTGCATGAGAGTATCAACAGCTCATCACTTGTCAAAATCAAATCATCTACATAAAGTACAATGATCATCAACTTACCCTCCACCACAATCTGGTATAGGTTAGGATCCGCCTCACTCTTGGAGAATCCAAGTCCGGTGAAATAACTGTCTATCTGTGTGTACCAAGCACGAGGTGCTTGTTTCAACCCATACAGTTCTCTCTTGAGTCTGCACACATGCGACTCACTGCTGAAGATCTCGAAACCTTCGGGCTGCTCTATGTACACCTCCTCCTCAATGAATCCATTGAGGAACACAGTCTTCACATCCATCTAATGGATGTGCCACCCCATCTGCGCTGAGAGAGCTAGGATCGTCCGTATGGAAGAGTACCTTGCGACAGGTGCAAAGGTCTCCTCATAATCGATCCCCTCTATCTGTGAGAAGCCTTGGGCAAAAAATCTTGCCTTGTACTTCTCCACACTCCCATCAGCCGCCTGCTTCACTTTGTAGATCCATCTCGAACCCACCACTGATTTCCCCTCCGGCCTTGGGACAATCTCCCATGCACTGTTTCTGACAATCGAATCATACTCTTCCACCATGGAATCTACCCATGCGGGGTCCTCCACAACTTCCTTGAAAGAGGATGGCTCTGTCACGACAAATTTTCTCACAAGAGACATGTATCCAGTGTACCGGTCTGGTGACTGTCTCTATCTGCACTATGCTGTAGGTGGTCCTACAACCTTCTCTGCATCTTAAGCCAGTCGCTCAGCTTCTGTAGTGCGCTTCCGCCCTCTGATGGTTGGCGCTGCATGAGTGGTCTCTTCCACTCCATGAACTTCCTCTTGTGGCTGATCCACATCCTGAAGCTCATCCTTAGGAACTAATATCTCCTCATCTGCATGCAAGTGTGGCTCCCTCTCAAGCGAACACTTCATGGATTTCTCCTCCTGAAATTTGATATCTCGTCGCACAACAGTCTTGCGACTATCTGACAAATACACATGATAGTTGTGGGGCGTATCAGTCTACCCCACAAATATCCCAACCTTTGTGGTCAGCTCCAGCTTCTTCTGGGCATCCTTCGTCACATGCATGTAGACAGGTGAACCAAAAATCCTAAAATGGGAAATATCAGGCCTCTTACCAAAAAACGCCTCCTCGGGTGTACTCATGCCAAGTATCTTGTGAGGACAACGGTTCTGCACATATACTGCAGTATTTCATGCCTCCACCCACAAGTGAATGGGTAGGCCCTGATCATGCAACATCGCCCGTGCAGGACCCACGATTGTTCTATTCTTCCGCTCAGAAACCCCGTTCTGCTGTGGGTTATGAGGTGTTATGAGATCTCTCCGAATTCCTTCTGCGCTGCAAAAGTCCTTGAATTCGGCATAGATGAATTCACCACCATTGTCGCTCCTAAGAGCCTTCACATGCTTCCCCGATTCCTTCTCAACCAGCGCCTTGAACTCACAGAACTTTGAGTATGTCTCGCTCTTCTTCTGCATGAAGAATATCCAGCACTTCCGAGAAAAATCATCAACAAAGATCACATAGTACCTGTGCTTTGCTGTCAAAGATACTGAGAAAGGTCCACACACATCTGTGTGAATTCTCTCAAGGATCGTCGTGGCGCAACTATCCTTCTCATGAAAGGTGGCTTTCACAAATTTTCCCAAAGTACACCCCTTGCACTGATCTGACTGCACAAGAGTGCCTTTAGGAAGCCCAGTAGAAATCTGCTGCAGTATCTTCAAGGCTCCATGGTGAAGGTGGCCCAATCTCCAGTGCCACAACTCTCCATCATCCCGGCTCACCACTCCTTCTACCTTGCATGCCATTGCTGCGCAGCCATCTACTTGCAATTGATAAAGGTTCTTGACTCGAACCCCTATCTTCCGGGTTTCTCCAGTTGTCTTACTGTGCAGGAAGGCTTTTCCCTCGCTGAAGACAACATCATACCTCTTGTCTTCTAACATCACCATAGAGATAAGATTCTTCTTCAATCCTGGAACATGCATCACTTCCTTCAATACCAAGGGTTTACCAGACTCCCTCTCAAAGGAAATGGTACCAATACTGGTCGCACTGTATCTACCATCATCGCCCATCTCAATGTGCACTCCAAGATCTTTCTCATCCAGATTTGAAAACAAATCTCGATCTCTTGTCATGTGAAAAGACGCACCACTGTCCAAGAACCAAACTGAACCCATCACACTTGATACCAAGCATGCGATCAGTGAAAAATCCATCTCAAACTGCGAGGCTAAGGCCTCTCCCACTGCAGATCCAGCAGCATGCTTATTTTTCTTCTTCTACGGACAATTTGTGGCATAATGTCCGTGCTGGTGACAGTGAAAGCACTTCACCTTGGACATGTCCTTCTTCTTGCATTTTGCACCAGAATGAGAAGATTTCTTGCTCTTCCCCTTCTTTGCTTTGGCAGACAAAGCGCAATTTTCTTCATCAGATGCCTTTGATGAAGGTCCGTCCCTGGTACTCTGCCTTATCTCCTCTTGCATGAGATCCGACCAAATTCACTCCCATCCTGGCAATTTCTCTCGACCGTTGACAGAGTCCTATTAGGAATTCCAACTCTTCGGAAGACCAAGGAGAGCCAATTCCACCAAGTCCTTCTCATCGACAGTTACCCCCACACTTCCCAGCTCATCCCTGCATTGGGTGAACTTCGTGAGGTACTTGGGTATGCTTTCGCCTTTCTCCATATTTATGTTTCTGAGTTTATCCTTAAGCGCCAAATTCCTCTGGTCGCTCTTGCTTTGGAATAAATCTGTCAACGCTTTCCACATCAAGTATGGAGAATTTTTTCCATGCAGGCTGGATACAATGTGATCCTTCATGCCCTCCAACAGAATCCTTCGACCTTTTTCCATCTTCTTTTGCCAAGCCTCAACTTGAGCAGCAACAGTAGGCTTTAGGACTTCAGCATATATGAACTCCTTCAATAGATTTTCATCTAACACTGCCTCCATCCTGTCCTTCCATGCAACATAATTCGAGCTGCCCTCAAGGGCATACTCCAATCGCAATCCATTGAAAGACATTTCAACTTCGACACCAAGAAAACTCTGCTGCAAATTCAAATTCCACCAGCTCAAAACTCAACTGCTTCTAATCTAATGTGAGAAAAAATTATTTCTAGCACAGAGATCGACTATAGGGGCATTTACTGGATATATCACCTTTCAAAGAAAGGATGGATCCAGAGGCTACCTGGCCCGCTTACACACTCTGTCTACCGAAATAAATTGTAATCACTGTAATAGATGCGATGATCAATTTTCGCTTTGATACCATGTATAAATTTGAATAATAGCTGAATTATTCACCGAGATTATCCTGATTACACACTATTTAAGCTTCATGCATAATACATAACCTCTTCTACAATTGATCATCAATTTGCGGAAATAGAAGTAGTCGCATGCGCATATTAAAACATAATCAAGCACACATATAACACAGTATGTAATGGGGAAAGCTTATAGCTGAAAACCCCCAACTATCTGTATATTATAATGATAGAGAACATGTAACAATCATAGTACAATACTCCTCACAAGTACTCAATACTATCTCCAATAGTTACACACAAACTAGCTCAGATCTAAACAAGTCACAGGTTCAAATCTCCTCCACAAGTCTGCCTGCCTCTACTATGAAATCCAATATGAATAATGATGAGATCCAAGTTCGAATCCCACTAGCTTATACTGCACAATCCTCATTGGAAATCTCAATCAATGTGTGTGCAAATCCCATGCACAACTATAGTCACAACTGATAGTAGACTCACCCTTTCACCCACCTCTAACACTGGTCTCCACTGAACTGTCCATGCATTGCAGTTAACTGATGTATTCTTTAGTTTATTTATGAGTTAATAATTAGTTAATTAATTAATAATTAATTAACACCACTCATCACTAGTGTATTTTTCAATTAGACTAAATACAACTAGTTCAACTAAGTTAAACCGAACACAACTCCACCAACTGTCTTATCAACTCCACCAAACTCTGCCACATGAGTTCTAACTGATGTCAACCATGCAATAGCTCAACTAACCCATAGGAAAAGTGTATTTCCTTCTGTCAGCTGCATGTGCCACATCCAAGCATCAAACTGAAGTGCTCCAAGAGGATAAGATAATGTTTATAGTCTAAATATTATTAAGGGTTAATAATATTTGACTGTTCTATTTTTAGCCCGGCAGTCTAAAAATAGATTTCGCCCAATGTCTAAAAATAGAGGTCCATCTATTTTTACCAACTCGACCAATCATCCATAAATAGCATCCTGCAACTCATAGACCATGATCCATATGTCTAAAAATAGACTTTGCGCCAAAAATAGCCTGCGGGCCCACTTAGTGAAGACGACTTCTTTTCACTAAGCTCCATCATCTTGTTGCATTTTCAACAACAACTTCGATGTAGCTTCACAACTTTAATTCAACTTCATAGCTTCAATGTCGCTTTAGAATTTTTTCTTTCACAGTAATTTTAGAAACCCTTAACAGAAGAGAGAGAGAGAGAGAGAGGACCTCACCTGATCTTGTTCTTGATGTTCTTCTTTGTCCTTTTCCAGCTTCTATCTTGAGGAGATAAAGCTTTCTTGAGAGCGTTTCCAAATGAGGTCAAGTTCCTTCTTATATATAGGATTTTGAAGAGTATGAATTGATATCTTTAGGACAAATTGATCTTTGCACCATGACGAGGTCTTTTCGGGTCTTTTGAATCTAAATTTGACACAAATAAATTTTATTTACAATATGCAACATGACTAAATGTGTCATCAATACATGAAAAATACTCATTCGACTTTATGGAAAAACTAGAAGCACTCAATGGGTGCTTGACCTAAAAATAAATTTCCTTTGAGTATCAAGTCCATGCCTCAAGAACAAAAATAATACATTTATTTTTCTCTTTACATTAAATACATAAAATCATTATTACATGTGGAATTATGAAGAAAAAACCTAGTTACATATTCAACACTCCCCCTTAACTAGCGAGGTATTCATAATCCATATAAGGTGCTTGGACATGCTCAATATGAAGAATTCTCATAAGAATAGTCAGATTGGTAACTCATATGTTTAGCATCATATCAAACCACATTATCACATAGCAAGGCCTATACTAAAAACTCTATCTCTCCACAAGACCATAGCACAATGATGGAAAAACCAATGACTTATAAATACCATTATCATTGTCTCTTAGGGCACATACCCCATCCGAGTGTTAATAGGGTATGTCCTTACAAGACTCTTATTATCTTGGATTCCTAGTCCTCAAATAATATCGATCCTCTATGGCTACTCTTACCTTGGATTCCCTACCTCATCCTCAAAGAATATTGGATGCAATATGCTTACCCAATCCTCCATTATTTCTTCACAATATGAAGAAAATAATGATGTGACTATCTATCCCTTAAATAGGGAAGATATACCCATTCCTATAAAGGAATGTACCCAATCTCCCTCTTATCTAGGGACTTGTCCAAGCTCCCTCTTAAATAGGGATTTGTTTTCAAAACTGACCTATTTTTGGGGAAGATCATGGTACCTTCAACTACTTGAAGAGCTTCTCCTTTTGATGTCATGAATTTAACTTTTATCATTATGTATCCTTCATATTTTGGGATTTCTTCATAGGAAATTGACCATCCATCACTTTCAATGAAAGATAAGGGTGTACTAATAGTCATGTCATTCTTCTTTGCATTAAAAAGTGGTCTTCTAGTCCGCTTATGTCTTTTCTTCATACAACTACATTTTTCGAGTCATGTTTCCTTCATTATCATTCAACGAATCACATGAATGCTAGTTGTAGGTAAAATCTAAAAATCTCCTTTGGTAGCCCTGTATTGACCCAACCAAATGTTGTTCAAAAATAAAAAGTGAACATCAAATCAAAGTTACCTTTTTTGATGGCCTTTCATCATGATATATTTCTTGTTGCAACATCAACATCCTGCATACATATTGACACATCTCTAATAAATTCAATTTCAAGGGTCTCCTTCTATTCCAGTATTCATCAGAGTCTTCATACCTTTTACATGGAGATGTCATGGTCAATTCTTCTAGTCATTGGATGTTGATTTCCTTTTTTACATCACCGTAGTTGCATATTTCACGATATTTTTTTTCTTTATTCACATATTTCTCCCCAGGAACTTCCATCCATAGTTCCTTCATATTTTTCAACCACCTAATTTTCCTTATGAGGATATATTATGTTGATTTCATATTTTCAATATGTGAATCATGCCTTCATGTGTATTTTCAACGAAAAAAATCCCTTTCCTTTGATCACACTCATGAGGTAGAGTATTCACCCATGCAACCATATGATGACATGACCGAATAAAATATATGCATACATACCTATTTCCATATTTAGGTTATCCAAGCTTCCTTCAGAAGCTTCCTCTCATTGTGTGACACTATTTCAATAATATTGACATGCCACACTTCTTTATCATCATACCATCATTCTTCCAAATAATGAATCCCATACAAGGTGGAATTATCAGTAAGATACTTGATTTTTTCAAGAGGTTAACCTTCTAATGAATATTCTAATGGAGGATCTGGATTATCATCATCCTACAAATGCTCCTTCCTAATGAAGAATATATATGGTGAATTCTATGTTAGATGAATTTCTTCTACCGATAGGTACTACATATGCCTTCAATGAGGTTACCAAGAGCTTATTCCCTTCTATGATGACTAATACTTCCATGTAGACTCCTACTTTAGCTATCTCTTAATATTCTATAAATATATCACGAGTTATTGCTTTAATCATATGATATTATGATGCTATACCAAAAATTATGACTTCTATCGTGCTTATAATTATTTCTCCCATGATAGCTTTCTTTCATGAAAAACTGAAAAGGAACATAGTAAAGGATATTATCTCAGTCATAGTAAATATATTTAACTTCCTCCTTCTTTGATTACTTATTTTCAGCTTCTTCCACTTCTTCTGTGACATGGGCTTCATCCCTTCCTGTTTTATTGTTTTCCTTCTCGATCTTGGGAAAATTTCTCTTATAGACCCCATATTCATGACAACCATAACATTGTATTTTATACATGTCCTTGTTCTTTTTTTGAGAAGGAAATATTCCAAATTTCCATTTCCTCCTAACCATGGTGGAAAAATATTATGCTTTCTCATTTGATCCTACATCGTTTTTTTTCCTTCAGACCAGTTTCTTCAAATTTTCACAATGACCAAAGTTCAATGAATGGAATAGCTTTATTATTTCCACAAAGACTTGATGTAAAGTTGCCCCATTCCTCTTGTAGTGCATTGAGCACTATGGTGGTCATTTCCTTATCATACATTATTTCTCCCAATTCTTGTAGTTGGTCTCTTATTTCTGACACCCTCATAAAGTATGAGGCTATTCCATCATCCTTTGATATATTCATTTTGTATAGCTATTTACTCAAAGATATCACTTCTTCGACAATACTTAGGAATAAAAATACATTTATTTTGATGTTTCCAATTTTGATACATGAGGTATGGTTGTTTCCTTGATATATTTTATAAGAATCCTTTGAGCCCTTAATTCCCCTTTCATATACTTTTCTAAGGCTTGAGGTTATTCCTTTGGAGGTTTAGTGATTGAATCCTTAACATGTTCAATGACTTCATTTTTTATGAGGATCAAATATGTCTTCTTCTTCCATGCAAGAAGATATGATGAACCAACCAATTTGTTGCTTTCTTTGAAAAATGAAGTCATTTTGATGGAATATTAAGTCATAAATATAATATTACTTACTTTAAAAGTGAAGATGATTCTTGACGAAAATATATTCAAATTTATTACTTCTTTCTTTTTGATGATGATGTCAATATAAGATGACTTCCTTGAGGAATATGTCTTCCTTAAAAAGTAATCCTTCGAGGAGAGGGAGATCACCTTGATTCCTTAATGATGATGAAAACACCCCTTATTACTTTCCTTGGACTTAAATATGGTTAAATGAGTAGTCCTCATTTGAGTGAAGATAGGGTCTTGTAGATATTTACTTTGTGATGATGATGTGAGATTCTCAAGAGTTGTTGACGTGTATAACCCTTACTTGGATGAGCTAGGGTTTTGAGGTCTTATTATTTGAGATAAGATGATCCTTGAGATGACTGGTCCTTCTTGATGATTGATGCTCTTGATGTTATTCTTATGCTTAGGCCTTTGAGTGTCCTTCTTCAAGATGGATTTCCTTGTATTGTCACCTTAGCTCTGAGACCATGTTGAGAAATCTAGGGCAACTAGATTATGGGATTTCTCTTACTTTGATAACTTCTTGTGATGAATTTTTTCTTATCTTGATTATATTATTTTTATCCTTAATTATTATTTTGTTATTCTCATCAAGACCCTACCAAACCATAAATAATATTTAGACAAGAGGGAACAAGATATAAGCGATAAATCAGGGCCAAAACCTCTTCACTTGAGAAGAAAACCCACAAGAATTATTATCTTCCTATAGAATATTCAATTGATGAATTGCAAGACTAATGAATCTTGACCAACACCCTCAAAGACCAAGACCCTTGACAATGTTTCCTCTTCGCAGTTTTTTGTAGCAGCTATAAGCACCCTCTAAATTTATTCCTTTGCTTATATTTTTGAGCCTAGCCTTCTTTTCACAGGAGCTTATATTGTACTGTTATCAAGTACTCATGCTTTGATTTATTTTTATCCTTCATCTATGCTTTTATTCAATATATTTTCACTTAGTTCATTTTTCTAAGTCACATGCTAATCTCTTGACTTAGTATTTCACAACAGTTTTGGGCTTGGTTTCAGAAACTGCGAAATCCATGAGGGCAAACAACCTTGATGACTGGAATTTCTTAGTCATGAATGAGAACCATCCTTGAGCCCAGAAACTTTGCAGTCATGGGAGCCAACCCAACACTGAGCCCAGAAAATATGCAATCCCTCATTAACCTCAGAAACTATGTAGTGCACTGAATCGGGAAGTTTTCCAATTTCCAAAATTGCCCAATATTTCCCGGTGATGTGCATCAAAATTTTTTTTCCCAATAAAACAAAAAAGATGAAAAAATAAAAAAGAAACATCCCTAAAATTTAGGGATCTATTTTTATTAACCCAAAAGAAGCACACTTTCTATTTTTGGAAAATTTTTCCATGTGTCTCTTTTCCATGATTTTTAGCATGCATGTCATAAACCCTAATTTTATCAAATATATTTTTTCGATGCCCCTATATCTAATTTTCACACTCAATTTTGGACCTCTGGTATTCATGAGGACATCAACGAAGCTCGGTGTGATCTTCATTGATTTTCTGGGTGAGTTTCACATTTATCACTTTTGGTCTCTTTTTCTGTTGCTTTTTTCCATTTGACTTGTTTGAGTCTT
This sequence comes from Pinus albicaulis, assembly GCA_034641835.2. Lineage (NCBI taxonomy): Eukaryota > Viridiplantae > Streptophyta > Pinopsida > Pinales > Pinaceae > Pinus > Pinus albicaulis. The sequence goes on from CM076584.1 coordinate 851,637,357, forward strand.
CTTTTTCTTGTTTCTTTGAATGCATGCTGGAATTTTAAATTGATTTATATTGTAGAAGTTTTTGTAATATTCCCAAATGGGGAAGAAAAAATATATGAACACAAAACAAGAAATATCAGTGTAAATCAACACATCAAAAATGGAGACCAATATAGAGCCATAAAATTATGTATAAGTACAGAAAATAAATACAAAATAGTGAGGCATAAGTCATATGAAATGAAGGAACAAGCCTCCCATAAACAATCACTCCCAAATATGAGTTGTTTCTACAATACAAAATGTCGGAGAACTGCTACAACGCAGTCATTTTAAGCGTAAATATAGCTGTAGATCATAAAATGATACAAAAATACTGATATAGACCCCAATAGTTACTAAACATATAGATCTTGGCACTAAATCAACTTTCCAAGACAACCCAAGAGGGTTTCTGGAAAATGCACACAATGTGCCAATGTAAGCTGCAGCACTAGGGTTGAAGGTATGCTGCAACAATAGAAATGAGAATATATGGCTGAAGATTATGTAGAAACCTATATCTCTCCTCCAATAGATCCTCCGGATGAAAGAGTAGCTCCTCCACTAAAGAAATCACCTCCCAAAACAAACATTGCAACCACCCCTGCAACTCCTCCCTAAAATAACACAGATCTAGACTGAAACTTCGTTGTAGGGGATAAACACTTCTTGGCCTAATGCCAAATATGATAATAAAGCTCAAGGGGCTTCTTAAGAGGCCTTCTAATGGATGGAAACCTTCCTCCACTACAAAAAAATCTCTGAAGTCACCCAATGTAATTCTTCATTGCTGCACCTTGCAACACAACACAATACTCTACAGAAACTGCGTTGTACAACAAAGATGTATCTTGGCATGCTGCCAGATAGTGGAAAAGGTAGTGCAATACTCTCCCAAGAGGCCTCTCAAGGAGGGAGGTGGTATTACTGCTCTAGAACACCCTGTGCTAAACAACAATGCAATCTTAGCTGAACAGTTGAAGAGAGCAACAAGTCTAAACAGACCATATAAAAAAATAATAATCTTAAACATAACCCCCATATGGCTGCCATCCTCTTCCTTATATAAGTTATGAACTTCCTCACCCTTGGACCCACTCAATTAGGTCACTACCTCCATGAAATAAATCTCCCTCCAAAACTGCAATGTCCCACCATTAATGCCAGTCCTTCATAACAGTGTTGTTTGATTTGGTCAAACTTGACCCAGTCTTTATGGTCCAGCCCCTTTTCACACCTAAGGGTCTTCAATCCAGCTTTTAGATGACCTTCATTCACACTAGGAGTGTATTTTATTCATACTAAAGAGATTTATGGGTATCCATACCCTCTTATTCCTCTATCTAAGAGAAAAATCAAAATTTAATATTCCAATGAGTTGTGTGCTAATTTAGGAATATTACAATCCTCCCCTCCCAAATGTTGCTTATCCTCAAGCAACTGCAAGGATAGAACTGAAGAGCCTCTCCTCTTCTCCTATAGCATCCTCATATGATAAGCTCTTCTAATTAACAAGATGTTCTCTCATAAATAATTCTCCAGGTTGCTCCTCCCCAAGCTATCATCCACAAAAATTGAGTCACCCTCCAACATGACAACTCATGAAAATCTTCCTCCACCTTTGGCTCCTACAATGCATGTGGGCTGCATAACTGAACATGGTAGAAAAAATCACCTAATGTTGCACTGAAAATTGTCATCTTGAAATTCTGCTATCTGTATGAGCTTATTATCACTCATACTTCCTCCTTTTCAAGTCTTATAAATCATTTCCTCATGTCAAGCCTTAAAAATAAGAGAAAAGTTCTCAAAAATCTCTTTAACTCGGTATCTCACTTTCTCTTTATCTTGCCTACGGTCCCGCACCTAATGTTCATGACTCTTGTGTACCTAAATGTACTTTCTCTGTGTTATGGGGGAAGACCCCTGTAAAATATTAAAAAGGCACAAGTAAACTAAAAAATCTCACTTTCAGTGAATTCTAGAAGCCTCTGGAAGGAATCTTGTGGTGGCAGAACCGCTCTTTTGAGGTTCATGTATCCCTTACCTTAAGGAGATAACCCCTTGATGTGAGAAGCTTATCCCTTTGAAGGAGGATTCTATCCCTTCATAAGTTGGAACTGAAACCTCGTCTTTCGCACTATAAAAAGAGGCATTGGGTAGCCTCAAGGGGAGTTCAAGCTTTAGAATTATTTGAGGTTAAGTGCTGTTGGGATTCAGACTCATTTAACTGAGATTTTGTGAGGAGATATCACATACCTATATCTTTTTCGTTTGGAAGAGTGCAAGGCTTGTCAGAGTAGAGGAGATTCCTACTTCAGACCCTGGGAAGGCCTGTTCAACATCAAGGCTAAGGTTGTAAGGTTTTCTTTATTCAAAGTTAATACAAGTGAATTCATTTTTCTCAATAAGCTGTTAATGAATTGCTTATTCATGGATTCCTTGATCACCATGATAGGAATGATTTATAATATTTACTATATAGGTGCTATTTAATGTTTTCTTGTTTGTGACTACAGGTCTATAAAGATAACTCCTTCAAGTGACCGAGGGACAACTACTTCAAACAAGCATTGGATCTACAATAAGACCTTAACACCTTTATAGTATTCTTTTGTAAATCACATATGTCTAGAGAAAGATAGGTTTATTTGGCTGTTTGTTGCTAGATTACCTTTTGGTACTAGGGAGATCGATCTTTTCCGAAATATTTATTTATCCAGTCAACAAATTGGCGACTCCGCTGGGGAAGGATTCTTGTTTTTTGGTTTTCCTTTGTTTTGACTTGAGAAAATGATTTTTTCTAGTTTTTGATTGATGGATACTTGCATGGGTAGCTTAAGTTTACTTTTCTTTGAAAATTTTTGAAATCTTTTGTGTTTTTCTTGAACTTTTCTGGGGACCGCACTTTGTTTTCTTACACAGTGCGGGCAGATTCGCACTTTCCTTAAGTAACCAGTGCGGGAGCGCACCTGTTACTTCTGGGGCCTGTGGACCCTGTTAAAATTTTTGAAAAAATTCAGATTTCTTCTTCCAGTTTTTTTTTAATTTGATTTAGGATATCTAGTATCTACCCAGATATGTATTGTTCCTGTCAAAAGCCTCTTGTGAGTGAGTTCCAACAATATTTGTGTTTTGGGTGATTTTCTAGAAGTTTTACATACTTGGATTGGTTTTCACTTGGTCTCTGTAGTGACTCAAAGATTGGAAGCTTGAAATACCTTAGATCACACTGGTATTTTTGTCTTCTTTATGAGTCTGACTTGGTTGTGAAATCCATCCTTTCTTGAGAAATAGATCTAGTTATCTCTTTGCAAATCTTTGAACCAACTTTGTTATAAGTTCTGAATTTCATTTTTACAAAAGGAAACATATCTGGATGTTTTTTGATTTGTTTTTTATTCTAGAAAAATGAATCCTTAGTTTACTTAAAAAATAAGTAAACCATTCTAAAAAAAAATTAAAGCTTTTATTCAATTAGATTTTCAAAGTTTGTAGATCTCAAAATTAGTTTTTTGTAGTTTTGAGTGCTTTTAGAACTTGTAGATCTCTTTTAAAGGAAAGTTGTTTTTTGTAGTTTCGAGTCTTGAAAGTGAAAGGGATTTATTGTAAGCATTTATTATTTGTCTTGTTTTGAGTTCTTATTGAAAAGACAAAAATATTTTCTTCCATTTATTCTTCATGTTCAAAGAAATAATTGTTTCTTAAAAGAATTGCATTCTCGAACTCTTTCTTTAGTTAGAATTTCATTGAAAGAAAAAAAAATTGATTATCATTTTAGGTGCATTTTTTAGTGTGTTTGGAAGTAGAGTCTTCACACCATCAAATTTTCATTTCCATACCTATTGACTTAAAGAACAACCCATAAAAACAACGCTTAATTAAAATTGATCTAGTAATCTTTTTATATCTAGGGCTCTTATCACCAATATAGCTTAGACTAGTATCTTGGAGTAGGGAGTAATTAACTCTCCAAGATAGTAAAAACAAACAAGTAGATAAATCTTGTGGTAGGAAATAAATCCAATTGTAATTGGTACAATCTGGGAAGCTTCTCTTAAAGGAGTTAATCACGAGATCATGTCCGAACATTTGAGACAATCAATTATGTTTCACTGGGAAAGATAGAAGATCTACGCGCACTACAAATGGTAAACCTAGGATTAACCATTTTCGAGAAGCCTGGGGTCACTTGTCAGTAAACCTCGGATTGACCATGTCGAGGAGCCTTCAAGGGGATTGAACTTTTTTACTTTTCCCTTACACGTGGAATCGGATCGTAGACTGTTCCCCTAGTTGTATTTGTTATTGTTGGTAACCTTAGTGTCCATAAGCTTAAGATTATTTCCTAAGGTGACGATGAAGGAAAGATCTCACTGTACCTAGAGCAGACATCGACTAGACTCACTTGGACTCTCTGGGGGGTTCTCTTCACTCAAGATGGTTTTGTGAAAAAACTTGTGCCAGTCTGTTTCATTAAGCAGGTTTTCGGGGTAACTGTTCCAACTGCCCTTTCTGTATTAAATTTCTACTAAGTTGGATTTCATCACCAATTAGTGTTTTTAGTACGGGAAGTTATTGTTTGTGCGTGGTTTTAACTCTTAGATTTTTTTTAGGTGTGTGATTCAGCTGTTTGTTTCTTTAGAGACTTTAGGTTTTTTTATTGAAATTTTCTTTGCTTGCGTGTGATTGATTAATATTTAATCATGGAAGAATTACCGAGACAATCCCGGAGATTTTAGGGGAAGCCCCCTGAGTATACACCAAGTTAGCTTGAAGGGATGCATGCTCTAGTATCATCTAGTAGTGGTAGAATTAGATCAAAAAAATTGGAAGTTCATCTATAGTTGTTCATCCTGATCATCAAATACCCACGACATAACATATTCAAGAACCGATTTCAGTTTCTGAAGTTACTGATAGTATTTCTCCTTCCAGTGAACTAGCTAAAGAACCTGAAATTTCCGAGCTTGACACTGAACCTTGTGTTTTTGAAACATCCTCAGGACTTATTACTCCAACTTCTAGCGATCCTAGTTCACCTAGGGTAAGAAATATTGTTACTGAAGATCTTCCATCTAGCCTCATTTCCATTGAAGAACTTGCTAGTCTAGATGAAGAGGCATCTCTTCCCGAATCCCCTCAGTCTTTGAATCTTAGGGAGCGTGAATCCATTTTCTACAGCCCTATTAGGAGCGACGCTTGGTATCTATCTTTGAAATTTTTTTTATAAAACCCAGGTCTTGCTTTTTCTCCACCCCAAATTCCATTTCATCATACGCCCAAAGGTTACTATCCTTCATCTATCATGGCAGGAGATTCATATATGTTTTCCCAAACACTGGAAGCATTTTTACATGGTGGTCCTTCTGTTCCTTCACGGTATTAGGCTCTTTCTAGTACTTTCTCAGGAGCAGGTCCTCAACCGATTGAACAATTATTATCATCTGGTCTTAATGGAATTAAAACTAAAACGTCGAACACAGAGCAAATCTTTATGACGTATGGTAATATTCCAAATCCTCAACCTCAGGGTGGTCAGTTACCACCTGGGGGGCAACCTCAAGGTTTTCAGTTACCGCCTAGGGGGAAACCTCAAGGCAGACAGTTACCGCCTGGGGGTCAACCTCAAGGTAGTCAATTACCGCCTAGGGGGAAATTTCAGGGTAAATTTTTCCAAGGACAAACTGTAGGACAATATTATTTTGGAGAAAAAACTCAAGGATAGTACATACCTCAAGGTTATCAACCTTCAGGACATTACATACCCCAAGGTGAACCCCAGACTCAGTATATTCCTTAAGGTCCTTATCAACCCCAGATTCAATACACGCCTCAGGTTTATCAACCTTAAGGTCAGTACCCAACTCAAGGTTCTCAACTGCCTTCTAGTCAATCATTTGTACAAGGAGTTGGAGATTTACCACTTAATTATCAACCCTACGTTCAACCAGGCTATGGTCCTTCATATGTACAACCTTCTACGGGACAATACCCCGGAATGAACATGGTGTGGGATCTGTCCCAAATTCAATAGACTATGCAACCTAATTTGCAGTTATCTACTCAACCTAGACAACCTTTGGTTTCAGGTCCAACCCAGCAACCTTTCCAGCCTACTATTCAAATCCCTGCACCCAGTTCTATTCAGCAGTCTGGGCCTAGCACAGCTTAGACTTTGCCTCAAACTGCTGCAACTACTGCAACATCTGTTCAACCCATAACACCTTTTTTTGGAGTATATGTAGCTCTGGTTTCTTATATCCCTGCATCCGTGCAAATCCCTCAAGTCTCTATACCCCAGTTAGGACCTATAGTTCAGACTTCAATCCAGATACCTAGAGGACAAGCTGGTACAAGTACGATTGTCACAAGTCAACCGCAATTCACATATCAACCATACTAGGGATAGTATCAATTCGATCACAGTTCATAAAACCCATTTTATCAGTATCAACCATACCTTGGCTATACTTATCAACAACCTCAACAACCACAGTTTGGTCTAGTTAATCCTAGTTTCCCAGGGGGTTATACCATTCCTAATGCAAATCTGATTCCCAGTTATCCTGGGTATCCTCCTCCTAGAACTGCTCTTGTTACTCAAGGTTTTTGCGACCGTAACCGTCAGTTACCATTTATTTCAACTTTGGATTTACCTGATTTGTCACGCCTTATGAGTGATCCAATTTTCTATCATCCGTATTGGCCGCCAATGCCGCATAAGTTGCCCAGTGATATACTGAAATTCGAGGGTAAGTTAGGAGAGGATCTGTTAAATAACGTTATGACGTATCACCTCTGATGTGTGTCTAATTCTATAATTGATGATTCAATTTGCTTATGTATTTTTCAACGAACTCTTATTGGTCTTGCTGCCAAATGGTACATTGAGTTACCACGAGGCTCTTTTAATAATTTCAGTTAGTTAGCAACTGCATTCTTAACTCATTTTTAGTTTCCTGTCAGATACGATAATGGCACGGAACTATTGACTTCGCTAAAACAATCCACATCCACATATATTTCTGATCATATTCATGAATGGTGACGTAGAAGGCATTTAGTGAAATTTTTCATTCCGGATCAAATTTTGGGGGAATGGTTTGTTAAATCATTATTACCCAAAATCGCTAAAGATGTAGCTAAGGCAGGAATTGTTACTGAGGAGCAAGTCATTGCTCAAGCTCAGTATCTTGACCTCATCTATACGCAATTAGGTACTTTACATGAAAAAATCCACGATCTTCCAAAACAAGGTCAAATAACTGCAACTCCTTCAGGGTCTCATGCCACTAATGGTATGATTGGTACATTTAATACTAAAAGCAAGAAGAAATCTTCAAAGAATTTTTCTCCTATAAAAACTTTACCTGATTCCTTGAAAGGAGAGTCCTCCGCTGAAATTTATGTCGACATTCATGTCATAGAGACATCTACGGCCAAATCTAAATCTGGCGGTAAAAATAAGGGGAAGAATAAAAACAAACAAAATTAAAAAGAGAAAACAGATAAAACTGAATCTAATGACAAAAAATGCAAGCCTCACTATCCTTGTTTCATTTGCGATGAGGATCATTTTACTAAATAATGCCCACATCGAGCAGAGGTTTGAAATTCGTTAAAGGTTCTCAACAACCTGCTGTCTTGAAGGATCCTTTTCCCACTCAAGATAGTAAGATGATTGGTTCCACCTTGAATGCCTTAGAAGAACCTGTTATGATGATTTCGCATGTCAGGATTGCGCACGATTGAAATATTATGGTAGTAAAAGTCCTGTTGGTGGTAAAGAAGAAAAATCTTCTAATTCAAACACATCAACTACACCTGATCCTATTTATGATCCACTACAGATCGAGAAACCCAATCTAGACTTAGTAATAAAACCGCCTGCTAAAGTTGTACTTCGTAAATCAGATTTCAATCCACATGCGAGAGATGCTCAGAATTACAACAATGTTGAGGACTTAGCTATTTCCCCTTTAGCAATGTCAGCTTTGGAAGTGCTGCAATCATGCCCAGCACAACGTAAATTACTTTTGTCTACTATAGGAGCTATTGATATTCAGGATTAGAACCTAATAATCTTCGATTTAGAGAATAGTACACCCTACCTACCTCATCAAATGGATTTCGAGATTCCAGTATTAGTAAAAACCAGACTGGTCTTCCAGACTGTGATTGATGAAGAGGCTTCTAAGTGTATTATGTCGATCTAGTGTTGGAAAACTCTTGGTTCTCCTACACTCAATCAGTCTCCAAAAATTCTAAAGGCTTTTGATGGCCAAGGGTTCCATCCTTTCGGTATTTTGCAGGATTTATTTATAGGGCTTGAAGGAAAAACCATAAATCTAGATGTGGAAGTGGTTGATTCCCCTCTAGATTGCAACCTTCTCCTGGGTCATGGTTGGTCTTATGCTATGACTGCTATTTTTTCATTGGTATTTCGGCTTATTAAGTTTCCACATCAAGGAAAGATCATTACAATAGACTAGTTGACTTATTTCTCATCTAATCCATCCTCTATAGAAACTATCCAGCACGTTGGGAAAACGGCTATACCTTACAAGGATGTTGGGGTAGGTTTGATTAAAGATTCTAGTTTACCTAGAAATTTGTCCTTTCCTCCTCCTAACGTATCACCTCCTATTGAAAATATTCATATGATTTTATCGAATACTATTACTTTTGATGATCCTTGGATCGTACCTTCCGATTCCGAGTTGGATTCCTTTGATGGCACAATGCCTTTGAGTCCCTTTGAAATTGCATATCAGGTTGTACAGTCACTTTCGGATCCTTCTTCAACCAAAATTGATCCAATAAATGTGATCCCTGAGGAATCACTTTCTATATCTAGCTAAGCCATAATGACATTTCCCAATCTTGTTCATATTGATGAGCAAATTCGTGAACTTTTGTTTGTTGACGATTTACCATGGGAAGATCTACATCATCGATATTCATTCTTACCTGATCTGGATCATTTTGAAAATGATTTCTCTTCTATTTTCACTATTGAATATGTCAAAGAACTATAGAATCCATTGCAAAATCCTAATTCCAAGTTAAATTTGGAAAACATCTCTCAAACGATTCCTATTGACATTTTAGTTAAGCCAGGAATAATTGAAAACATTCATAGAGGTGATTTCTATATGGACGATGAAATCCAATCTTATAAAGCCCTATTTCAAGAATTCTGTGATGTTTTTGCCTGGTCATATGAAGAAATGCTAGGAATCAACCCATCAATTGTTGTAAATGAAATCAAGACTTACTCGAATGCTAAACCTTTCCATCAACTCTTACGTCAGATACATCTGAGAAAATCTGCTGCTATCAAAGCCAAAGTTGAGAAATTACTTCATGCAGGTTTCATTTATCCAATTCTTTTAACCGATTGGGTATCGAATATTGTTCTTGTTAACAAAAAACAAGGAACGATAAGGGTATGTATCGAGTATAGGGATATTAATTGAGATTGTCCTAAAGACAATTATCCAACCCCCTATATCAATCAAATAATTGATGATTGTGCCGACAGTGAAATTTTTTCCTTTATGGATGGTTTTTCTGGTTATAATCAAATAAACATACTCCCTGCTAATCAGCCTAAAACAAATTTCATTTGTCCATGGGGAACATTTGCTTATTGCAAACTACCCTTTGGATTGAAGAATGCTGGGGAAAATTTTCAAAGGGCTATGTCTTACACATTTCATGACATTAAGCACATTGTGTAGCCTTATCTCGATGATTTACTTGCTCATTCATCACGTAGGGCCGACCATCTCACTCATTTACAAGCAATATTTATGAGATATAAGCATTATCGAATTCGGCTGAATCCACACAAATTTGTTTTCTATGTAGAATCGGGTTGCTTACTGGGATTTATTTTTTCAAAAGAAGGCATTCGCGTTGATCCATTGAAGGTCGAAGCTATTGTCAATCTACCTCTTCCTTCGACTCTACGCTAACTCCAAAGTTTGCAGGGGAAAGCAAAATTCTTACGTCATTTCATTCCTAACTACACTGAGTTAACAAAGGGTTTTACCAGGTTGTTAAAACAGAATGTTCCATTCTTTTGCGATGAGATCACTAATCAATATTTTGATGCACTCAAACACATGTTGACCCATGCACCGTTACTGCATCCTCGCAATTACAACCAGGACTATTTTTTGTACCTCGCCACCTCTCATTCCACCATTGGGATGGTTTTAGTTCAGGAATATGAATTCAACAATGAACATGTGATTTAATATCTTAGTCAAAATTTGCATCTGACTGGGATCAAATACACACATGTGGAGAAATTGGCCTTGGCATCTGTTCAAGCTGTCCAAAGATTTCGACACTACATCTTATTACGCAAAACCAAAGTAATTTATGACTGTAACCCTATGATGTTCATCTTGAACAAACAATTTCTAGGGGGCAAGTATTCCAAATGGATAGTTCTGCTGCAGGAATTTGACTTGGAATTTAAAAAATCCAAGGCAAAGAAATCTTTGGTTTTTGCAAAACTGATGTGTGATTTCCCATCTACTGATACTGAAACTGTGGTGGAGCAACCCATTGCGGACGAATCCTTGTTTCTTATCAGTACTCTTGATCCTTATTATGGGGATATTATTGTTTATATCCAAACCCAATATTTTTGGCCTAAAATCTCATGATCTCAGCATGGAAAATACATTTCCAATCCCAACAATACAATGTTATTGGTGATACACTCTATCATCGTGGAGCAGATTCTATTTTCCAACGCTGTCTTACTCATGAAGAAGCTGAGAAGGTTCTAAATGACTGTAATTCTAGAGCATGTGGCGGTCATATGTCTGGGTATGCCACAACCCAAAAGATATTGCATGCTAGTTATTTCTAGCCATCCTTATTCAAAGATTGTATCTATGCAGTCCGAAAATGCCACAATTGTCAGGTCTTTGATTGTAAAATGTGTGCACCACCAGCTCCGCTTCACCCTATAATTGTTGTTGGTCCTTTCTCAAATTGGGGTATTGACTTTATTACATGTAACCCTCACTCGGCCGGGGGGCATGTGTACATCATCCTAGCGGTAGATTATTTTACTAAGTGGGCCGAGGCAATGCCTACATTTTCGGCAGAAAACAAGACTGCTGCAACTTTCGTGTTCAATCATATAATTTATAGATTCGGTGTTCCTCAAGCCATTATTACAGATCATGGAAGTTATTTTCGAAATATCATGATGACTGAACTGACAAATCAACCTGGCCTGCGCCATGATATTTATACTCCATATTACCCGTAGGCTAATGGTCTGGTTGAAGCTATCAATAAGTTTTATTCACTATGATCAAACGAATTATTGGTATTCATAAGTTTAATTTGCATTCCATGTTATTTTAAGCACTTTGGGCATATCAGACCTCAGTAAAAACATCAATTGGTTTCACTCCCTTTCAACTGGTTTATGATTTGGAAGTTGTGTTGCCTATTGAATGCGAAATTCTGTCATTGAAATTAGCCATAGAATTACTCCCAACTATGTCTGAAGAGGAGAAGCATTTTTTATACTTGGCTCAGCTAGATGAGAATCTATGAAATGCTGCATTAGCAAACGAATCTCATGTCAAACGAATAAAGGCTCAGTACGATAGAAATGTTACACCTCCTAATTTTTCAGAAGGAGACCTAGTTTTAGTGTACGATCAAGCTAAAGATAAGCTAGGGGCTGGAAAATTTGTGCCGATGTGGCATGGTCATTTCATTGTTAAGAAAAAGCTGGCAAAAGGTGCCTATGAGCTGATAGATTTCGACAGTGTCCCTTTAGATAAACCTAGAAATGGGATTTATCTGAAGAGATATTATGCTTAAACTTGGTGTGGAGATTTTTTAATTAGATTAGATTCTTTACTGTTGGTGTGTCTTAGATGAGAAAAGCATGCCTAGTTTAGAGTGTGTTTTTATCACTATTCCTTCTTATCTGAATTTTACTCTTGATATTGTAGATTTCGACGTCTCTTCAAACCTACATTGGTTTTGCAAATGGTGTTTGTCATAGTACATGGAACATTACTTCCGCACCTTGGGTTATCTATTCACCCTCTGATGAGTTAGTATCCATGCATGGGGTAAGCCTCGGTCAAACAACGAATAACATTGCAGAGTATAGTGTAGTGATTGAGTTATTATCTAAATCCATATCATTTGGAATTCGGAGTTTGATTGTTGGGTTGGATTCTAAACTTGTTGTATTACAGTTTAACAGGGTTTATGCCATTAGAAATCTAGTGTTATTACGGTTATTTTTAAGAGTTCATCTCTTGGAACGTGAATTTGATTACATTGAATATCAGCATATTCCAAGACATTTAAATACATTAGCAGATGCAGTTGCTTCTAGTATGATAAATAGACATTTGAAATAATCAAAACATTAAATTAAAAAACATTCAATAACATGTACACAGATAGCCGGTAATAATGATATATCATAGCATAGAAGTTTGTTTCAAAATATACATCGTCTTCGATCATAGGTTGAAAAACACCTTATGATCGGCAAAAATGATAATACAAAATGTCAAAACTATGAGTTTAAAAAACGATCATCCTATCCCTGATGATGATCATGATAAGAGGCCACTGCCCAGGCCACCCTACATAGGAACCTCCTAAAAGGTCCTGGGACACCAATCACATATCTCTGTAATCTGAGAAGAATATCGTCTATGTCAGTCTCTAGAATGTCTAGAGTCAGGTGCTCTAGGTGATGCTCTAAATCAGACAGGATCTCTGCTGATTGGCCTTCTGGGGCTGGTGCGGCTGCTGCTAGATGCCTCCTCTCATAAGGCTAGAGATTGGATGGTCGCCGTGGGCCCGCATCTGCATTTAAAATTTTGATTATTAGTTTTGGGACAATTAAAATACAAAAAAAAATTAGAACTTAGAAATTGTTGAAAATGATTTTTACCTGATTCATCCCACTGTTCCCCTGCTGGGAGAGCCATCTCTCGGTCACTGTGGAAATCTATCCTGACATATGGAAAGTCCTCTATAACAAAAATTTGGTGTTCCAACCAACAAAAATATGAAGAAGAAAGTTGAACAGCCTCGATGCCCTCAGCATGACAGGCCATCAAAGCAACCCAAAGAACCATCCTAGGTTCTCGAGGTTGACCAGCATCAACAGGAATGTTATGTGGACTAACATGGGGATCCTCTCTAGAGAAAAGGTGACTACAATGGATCCATATCCAAAGTTTTTTATCTTTCCATTCTTTGCTCTGGTTAGTTGGCCTTTTACATTTGCCAACACAGCTTCGCACCAGTTGAAAATGGTGCCTCGAAAACAGTCTACAACAATGCGCATCTGGGAACCGGTAGCCACATGAAATGCTGCGCTTCCACACAGTCTGGTGACAATAAATGAAATAAATTTATTCTCAGGATGGATGATAGTTTTTATGTCAATCCGTTTGTCCCGGGGGTCTGCTTGATCATCATAGAACTCTAGTCGAAGACTAGCGACAGACTGGCCACCTGGCCTAGTCCCAAACAAAGAACTTTGTTCAACCCTCTTGGACAAACCAGTCAAAAAATAGATATCCTCCAGCTCAATTTTGAGCTGGTGGCTGCCAATAACAAAACACTAGTCCTGTACATTCCATCTATTCACCAGTCACGTCAGGATGTCTACCTGTGCCCTCATGCCCTGAATGGCCCAAAATTTATACAAACTGCATGCTCTCAACGCCTGAATTGTAGGAAAATGATTCATTGTGGCATCATCTACATATTCATGCTCGCGTTCTCTCCAAAAAAGCATCTTGTATGTCCTACAATGCATAAAAATACATATTAGAACAAGATTATTTGAAATTTTTTGGGCGGAAATTTAGAAAAATGAGTTTTAAATTTCATCGCGTGGGGTCCACAGCCTATTTTCATACATAGTGCATAGGTACGTACGGGCACTGTGAAACAGGTGTGGAGCTAGGAATTTTTTCTATGTAGAAAAAATTCGGGGTCCGCAGGGCCCACGTGTTGCACCTGCCTACCCCCACAGGTGATTTTTTCAACCTATTTTTCCTTAAAAAATGAAGTCTAAAGCCTAAAAACGAAATGTAAATGGATGAAATGCAAGATAAGGAGGTCGTGGATTACTTGGAGCTAACAGTTCTCAATTTCGCCGGAAGGATTTTCCAGAATCTTCACAGGAACATTTTTACCCAAAAGCTCTCACTCTTCACTCTGAACTCAAATGGTAAAAAGGAAGTTAGAAAAGTCATTTTTATAAGTTTTTTCGAATAAATGAATTTTTAGTTTGTTTATTTTTCACTTTAAAATGTTTATTTTTGAAAACATTTTTATTTATCTTAAATAGGTATGTGTAATGTTTTGAGTTTTTGTGTAGAAAATTGGATTTTTCAGGAAAATTGATCGTTTTTCAACAAAGAGCATACTTTTATCACTTTCTCGGACTCTTTCAAAAACTTATGAAAAAGTGAAAACTTGGAGTCCTCTTTTAAGCTCTTTTCAGAATCTCAAAAATTGAAAAGATTGCCAAGCACTTGATTATTCGAACTTGTTAAAATAAATAAATGATCGTCCTTTCAGTATAAGTTTACCCCTTTTAAGGACTGAAATGGACTATTTACGAAAAAAGTATACATTGACTAAATACGGTCAATAGAGTTCTCTCCCGCATTATTTTATCCTTTTTCGGGTTCGAGAGACTAAATTTACGAAAAGGTACACCCATAAAGTCTTCTTAAGTTTTTTCTTCTGACTCCCTAAAATTGAAAAAACACTGAGTTTCTCCTATACTGGACTCGTTAAAATTTAACAGTAAAGGACCTATTCAATTTCAAAATAGGAACAAACCACTCCTTCTTAGGGTTCAAATATTAAACTAATTTGGACTCATCCGAAGGATGAACTTATAGATAAGAAAATTTTATCCTCCTCAAGCTTGTCAAAAATAAAGAGGTACTTGCTAGAAATGGTGGGGGAAAAGAGAGAAAAATGAACCTATTTGTTGTATTTTGATTATTCGAAAAGCCATTAACCACTCTTGAACATGACACTTTTGTTCACCTGGGTTGGGAAATCCTTTGCCTAACAGTTAATCAAACCATTTTGAAAGTCTTCAACCGGTTTCTAGGCATTAGCTTTGGGTCAATTGTCACAAAACCATCTGCAGTGTCGTTATGTGTTCAAGAGGATAGTTCAAACAAACCATTCATTTGCAAAATATATGTCATCCATTTTGATCATCCCTGAGTCAGTCCTTGCCAATATATTTCTTCAAAACTTGATCTATGATTTCGTGTTGTGGGCTTGCCTACGACGGATCACTTTCTATCGACGACAGCTCATTATCTAGGAATTTGATCTAGAAATCGTCAGTACCTTGAAATCTGCATGCCTCAATGTTAAGTCCCTATATTAATAGTGTAGTCTCTTATTATGTTAGTGTAGCCCCACTTATTGTTATTGTTGTACCCCTGTAACCCCCATTTTGTTATTATTGTGCCCTTAAATTATTATTGTTAGGTCGGCTAGGATTACATTGTGGACCACTAGGATTACATTATGGCCCCATGGACTCCTATATATAGAAAGGAGGTTTTGTAAATTGGATCATCCAAGAATTGTTCATTTATGTAATGTATTGGAGGTTTCCTCCTCGAAGTGGCTTATTTCTAAGGCATTGATATCTCTTTTCTTCTATTTTTGGAGCTGGTTACACAACATTTGGTATCAGAGCTTTGGATTCTAGGGTTTCGCTGCTCCAAACAGGTCATCGTGGCATTTTCGCTATAAATTTTTTTCTATGAAGTTTCAGAAGCTGAAATTTTTAGGGTGCGAAGCTGAAATCTTGAGGAAGATTTTCTAAAAATTTCAGAGCTTGGTTCGCAACATTTTCGGAGATATCATTTGTGGAAGTTAGGTCTTTTTTCAAGCTCCTAAACACGTCATCGTGGAATTTTCACTATAAATTTTTTTCTACGAAGTTTCAGAAGCTGAAATTTTGAAGGTGCGAAGCAGAAATCATGAGGAATATTGTCTAAAAATTTCAGAGCTTGGTTCGCAATATTTTCAGAGATATCATCTGTGGAAGTTAGGTCATTTTTCAAGCTCCTAAATAGGTCATCGTGGCATTTTTGCTATAAATTTTTTCTACGAAGGTTCAGAATCTGAAATTCAGCTGGTGCGAAGCTGAAATCCTGAGGAAAGTCGTCAAAAAATTTCAGAGCTTGGTTCGCAATATTTTTGGAGATATGATCTGTGGAAGGTAGTGATTTTTCAGGCTCTTGAATCTCATCTCAAAGAGGTGATTGTGGGAAAAGTTTAATAACTCTCTCTCTGGGCATCGGATTGGAGTGCCGAAAAAAGTGGTCGCAAGTACACGGACCTTAGTTTCTTGGATATCAATTTCAGAGACAAAGAACTAAACAGTGACACGTGGCAAGTCGTACAATTTCGCTCTACTAAACCAGTCCATAATTAGGTCATTGTGGGAGATTGGACACAACTTTGTCTTGGAGAATCCAAATCAGGTCAGACCTGTGGCATTCGAAAGATAATTTAGAGGGATACGTTGGTACCAAAATTCAAATATTTAAGTTCTGAAATCACAGAGATAATCCAATTTCAATATCGAGCTCCTCAAAAGCAAGTAAAAGGTGTGTATTGTTTTTCCCGAATTGCATAAATCTTGTCTGAAAAATCAGTTTGAAGTGATTCCAAGGGCCTATTGAGCATATATTTCAGTATTTCATTCTAAAATGCCTCCTAAAAGGAATTCAACACCCATTAATCCCTCAGAAATCTATACTATGATGCGTGAACTGGAAGAATTGCAGTATGAGATATCAAAATTACGGTACCAAGTGCAACAAATTTCAATCTTACGAAGAGAAACCGAAGCTGACATAGATGGTTTAAAAGAAGAAATGGAGGCTAAGTTGGATGGTTTGAAGGATAAAATTATAGCAAATATGGATGATAGATTAGTGGAAGATGACATCGAGCATCAGCAACAAGTTCTCCAACTCTCAAAGGATAACCTAACTTTGGTGTAGAATCTAATGAAACAACAGGAATATCAACATCACATCGAAAGAACTTCTGAAGCAGTCACAAAAAAAAATAACTCGACAAGTACGATCAATTTTAGAGTATCTCAGCAAGTGGAAGAACTTTCCTGTAGAATATTCCACATGGGAGGATGAGAATTTTATACAGAAGCATCAAGAAATAATCAAGCGTTGAGGACAACACTTGTTTGAAGGAGAGGGGCATGTTAAGTCCCTATATTAATAGTGTATTCCCTTATTATGTTAGTGTAGCCCCACTTATTGTTATTGTTGTACCCCTGTAACCCCAATTTTGTTATTATTGTGCCCTTAAATTATTATTGTTAGGTTGACTAGGATTACATTGTGGCCCACTAGGATTACATTATGGCCCCATGGACTCCTATATATAGAAAGGAGGTTTTGTAAATTGTATCATCCAAGAATTGTTCATTCATGTAATTTATTGGAGGTTGCCCCCTCGAAGTGTCTTATTTCTAAGGCGTTCATATCTCTTTTCTTCTATTTTTGGAGCTGGTTACACAACACTCAATGGCAGGTTTCTCGCCTTCGACGACAGGTTGCATCATTGACCTTCGATCGAATTATTCCGTGATATGTTCGACTTCAGCTCATTCATTCACATTTCATGGATTGTACTGAGTACTTTGAGGGCTATTTACATTACTGGTGGTTACTCTGACACTTTTTAACAGTCTACATCATTGACTGGTAATCAAGTGGTTTCTACCATGTTCGACTGCAACACATTTATTCACATGGATAGGATCGTACTGGTTCGAGAAACAGAAATCAAGACCCTAGATCTAGTTTCTACCATCTAGGCTGCGAGGAATTTTTGTTATTCATTTATACAGTGGACTATTCATAAACAGATGGTTGCATCCATACTGTGTCTACACATGTCTATAATGTTGATGTATTGAAAATCATTCCTGTATCAGAACGGTTTAAATCAGTTTTCTATTTATTTTTTATCTGAGTACGAGAATGCCTACCTCAGCGATGATATGTTCACATATATATATTTTGTGTTGAATGTTTTTACAGGTTCTGACTGGGGTGTCCACAGGATGATATTTGAAATGATAAAGTATTGCACTCTTCATATATGACAGACTTTATCTTCATCTATTCCAGACTTTGCACTTTAGGGGGAAATCTGTTGCATTGAAAATTGTCATATTGACATTCTGCTATCTGTATGAGCTTATTATCACTCATACTTCCTCCTTTGGAAGTCTTATACATCAGTTCCTCATGTCAAGCCTTAAAAATAAGAGAAAAGTTCTCAAAAATCTCTTTAACTCTGGTATCGTACTTTCTCTTTATCTTGCCTACGGTCCCACACCTAATGTTCATGAATCCTACGTACCTGAATGCACTTTCTTTGTGTTATGAGTGCGGACCCCAGTAAAATATTAAAAAGGCACAAGTAAACTCAAAAATCTCACTTTCAGTAAATTCTAGAAGCCTCTAGAAGGAATCTTGCAATGGCAGAACCGCTCTTTTGAGGTTCATGTATCCCTTACCTTAAGGAGCTAACCCCTTGATGTGAGTAGCTTATCCCTTTGAAGGAGGATTCTTTCCCTTCATAAGTTGGAACTGAAACCTCCTCTTTTGCACTATAAAAAGAGGCATTGGGTAGCCTCAAGGGGAGTTCAAGCTTTATAATTATTTGAGGTTAAGTGCTGTTGGGATTTAGACTCATTTAAATGAGATATTGTGAGGAGAGATCACATACCTCTATCTGTCTCGGTTGGAAGAGTGCAAGGCTTGTCAGAGTAGAGGAGATTCCTGCTTTGGACCCCAGGCAGACCTGTTCAACATCAAGGCTAATGTTGTAAGGTTTTCTTTATTCAATGTTAATACAAATGAATTCATTTTTCTCAATAAGCTGTTAATTAACTGTTTATTTCATGGATTCCTTGATCACCATGATAGGCATGATTTATAATATTTATTATATAGGTGCTATTTAATGTTTGCTTGTTTGTAACTACAGGTCTATAAAGATAACTCCTTCAAGTAACCGAGGGACAACTACTTCGAACAAGCATTGGATCTATGGTAAGACCTTAACACCTTTATAGTATTCTTTTGTAAATCGCATATGTCTAGATAAAGATAGGTTTATTTGGTTGTTTGTTGCTAGATTACCTTTTGATACTAGGGAGATCGATCTTGTCCGTAAGATTGATTTATCCGGTCAACACCTACCCCATGCTATCTGTCTATCCACTTATTGAAAGTGTAGAGTTGTTGCTCATATTGGGCTGTAATAATGTTTCCCTCAAGATAAAAAAGGACAATTAGATCCCCAAAGACCCCTCCTATAGTTTCATAAGCCCAAACCATTCCATAAAAAGTGAATGGTACATCATCACCGTGTGGTATCCAAATCAGAAAAATGATGAAGGTTATGTGCAATTTTGGATGGTACCAATGGTTTATTCAGTGGATACAGCATATTTTTACCAGTTGTTGTTGTAGAAAGTCATGTGGCAAGTTGTCTCCAAAAAATTTGCTAGCTAAGCAGGTTTGCTCATCTACTACGAGGTAGTATATGGCATTATAAATCAGCTAAGAATAAGAAGAATAACATCAAATATGCCCAAATTCATGAAAATAAGGGTTATCTCCATCACAAATGTTGGCCCTAGAATGACCATGAAACCCAAAGATAATGTTTCCCTCTTGTGGAGCAATGCACTGTACATAGATTGTGAGAGAATGAAAATACCTTATGAAATGATAAATAAGTAAAAAAATACATTTCTTACCATGCATTGTGAGTAGGCTGAAAGTGAGGTCCATGTATGAGCCCTCCCATGAGAATATCCTCATAAAGGTTTGCAAAATGAAAGGATGCATACTCCCCTTCGAACACTCCATCAATAGAAACATACTCCCAAGTGGCAGCATTGTTGGCCTTAGTGATAAGGCTCTTGCCACTCCATGACTGCATTCTTTGACATGCCATATGCCAACGTCATCGACCATCATGCTGCTATGTGTGGGAGTCTCCTTCCTATGTGGAAGTACCTCCTGATCCTTCAATGCTGAAGGGTAGCCTCCTTGCACTTTTATTGTGCCATTCCTTTCTCCTAAAACATTTTGCAAAGTATGGGAGAAATACATCCCATACTCTCCCAAGATTAGCCAAGCAACAAGAACTCTTGCTGCCTCCTCAAACCTCCATCATACAAATCATGAGGTGAAAACATGATGATTTACATGAAGAATGTCATATCAACACTATGTACCCAAATTATTTGTTGCCATATGATGCAAGTGCCATGCCAAGTTCCATCCACTAACATACTCTTTGAAATAGAATGTGTCATATGATGACCAAAATCTTTCAAGAGTAGCCAACACAGCCTTGCCTCCTGCTGCCCAGTGTCATAGATCTGCAAGTGGCTTTCCAGCCTCTTGCTCATCAACATCACCCATCCAAAAAATGGTGAGTGTCTATCATCGTGCTCAAAATTGGTATCCCTCCAATGGAGAATACCATCCTCCCAAATCAGATTTCTATTTCCATTTCATGGGATTTTGAAATGCAATCTCCTGGAGATCTCCAAATGAATACCACTCATCAATGACCAAGTTGATCCCATAAGGATCCAAATAAGGTGTAGGCAAAAAATTCTCATCAAAATGTGAAGTGCTAATCAAGAAGTATCCATAATAATAATGGAAGATGTCATCCATAATAAGATGTCCTCCATCAACCATCTACCTATCCTTTTATATACATCTAGAAAGGTCATTAGAATGCTCCAATAATGGTAGGGCCCCCAACTTATCACTTCTTAATGACAACATTGCTTGTCTCCATGATGGTGCATCTGCTATCTTAAGATCATGCTCAATGTTGAACACATAGTTCTGCATTGAATTATTTAGGACAATACTCATCCTATCCTCCAAAAATATACACTCGAACCCCAAGAGTTGTGTGTCGCTCAACAATGAATAACCAGGATGACTATTTATCTCCTCCTTGAACAATTCAAGGCTTCTCAGCGCAGTGATAATCTGCTGCTCCAAATCAGCGATGTGCTTTGACCTTAGGTCATACAATGGTACATTCCCACAACTCTCCATAAGATTTATTGAAATGACAGGATATGGAAATATGTGCATACCTTGATAAAGCTTGGGAACATCTTGTACTACTACAAGGTTTCCTTCCTCTGGTGTGATGACTTCTCCAACTACTGATGATGATGGTTGCTCTTCTATGGCTGCATCAGTGCTGGTACAAGTCTCCTCCTCATGCATATCTATAATAGTGCATGGGACTCTAAATGCTAAGAGATCAAGACCACTTTGCAATGGTGCAATGGTTTTTTCTCCTGATGCAAGTGCTCCTACAACAATTGGTGGTGAAGGCCTCTTCTCCTCTGATTTCTCCTTGTCAAACTTCTTGATCAACCTTTGAGTAAAATTTTCATATGCAGTCACTCTTGCATGACTCAAATGGCTAAACTATCAAATGTTTTCTTCACCTTCAAGGTGCAGCACTGCCATATAAAAAACTCCTCTCTCTACTACTAGATGTGGTAGGAAAAATGCATCCAACTTCATTCCCCAAGCTCTTGTTGTACAAGTGGATGACCCATCAAATGTAGGAAATAGAAATATCTGGCTGTAAGGTCTTATTTATTCTTTGAGCTAAATTAACTGTGGGAGAGTTAGATTCTCCTTGAAAGATCTAGGTTGAGACTTATATTCTACAAGGTACTCACTTAGAATCTCATGATTCAAGTGTCCTCCATCTCCATGCCTCTTGTCTTCTTCCTCAAAAGAAAAAAGCATAATGTATTTCTTTGGAGCTCTATGCAATACCAGCTCTCCTTTTTGTTGATAGGAAGTACATGGACCTTACTCATCCTGAAACCCGAGTGTTGTTTCACTTCTTTTCTACATTTTTCTTTACTTGACCTCCTTGGTGAGGTCCCTCTTAGATCTGAAAATAGATGAGATAAAACTCTTTCTTTCCAACATTATGATCTCTTTCTCCTTATTCGTATTCTCTTGATAGCATAATGACTGAGATCCATAGGCTAAGCCAATATTATGCTCTGATACCACTGTAATATTCCCAAATGGGGAAGCAAAAACATATGAAAAAAAAACTGGAAATAGCAATGTAAATAAACACATCAACAATGGAGACCAATCTCGCTCCATAAAATTATGTATAAGTATAACAAATCAATACAAAATAGTGAGGCATAATTCATATGAAATGAAGGATCAAGCCTCCTTATAACAATCACTCCTAAAGATGAACTAATGCTACAATAAAAAATGTCAGAGAGCTACTACAGTGCAATCATATTAAGCATAAATTCAGTTGGAGATCATAAAATGATACAAAAGTAATGATATAGGCCCCAATAGCTACTAAAAATACATATCTGGGCACTAAATCAACTTTCCAAGAGAACCCAAGAGGGTTTTCAGAAAATGCACACAATGTGCCAATGTAAGCTGCAGCCCTAGGGCTGAAGGTATGCTACAACAATATAAATGAGAATATATGCCTGAAGCTAATGTAGAAACCTAAATATCTCCTCCAATAGATCCTCCGGATGAAAGAGTAGCTCCTCCACTGAAGAAATCACCTCCCAAAATAAACACTGAAACCACACCTGCAACTCCTCCCTATATTAACGCAGATCTAGACTAAAAATGCGCTATATGGGATGAATAATCCTTGGCCTAATGCCAAATATGTCAATAAATCTCAAGGGGCTTCTTAATAGGCCTTACAATGGATGAAAACCTTCCTCCATTGCAAAAAAATCTCTAAAGTCACCCAATGTAATTCTCCATTGCTGCACCTTGCAACACAACACAATACTCTGTAGAAAATCCGTTGTACAACAAAGATGTATCTTGGCCTGATGCCAGATAGTGGAAAAGGTAGTGCAATACTCTCCCAAGAGGCCTCTCAAGGAAATATATGGGATTCCCGCTCGGGAACACCCTGTGCTAAACAACACTTCAATCTTAGCTAAATAGTTGAAGAGAGAAACAAGTCTAAACAGACCATATACAAAATAATAATATAAAACATAAGCCCCATATGGCTGTCATCCTCTTCCTTATATAAGTTATGAACTTCCTCACCCTTGGCCCCACTCAATTAGGTCACTGTCTCCATGCAATCAATCTCCCTCAAAAACTGCATTGTCCCGCCATGAATGCCACTCGATAACAATGCTATTAGATTTGGTAAAATTTGACCCAATATTTATGCTCTAACCCCTTTCCACACCTAAGGGTCTTCAATCCATCTTTTATATGACCTACATTCATACTAGGAGTGTATTTTATTCCTACTAAGGATATTTATGGGTCTCCATACCCTCTTATTCCTCTATCTAAGAGAAAAATCAAAATTTAATATTCCAATTAGTTGTGTACTAATTTAGGAATATTACAGTTTTGTTTCAAGTTATCATTTTCCTTTCACAAGTGTCACATCAGTTATTTTTCTTTTGCACCGATGGTCACCGTTGCGGAGATTCTCCTCACCGATTTGGTTTTCTTCCCATTTACTTAGTTTATGCACTCTATTTACCTTATTTCATTCACACTTAGTTATATTTTCACTCAAGCCGGAACTATTTATTAGATCTACTCATTTTTCACACTTTCCTTGGGAAGATCTTCCATTACCTTGGCCAATTTTCACTTTTCCCAGCCGGGAAAACATAATATTAAGGACCAGGCTGAGATCTTAGCCTCTGAAACTATGGGGTGCATAGTACAAATTTTCCCAATTGTGCATGATGTAGTTTAAGGAATTAGTCTGCATCCCTAGCCAATGAGAATGTGTAATGAACAGTATCTCCCAAACCACTACCCAGGTTGAATTGCGCATTACAGATTCTTAGGCTTCAAGCTTTGACCCTGATATCTGGGATTACATAGTGCATAGTTCCCTTAGGCATTAAACCCCACTCTCTAGTGAAAATTGTGCAATAGTTACCATCAGATGCTCAGTTCGCTACTTGCACATGCCTTGAAAGTTTTTTTTTTTTAAACTGATGTTTGCTTTCCATGAATGTCTTTTCTATCCCACAAGTACAACAGTTTTTGAGCACCTCTCTAGAATTCACTATTACAATGGCACCCAAGATAGTTTATTCAAAACAAACCATTTAAAGAAGTACTAGGGAACCAGTTGAGAAAGCTTCGGTTAACTTGCTAATATATGTAGACACTCAGTTGTTTGTATAAAATGAATCAAAATTGACATGGAAGTATATTAAATATACTTTTACAATGTAATTCAAGGTATATTTAGAGGACCAACAAGTCTATCTCAACATCCGTCAGTAAGTACTATACAGGGTTGCATGCAGGTATCCAACCTTCCCATGTGCAGATGTGATCATCTGGGTTATCTAAAACACTGATGAGAAAATTATGACACCAAGAAACACCAATGGAAAGAAGCTTTATACATTTATAGAAGATAATTTTTAGCAGATGTATCATCTTCCTGAGCTAGTAAAGATTGTGGAATCATTATTCTATGGCACCCACAATTATTCAAGCATGGAGGATATTGTGAGAAGTTGGGTGAAGGAACCATCGAATTTTAGACAGACACCCACCCACACATACAAGGAAAATTAACTTAGGAAGGCCTACCAGCTCTTGGTCACTTTAGCTTGCCAAATATATGGCCAACTGAGCACATATACCTTTCTCTATGGGTGGGCTATCTTATTAAACTAGGTGAGGAATTAGGGGAAGTCATTTAATTGGTCAGACCTTTTGGTTCACCAACTAAGATTACATGTTACACAAGCCTAGGATCCTCCCAATGGTGAGAATGAAAGGTTATATATGTCTTCATACTTACTTGATGCAATATGTGCACATAATCAGTTTCCTGGCATGAGCTATATGTGGATACCGAGGGAAACTGTCGTGGATGTTTATTGCAAGTTGATTTCAGACTGCAACCATAGAGGAGTTATGGAGTATCTAACTACTTACTTCATCATCCCACTATACAAGCTTATATTTCAGGAGGAACGAAATTTCATGTTATGAGGAGTGATGGAGGTGATATAAGATATTGCATATTAGTTCACCTTACTAGATGGCACATTGATCAGAGTGTTCAGCAGGAAGAAACCGTCACATATTTTTCCAAGATATGCCATCAAAAAACTTGTCATGCACGAATTACCTTACCATATTTCCATAGGGTTTTCAGCTACATTGCATAGGACAAAGAAAGCATTGTGGGCCATGCTTCCTTTGCAGATCAGATTATATGATATCAGGAATCTCAAAGTTACAGATACCGAAGCCAAAGATACAGTGAAGTTTGAGTTCAACACAAAATATTTCAATCCGTATGATCCAAGTGGAATTTTCAAAGACAATTGTACGTGAATCTACTACAACTAGGTCATTGGGGAATTTCATTGGTCGGAGGAGGAACCATGGAAGAATTTCTACAACTCCTCCATAACCCACAAACCAATTAGTATAGCTGGGACCTCCCAGGCTACTCCACACATGGAAGAAATTATGGAAGAGATAAAAACATAAGAAAACAACCTGAAGGAGGAAGGTTTATGATATTAAAAAGGAGGATAAACATTGGAAGATGAAATCATATCCTATTTTTGAACAAGAAATTTTGAAATAGAATCAAAGAGGAGGCCGAGGAAGCAAAGAGTAGAGTGGAGGAAGAGAGAGAACCAAAGCTTAGAGGAAGAAAAACAAGAATTGAGGGAAGAACGAGAGCTAAGGAGAAGGGAACATGAGGAGGAGGAGAAGCAGGAATAAGAAGGAATTCAAGGTGGCATAGTGGAATGAGCAACACCCATACAGTTTGAAGAGAAGGTACAAGGCCAACTAGCAGCAGAGGGAGTGAGCGAATAGATGCAAGATTAAGAGCTTACTCAACAGATTGAGGATTTGATTGAAGTCAAGGATATGGAGTTGGGATCAAAGCCACAAAATGAATATGTGGACCTGATGCCTAGTGCACCATAGGCCACTGCTCAAACTCCACCACCTCCAACCACAGAGCTAGCCCTGAGCGAGGAAGGGGAGATAATTCCCCTTGAGGATGATGTGGTGATTGAAGTTTAAAATCTATAATTTGATGAACTCCAGAATAATTTTGTACAAGCACAGAGAAATCACTTCCCTTATGATCATGCATCACTTGCATTTATGAGAGAGAGGGTGATATTGGTAGATGCCTACAGGAATCCAAAATCCATTTTCGATGCCAACTTAGCCTTCATAGGTGCAACAAGATATAAAATTAAATATTTTTTGGTTGAGAATAAACAGTTGGAAGAAAATATACAGGATATTAGGTAAGATAATGAACAACTCCATGTAGCAGCACATAATGCACAATCTGCATAGGTCTACCTGGAGGAGATGAGAGTAGTGATACTTGCTGAAGTATCCACACTTGGGGACATTATGCGAGATCTATATGAGGATATTTTTACCATACATAAAGTATTTTTCCACTTACATGAATTGCAACGGTAGAGTAGAGAGTTTGTAAATATCTTTAGGAATTTCTACGCTTCTATCACCACCATGCATGATTGGATAATGTGATATAAGGGGGGACCACTTACCTTGGTCAAGAAGATGAAGTTTTAGGCATAGTTAGAGAAAGGGAGAGTTTATATGTGTTGGGTGTGACCCAACGTGGTCCATTTTTTGTCAAATATTCTTCATTTTGAGGAGTGGAGTGTGTGGTACCGTGAAGTCATATCTACCGTGTGGTGACTAGGGGCTTCGGGGTTGGTCGAAGCCCATCATTTTGTAATGGGTATCAGGGTTATGTGACTGATTTGTTCAACCCATGGTATGTGTAACATGGTTTTTTACTGATGTAAATGATATGTAAGGAGATGTAATGTTGTGTAGAAGTGATGATATTCATAGTTGATGAGAACAAGCTATCGAATTGTCTATTTTTGGGCCTGAAGGGAAGGCTCCATAGCTGAGTGCACGAAGACCTTGGAAGAGTCTGCAACTTAGTGCACATACCACTTGTAGCTATGTGCACAGGTTGAGAATTTGAACGTAATGAAGGATCCATATTTAATAAAGAAAAATAATTTTGGGTATATTTTTTGTTTATATGTGTTGTGTTTACTTTATATCTATCTATGAAAAGTAATTGAATGATTTAGTAATGAATTTTGTATTTTTATGTAGTATGTTTAGGTTAAGTTGAATGTGTTGAAGTAATAAGTTAAAATACACGTCGAAATAGTGATATGCATGTTAGAAGAATAAGTAAGAAATAGAAAAGATAAGTAAAATCTACCTCACATAGTCCCTCAAGGCTTCAAAAACATGGTTCTGCAACCACCCATAGTGACCTCGGGTGAGACTGCGATATGCTTGCAGGTCGTTGCAAAAAGAGCTAGTGTCTGAGGTTTTTGTTGGTGCGAAGTACAAGATGAACCTGGGTCAAGCCCAACCGAGCCAAAAAATGGTTATGTTGTCGAGACTGAGATATGTTTGAGGGACATGTGGAAGTGGAATCCATCAAAGAAGGAAATACAAGATTGGGTAGATCAAAAGGAATGAGAGTTTGTAGTTCAAGAAAACAAAAACCATGATTGATGGCTGAATCCTATTTTCAGAGGTATATTTCACAAAACAACATGAGATACACCTTGCAACGTTTGCTAATGAGCTATATGAATGAATATCAATGTTGACTGAGAACAATACTTTCATTAAGAATCATGAGCCTACTATGTGGAGCCCTGAATTGATACAACGACTCAAAGATACCAATAACAAATCTCAAGAGTTGTTGATTTATGGATTGACAGTTTCCTGGGAGGATTTATCACTAAGTTTTCCATAGATAAGGTTGTATCTTACAATGAAGCTGAGCAAATATTTTTTAAGGGACTGCGAGGTATGTATCCAATTTATTTGAAATTGTGGATTAAAATGCTTTTATGTTAAAAAGGCATGCTATAGATGCAGTCATATTAATATTTGGAGGAAGAGATAAATCTGAGTCGAAGATTGGAATAACATGAAGTGGAAAGCAATACAGAGTAGATCACAAACCGAAGAAATTTATTGAGACTGATTATAGTCCCTTTTTAGGTGAGCCTAAAAGCAAATAAAAAGGAAGTAACCGTGCAGCCCCGCGATATTCCCCTTCCCAACCTGAAGGTGCGCCAAATTTAGGAGTTGGTAATAATTAAATAATATGTGGGTTTCCCCATCCCTTTACTTCCCTTACACCCCATCACCCTCCTCATAGTTCCCATAAACCCCCTTCCCTTAACCTCCCAAGAAACATGGTCGACGATACCAAGCTACCTATATTTAGAGGACTTGGATCAAAGGATCCTAAGCAATTTTGGTTTATAGCTGATGCAGTATGGAAAGAAAGACATATCAATGATGAATATGTAAAGAAGGAACATATCATCACAATGTTGTGTGAAAGATCGTTGGCATGTTAAATGAAGTATTATTCAACTAATCACGTTGCTTCATTGGATGATATAATGAAAGAGTCGATATCAGAATTTAAGAAGCCAATTTCTCAGTCGTAGTGTATTACTGAACTGAAGGAGATCAAACAAATGACTAATGAATCTGTTTGGGAGTTGGATCAAATATTTAATATGTTAATGGGACAAGTTAGCTTTAGCATACCTGTAGAGGAACATAAGGAGTGGTTTATAGCCACATGGATGCCACATATCAGGTTACCTTTGACACAAAAGAAGATATCAACCCAAGCCGAAGCTTTGGAAATTGCAATGAAGTTGGAAGCTTCACAGATAGCAGATACTCCTATAGGAGTATAGAATATTCATAGCCACCTAGAGAATTTGACTTTGGAGCTAAAATATCTCAAGAAATGTAACGAAGTTAGGAAAGAAGTTAGATCAAAAGTGTGGTGTATAAAGTGTAAAGAAGAAGTCCATTCTAAGGAACAATGCCCATGTTTAGAGATTTCTTGGATAGTGGAGAACCTAACCCATTAAATCCGGGATCAAGTATGTGGTGCAATATATGTAGAATTAAAATAAAATCCAACATCTCTCTAAGGAATTCTATCTGTTGCAGAAATATATGTAGACACTAGGGCAATTGTTTTGCAATTTTTGTAAATCAGTGGGACATGATGAGGAAAATTGTCACAGTTATGAATTAATGATGAAGCGCAGCACTGATTCCTACATAATGCAAGTTGAAGGATGTAAAAATGAGGATCAAGGAAAACATGTTGGTCAAGGAGGTTTCCAAGGACGACGACGAGGATGAGGAGGAGGTGCTAGTCGAGGATGCAACTAGATCATATATTACAATTGCGGAGAGACATGAAAATTCGTGAGAGATTGTCAGAATCCTAATACACCCTGTAAGTACTTTAGATATTTTTATCATGTGATATAAGAATGTTTGGTGCTTATGAAGAATATACAGGAGAAAAGAAAATAATAGCCTACACAAAATTTCCAAATGATGATCGTTGAACCAAGAGAAGATGAACCATGCATCAATATTGTAATAAGGAGTGGAGCTACGATGGGAGATAATAAATTAGAATGTAAGAAGCCAATGGAATATACATGGATAAGAAATACCGAAGAAAATTACCCTGGATTCGGAATGCAGAGGGAAAAGGAGACATTCATGGAGGTGAAGCGAAGCTTCATCGTTCCCAGAGCTTCAACATCTAATGCACAACTAAACTTAATACCAAAGAAGGAAAATGCTAAGGTAGCTGCTAGAATTCAAGAATTAAATACAAGTATCTTAATATTGTTCTTACATAGTTTCATGAATTTTTTAAGGAATCAAAAGTCTATCAAAGGAATCCAAGATTTTATAGACTCTTGCACTAATAAGGAAGTACCATGAAGTGATCTACGCACAGTGAAAAATTTACATTGACATAAGAAGAGAACAGGGAGAGATATGAGAGTAACTGTTCAGATCAGGGAATAAGATATGGAACAGGTAATACTATAATAAAGATCGGATGCCAATGTGTTTCCTAAGCAAATTTAATGGGAAGACCAAAGTTAGAATGGTTTCTGATTCAATTGAGGTTGGCCAACCATCAGAAGGTTCTCCTTATGGGAAGGTTAGTTGGAATTGTAGTAGATATTGAAGGATTATTTGTTGTTACAAACTTTGAGGTGATTCAAATTGTATATGATAACAACCCCTATCCATCATTTCTTGGATTTGACTAGGCTTTTGATAATTTGGCGATAATAAATTTGAAGAAGAGACAAATGGTGTTCGAAAAGGACAATTTGAGGGTCATTGTTTCTTTAGACCCATCATAAGGAGTGCACTATACAGAAACTATTTGAGATGACTACTACAACACATATGTTGAAAAAATTTATAAGATGAAAACTAAGCAGGAAGTTTGGATTAATCCCATTGCAAATGGTAGGCTAAGTTGGGAACAAGAAAATGCTTGTACTTTAGATTCTAAGGAAGAACTGGGAAATTGGTAGAATAGGTTACATGAACTATCTACCAGATGATGTGCCAGACTCACAAAATCACTTCGCTACATAACTTCAGAGGTATGTGATCTACCTTATTATTATGGGATAAGAGATGTAAGCATTTTTCCTGACCAATATGAAAAAAAAATGCCAGAAGAACAAAGGTTGTAATATTTGGATGTGGATCTAAGGTCCACACCAGGTAGATGGTGGGGTGATCACAAAAATAATATAGGAAGTTGGGAAAAGTATCGAAGGATGATGTGGGTTATATTTGGGCTAGTATAAACAAGAGTCGAAGTAAAGTATGATGATAAGGTTGACCCCCAGGAGAATATTCCAGAACAACTTGGACAAAAATTCCAGAACAAGAGTGGGTACATGGGTTTATCCACACATTAGAAACAATTTCTATGAATTGGTACCTTGAGAAGGAATTGTGACATGGAAATTTGAACTGGACATATTTGGTTGTAGGATTCATATTAAAATTTAGTTTTGAATATGAATTTCCATGCATAGATTTAGCCCTTCAGAATGTTAGAGAGAAGGCTTTGAGAGCACAACTTCACTAACATGGAAGCAACCAGATTGGACCGCGTAGTTGAAGCAAGTATTGGAGTTATATAATGTGATTGTAGAAGAATATGATGATGATTTGCAAAATATTGATATCCTAGAATCCGAAGGACATTGCAAAGTTTCTAGATGAAAACCTGAAATACTTGATATATAAAGCCCATAAAAACAAATAAGGTGAATATCAAATCAGAGGAAGAGCCAAAATTTTCCATGATTGGAGTTTCTTGGTAGGAAGACATAGTTAGAAAAATGATAGATTTGCTGCATGAGTATCAAGATATCTTCCCCTCAAAGTTTTCTAAATTGAAGGGCATAGTAGGGGACCAAGGAGTTATGAGGATTCCCTTGAAACCTGAAGCAAAGCCAATAAATAAAATACCCTATAGGTTGAATCCAAAATACAAGGAAAAGGTGAAGGAGGAGTTAGAAAAAATGATCAAAGTTTGGATCATAAAGGTTGTCTAAGAGTCTGAATGGGTAAGTCCCATGGTATTTCATGAGAAGAAGACAAAGGGAGAGATCATAATTCGTGTTGACTTGAGAGAACTGAATGATGCATGTCTGCATGACCCCTGACCCACACCATTTACAAATGAAGTGTTGGAAAATGTAGGAGGAAAAGAGGCCTATTAATTCACATATGGCTTTTCAAGTTACCATCAGATCAAAATTGTGCTAGAAGATAGACATAAGACAACTTTCCACAGAGTGGGGATATTACCAGTATACAATGATGCCTCTCTGCTTGAATAATTCTCCTACCATATTTTTTAGAGTTGTAGTTGCAACTTTCAAGGAGTATACACACAAACTTTTGGAAGTTTTCTTTGATGATTGGAAATTATTTGGGCTATTGAAAAAGAATGTTGTGAGATTGAGATTGATGATAGATACATGTAGGAAATAGAAAATATCATTTAATTTGAAGAAGTGTATCTTTTTTATATCGTATGGTATACTATTGGGAAATGTGGTTTGTAAGCAGGGATTAATGGTAGATCCCATGAAGTTCGTAGTTATCGTGAACTTTCCAGTGCCAAAAAAAGTAAGACAACTAGGCACAACACTTGGACACACTGGCTATTACAAGAAGTTTATAAAGGGGTATGTGTAGATAACTTCACCAATGGATAATCTATTGAAGAAATATGTTACTTTTCAATGGGATGAAGAATGTAAAAAGAGCCTCGACATATTGAAAGAAAAGATGTTAACTACACCTATTATGGTTTTCCCAGACTGGAATAAGGAATTTCACGCACATGTTGATGTATCTTGAATAACATTGGGGATAATACTAGCACAACCAGGAGCAGGAGAAATTGATCACCCCATAGATTTTTCAAGGAAAAAAATTTCCACGATGGGAAATAACTATTCTACAACTGAAAGAGAAGGGTTAGATATTGTCTATGCATTATAGAAGTTCAGACATTTTTTTTTTGGGGACCACATTTCAAGATTTTCACTGATCATTCTATGTTGAACTATTTGGTGAATAAGCCTGTTTTAGGAGGAATAATATATCGATGGTTGTTGCTTTTCCAGGAGTACAACTTCGAAGTTATAGTAAAGCCAGGAAGATTGAATTTTGGGCCTGATCATATTGCAAGGATAGAGATAGGAGAAGACCCCACAAGCATCGATGATAACCTTTTCAATGCACAGTTATTTGCAATAAGGGTCACAGATTTATTTCTCGCTTCTTGTACTCTTAGTCCTAAAATGTTTCCATACTCTGACTTAGTAAGATGGGTGTTAGATCATGTGGACATATGAGATAGAATTTGTTTTACCAAAAGCAGAATAGTCATTGGTTCTCTCACGCCTGCAGATTTGAAGGAAATGTATAAATTTCCTGAGCCCCAGAAAATATACGACAACTATTTTGTCCAAGAATTTATGCGAGAAAATGAGCACCCTGTGAATGTGATTAAGGATTGGAGAAATGATCCTAATTGACATAAACGTGATGATAAGGGTATGTAATCAGTAGTTTCTCTTAAAAGCCCTTTCCTGGAAATTGATGCAATGATGTGTTGTCTTTTTGGGTCTTCAAATAAAACCAAGTTTAAGGAAGATTGGATGACCCTCATAGAAGTAGCCTTTGACTGCTATATTCTTGATTGGGTTAATATTTTGTCTGAAAATTTGATTATATGTGTCACTTTCTATAGATAAAATCATAATCTTCTATCCAATATGGTCACTCCTTTTTATATGAGTTCGTTTATCCTAGAAACTGTTTTTTTCTACTGAATTTCCGTCATTCGGACGGAAATGGACCAGAGAAGTAAAAAACCCCATATTTTTAAAATTATAATTCCCTTGGCAATCAAAATACCACTCTCATATGTTTAAGATATGTAATGATATAATGCTCCCAGTTTTTCAAATCTTTTTCAAAAGGAAAATGTCTAGAGTCACCCATGAAGCTAGTAGAAGTGTCAGGTCTATAGGAAGATGGTTTGGTGAATGAGATTTCATATCAAACCATAGGTAATGGGTTGACTAAATTTCTGAAAGAGGTCAAAAATACAATTTGGCCAACTTTTCCTATTTCATGTGGATCATATACTCTCGACAATTTGAAGCATGCATGTGTAATATTCCCAAATGGGAAAAGGAGAAATATATCTCATGAAATGAAATCAGCAGCAAGTATTTAACACATAAAACCATGAGACCAATATGAAGTCACAACATTATGTATTTAGAATAGAAAATCAATACAAATAATGAGGCATAGACCATATACAATGAGGAAACAAGCCTCCCATAAGAAATCACTCTCAAATATGAGTTGTTGTCACAAAACAAAATGCCGCAGAGAAACCATAGCGCAGTCATATTGGGTATAAATACAGATGGAGATGATACAATGATGAAAAAAATACTGATATAGGCCCCAGTATAATCTAAACATATAGATCCAGGCACTAGATCAGCTTCCAAAGACAACCCAAGAGGGTTTCTAGAAAATGCACAGAATGTGCCAATGTAAGTTGCAGCTCTAGGGCTGAAGATACGTTGCAAAAATTTAAATACAAAGATATGGCTGAAGCTAAGGTAGAGAACTACATATCTGCTCCAATATATTCTCCGGATGAAAGAATGGCTCCTCCACTAAAGAAATCACCTCTCAAAACAACCACTGCAACTACCCTTGCAACTCCTCCCTAAAATAATACAGATCTAGACTAAAACTATGTTGTAGGGGATAAATTCTCCTTATCCTATTGCTAAATGTGTCAATAAATCTCAAGGGGCTTCTTTGCAGGCCTCCCAATGGATGTAAACCTTCCTCCACTACAAAACTAGCTTTGAAGACACCCGATCTAATTCTCCATTGCTACACCCTACAACACAGCACAATATCCTACATAAACTACACTGATGAAGAAATTTGTAGCTTGGTATAAAAACCTGAATGTGGAAATTAAGTGCAATTCTCTTCCAAGAGGCCTCTCAAGGAAGGAGGTGGGATTCCCTCTTGGGAACACCCGGTGCTAAAAAACACAACAATCTCAACTAAACAGCTAAGGAATGTAAGAAGTCTAAATAGACCACGTACAAAACAATAATCCAAAACATAGCCCCATATGGCTTGCATCCTCTTCCTTATATATATTATGACCTTCTTTTCCCTTAGCCCCACTCAATTAGGTCATTTCCTCCATGCAATCCATCTCCCTCCAAGGCTACATTATTCCTCATTTAATGTCCACTCCTCCATAACAGCATTGTTGAATTCGTCAAAGTTGACCTATTCAACATGATCCAACCCCTCTTCATACTCAAAGGTGCTTTATTTAGCTGCTTAGAAGGTCTCCTTTCACACTTGAAGTGTTGATATTGCTGCTAAGGAGATCTATGCGCCTCCCCACCCATTTATTCACCTACCTAGTGACAAAATGATCTATAATATTCCATTTAGCTAAAAGCTGAATTTTAGGAATATTATATTCCTCCCCTCCAAAATTTTGCTTGTCCTCAAGCAACTGTAAAAGTGGAGAAAAATTCCTCCCCTCCTCCTCTTGTGGCCTCCTCATCAATATTCCCCACCACTGCTCAAAATAATCTGCAATAAATTTGCCCTCCAATGGTTCCTCCCAAGTATGCAAAACCAAATGGCTCACATCATGAGAAAGTGGAATGTGTAAGTGGAAACCTTCTTACTGTCCAATGGCCTCCTCAAGGTAGGAGTGATGAAAAACATAGGGGATCTCATTTCCAATGAGAGACTCCCATACCCATGCTATCATCCAAATGAAATTAGCCATTCTAGATGGCTCATCAAAGAAATCCTCAACCCTCGGTTCACGCAATGTTTTGGGGTTGTATGGAGAGATTATATTTTTCCACCCATGTTGTTTGTCTCTCCATTTATGATATGTATGGGGCTGCTATTGATTTTGGGCTAAAATATTATCGTCTCCAATAATTTCCAAAGTTACCGCACCAATAAAAACATCCATGAAGTGCCTCTCCCAAGAACTCAGGTTCTCCAAATGGCTCCTCCCACATGAAGACAAGAGATGTAGTGTGGCAATCATGGTTTTCCCATTATTTCTCCTGAAACATGTAACATTTTAAGTATGGAGAATTGTTTTTCAAACAAGCTCCAAAGAGAGAAGAAAAGAGATGTCAATGCCTTAGAAATAAGCCACTTCGATGGGGCAAACTCCAATACATTACATGAATGAACAATTCTTGGATGATACAAATGACAAAACCTAATTTCTATATATAGGAGTCCATGGGGCCACAATGTAATCCTAGCCGACCTAACAATAGTAATTTAAGGGCACAATAATAACAATATGGGGATTACAGGGGTACAACAATAACAATAAGGGGGTTACACTAACAAAAATAAGGGACTATACTAGTAAAATAAGGACCTAACATGCTCCTCTCCTTCAAAAAGGTTTTGTCCTCAACACTTTAGTAGCTACGGGTGCTTTTGTATAAAATTCTCATCCTCCCATGTAGAATCTTCTGTGGGTAAGTTCTTCCATTTGATGAGATACTCTGAAATTGATCGATTCTATAGTTGTCGAGTTCTTGTTTCCATGACTGCTTCAGGTTCCAATATGGTTTTTCTTTCCTCATCAAGTTCTGGAAATATTGTTTTAACTATAAGTTTGTCCCCTATAACTTTTTTTAAGCATGAAACATGGAAAACTAGATGCACTCGTGAAGAAGAAAGAAGCTCCAATTTGTATGCCATAGTACCAATCTTTTGCAAAACCTTGTAAGGACCATAGTATTTTGGTGATAATTTATTATCCTTCTTAGCTTGCTTGAGGGACATTTGCTTATATGGTTGTAGCCGTAAAAATACCCAGTCTCCTACATCAAAACTTCTCTCACTGCGATGTTGATTTGCATGTTGTTTCATTCGATTTTGTGCCAAATTTAGGTTATCCTTTAAGAGTTGAACTTCTTGTTGATGCTTGATGTCATCCTCCACTGCTTTAACCCTAGAATTTTACCTTAAAGAATATGTGATGGATGGTGGATGATATCCATAAAGTGTTATAAATGGGGTCATTTTTTCTGCAGCATGGAAGGAAGTGTTATACCACCATTTAGCTAGAGGTAACCACTTGACCCATTGTGCTTGCTTATCAGATACAAAGCAATGAATATATCCTTCCAAAAATTTATTCACTATCTCTATTTGACCATCGGATTGAGGATGATAAGATGATCTATGAGCTAGTTGAGTACCCTAACAAGAAAATAATTCCGTCCAAAATTTTCCTGTAAAAATGGGATCTCTGTCACTTACAATAATCTTCGGGTTTCCATGTAGATTTTGAATTGTTTCCATAAATTCAATAGCAACTCTACTTGCTTCAAATGGATGAGATAATGCAAAAAAGTGTGCATAATTGGTAAGTCTATCAACTACCACCATGATGACACTCCTTCCTTTGAAATTAGGTAAACCTATGATAAAATCCATTGAAATCTCCTCCCAACATTGACCTGGAATGGATAAAGGTTGTAGAAGACCCAGGGTCTTAATTTTCTCCACTTTATTTTTCTAGAAAACCAAACATTCCGCCACAAAATTTTGAATATCGGATTTAAGGCCATCCCAAAAAATTATTTCGTCACCATGTGGTAAGTTTTTAAAAATCTCAAGTCTCCTCCTAAAGGAGAAGTGTGAAAGTTCAAAAGAATCTCTTGTTCTAGAAGGGAATTATTGCAAATAAATAAGCGATCTGTGTACCATAAGGAATCATTTTTTCAACTAAATGTATTATATGTACTAGGATCTTGCTACAAATTTTGAATGAGAGTCCACACTTCTTCTTCCTTCTTCCATTCATCCCTTGCTTCGGTTATCCAATCTGGTTGGATAATTGAAATGGCACAAAGCAATGCTTCCACCTCTTCATCCTTTCTTGAGAGTGCATCTGCAACAACATTTAACTTCCCTTTTTTGTAGATGATTTCAAAGTCATAACCCAACATCTTTGTGACCCATTTTTTTTTCTCTTTTGAAGATATTTTTTGTTCCAAAAAGTGTTTAAGAATATCATGATCAGTTTTTACCTTGAAGTGTCTTCCCATTTAGGTAAGGTCTCCATTTATTTAGTGCATGCAGTATTACCAACATCTAATTCTCATAAATAGCCTTTTGTAAATACTTTCCTTTGATTGAACTACTTTGAAAAGCAATGTGTCTTCCTTCTTGCATTAAAACAACACCAATTCCATTTCCTGAGGCATCGCATTCCACAATAAAGGTTTTTGTGACGTCTGGTGTAGCTAAGACTGGTGTTAGGCACATCGCCTCTTTAAGATGTTCAAAGGCCTTAGTTGCTTCAGGAGTCCATGAAAATGCATCTTTCTTCAATAATGTTGTTATAGGTGCTGCTATTCTCCCATAATTCTTAACAAACTTGCGATAATACCCTGTTAACTCAAGAAATCCATGCAACTGCTTTATGGTTGTGGGGACTTTCCATTCCTTAATGGCTTTAATTTTGTTAGGGTCTTCCTTAACACCCTCATGAGATACAATATGACCCAAATATTCCACCTCTTGTACTCCAAAGTAAAATTTGGATGTTTTTGCATATAATTGTTTCTCCTACAACAGTTTGAGCACCTTGTCAACATGTATAACATGATCCTTCGAAGACCTGTTTTAGATTAGTATATCATCAAAACATACTAGCACAAATTTTCTAAAGAATGGTTTGAAAATGGAATTCATAAACCCTTGAAATGTAGAAGGTGCATTGGTAAGGCCAAAAGGCATGACCAAAAATTCATAATGACCCTCATGAGTTCGAAATGCTATTTTCAGAATATCTTCAGTCTTCACTCTAATTTGATGATATCCTAAATGAAGATCCAAATTGGTAAAATAAATTGCTCCATGTAATTCATTGAATAATTAATCAATCACAGGAATGGGAAATTTATCTTTAATAGTCAGCTTATTAAGCTCCCTATAATCCAGCCACCTACACCATGATCCATCTTTCTTGTGCACCAATACTACTGGAGCAGAGAAAGAACTTTGACTAGGTTGAATTATTCCTGCCTCTAACATTTCTGCAATCGCTCTTTTGGACATAAGGATATCTATAAGGCCTGATGTTTGGAGGAACACTTCCTGGAATCAAATGAATAGCATGATCATGATCACGAATAGGTGGGAGTCCTTTGGGAGTATCAAACGCCTTGGAATGATTGTCCAAGAAATTTTGGAGATATGGAGAAATAGATGATTTTGATGTTGGAACTTCTAGTGAGCATAATTGTGCAATTATGCCCCGTTTTTATTTCTTAAGAAGCTTTGTCATGAAATTAGAGCTTATTATCTTTCATGGCTTCCCTCGGATACCCCGTAATTCGATTTCCTTTCCTTCCAAAAAAAAATTCAAGAAAAGTTCTTGAAAATTAAAAGCTACCATCCCCAAAGATTGTAACCATTGTACTCCTAGTACAACATCAGCACCTCCCATTGGGATGGAAAGCATTGGACTATTCAATACATATTCCCCCATGGATAGCTTGATATTATGGCATTTTATAGAGAAATTTATAGTTCCTCCATTTGAAAACATCACTTGACATTCTGGTGCTGGGTATAGGAAACAATTCAATTCCTTGGCTACCTTACAATGAATAAAATTATGGGTACTACCCAAATCAATCAACACTATACCTTTTTCTTCTTGATATGTCCTTATATCTTGAGAGTTTGAGGAGTGGTAATTCCTTCCAATGCATTACATGATATGGTCGAACTCATTTCTTCTTCTTCTAGGGTTTCTTCCTAGTGTATATCCTTTACTTTTGAAGTTTCTTCTTCATTTTATTCTTCCTCTTCATAATCTATGTAAAATAATTTATTCTCAGTGCACTTATGACCTTTAATGTATTTTCTATCACAACTGTAGCAAAGCCCCTTTGTGCATTTTTCTTCCAGTTTTTGTGGTGTCAACCTTGTAGGATGTGGAAGTCTAGGAGTAGCAACACTTCCATATTTATAGATGTGAGTGGTAGGCTTCCTTGTCGCCATAATTTTACATTCAATTTTTCTTGCCAACCTGAATGCCTTCTCCAATGAATCAGGTTCCCAAATGCAAAATTCATGTTCGATGTTATCCTTTAAAGTCCCTATGAAGACATCAATCCTTTGTTCCTCTAAAATATTGGTTACCCTTATATTGAATTTTTGGAAGTCCTCAATGTGCTCCGCCATTGAACCCTTTTTTTTTATATTTATCAATTGGATAAAGAAGGTGTTGCTATTTGTATCCTCATAACGTGCTATCATTTCCTCCATAAAAATTGACCAAGTGACAATTTTTTTACGGGAGCAAAGCCATCAATACCATAGAAATATATTTTTTTCTAAATTTGAAGTTGCAATGCGTACCTTTTGTGTGTTTTGCACATTATTGATATCAAAATATTGTTCCATCTGTAGTATCCATGTTACAGGGTCCTTTCCATCAAACTTCCTCATATCCATATTTGGAATATGGTGGTTCTTCCATCCAACATTATAGTTTATGAAATCACAATTAACATTTATTTTGTTCTCATCATGAGTTTCCTCTAGTATCTTTTCGCCATTAGGAAACATTTCTTGTATCAACTTTTCCAAACCTTCGATGTCTACTCTTAGATCATTCTTCATGTTTTCCATGTTTTCTTTCATTTTTTCATCGAACTTAGCTTCCATGTCATCCATATTAGCTTCCATGCCATCCATATTAGCTTCCAAACCATTCATCTTAGCTTCCACACCTTTATTCAAACCATCCATCTTAGTTTCCATGCTTTTCTTCAAAACTTCCATTCATTTGTTTTTGCTCTTTGCGATAGCGAAATTTGGTGCACTTGATCTTGTAATTTTGATATCTCATGTTGTGTTTCTTCGTCTTCATGAGTCGTAGTAGAGCCTTCTAAAGGCCTAATTGGTGTTGAATTATTTTTAGGGGGAATTTTAGAACCCAATACTAATATATATTCTTCAATATTCCCTTGGAATAAATTAAAACTAAATTTTTTCAAACGAGACTTATGTAATTCGAAAAAATACACACCTTTTTCTTTCTTTTGAGGAGCTTGATATTGAAATTGAATTATCTCTGTGATTTCGATCCTAAATATCTAAAATTTGGTCCTATGGTAGCCCTATGAATCATATTTCTAATGCCACAGGTCTGACCTGATTTGGATTCTTCAAGGAAAAGTTATGTCCAATCTCCCACAATGACCTAATTATGGACTAGTTCAATAGAGCGAACTTGTATGACTTGCCACATCTCACTTTTTTCTCCTTTGGATATGAGATTGATAAAAATGAAACTATGGTTCAATTTACTTCCATCCAAGTTTTACAGAATTTCATTCTGATTCTCTGAGAGAGAGTTATGAAGATTTTCCCACGATCACCACTTTGAGATGAAATTCGGGAGCCTGAAAAAGACCTAAATTCCACAAGTCATATCCCCTAAACTACTTCGAACCAAGCTCTGAAATTTTGCAAAAATGTTCCTCGGGATTTTAGATTCACACTATAATAATTTCAGCTTCTCAACCTTCGTAGCCAAAATGTTATAGCGAAAATTCCACGATGACTTGTTTGGTGTAGCGAAACCCTAGAATCCAAAGTTTTGATACCAAATGTTGTGAAACTAGCTCCAAAAAGAGAAGAAAAGAGATATCAACGCCTTAGAAATAAGCCACTTCAAGGGGGAAAAATCCAATACATTACATGAATGAACAATTCTTGGATGATACAAATGAAAAAACCTCCTTTCTATATATAGGAGTCCATGGGGCCACAATGTAATCCTAGTGGGGCCACAATGTAATCCTGGCCAACCTAAAAATAACAATTTAAGGGCACAATAATAATTGTATGGGGGTTAC
Source organism: Pinus albicaulis (assembly GCA_034641835.2). NCBI lineage: Eukaryota > Viridiplantae > Streptophyta > Pinopsida > Pinales > Pinaceae > Pinus > Pinus albicaulis. The sequence goes on from CM076584.1 coordinate 851,679,016, forward strand.
AGGGATACAAAAATAAAAATAAGGGGGTTACACTAACAACAATAAGGGACTATGCTAGTAATATAAGGACCTAACAGAATCATACTCCCAATGGGCACCTCCAACTCTTGTGCCATCCTCCCAACAAAGCTTCCCATAAGAACAAGAACATCATCAATATATGGAAGAAAAAACAAATAAAAAAAAATTGTCATATGAGAACTAGGAGGTGGATAATAGTTCCACATGTGGAACCAGCGCAATGCATTCCATGCCTGCCTAAAAAAAAAGTATAAATAGTGTCTTTTCAGCCATTTGTTTGCTGCCACAATCATCCTACAATACGGGATCATAAAAGTAAAATGTGGTGCCAATGGTGCACACCAAGAATCATGTGGCATCTCCCACCAACCACCAATGGAATGGCCAACATCAATGGTGCAAATGGCCTCAAGTACATCACAATGCAATATAAAAGAAGAAATGATACTCCTTAGTACAATATGATACTCACAAAAAGTAAAGGAGTACAAATCATAATGCATAAATGTACCTCCTTGTTGCACTAAAAATTGTCATCCTGACATTCTGCTATGTGTATGAGCTCATTATCAGTCATACTTCCTCCTTTGCAAGTCTAGAAAGAATCTTGTGGTGGCAGAACTGCTCTTTTGAGGTTCATGTATCCCTTACCTTATGGAGCTAACCCCTTGATGTGAGGAGCTTATCCCTTTGAAAGAGGATTCTATCCCTTCATAGTTGGAACTGAAACCTTCTCTTTTCCACTATAAAAAGAGGCATTGGGTAGCCTCAAAGGGAGTTCAAGCTTTAGAATTATTTGAGATTAAGTGTTGTTGGGATTCAGACTCATTTAACTAAGATTTTTGTGAGGAGAGATCACATACCTCTATCTGTCTCAGTTGGAAGAGTGCAAGGCTTGTCAGAGTAGAGGAGATTCCTGCTTCATACCCTAGGAAGGCCTGTTCAACATCAAGGCTAAGGTTGTAAGGTTTTCCTTCTTTCAGAGTTAATACAAATGAATTAATTTTTCTCAATAAGTTGTTAGTTGACTGTTTATTTCATGGATTCCTTGATCACCATGATAAGCATGACTTATGATGTTCACTATACAGGTGCTATTTAATGTTTTCTTGTTTGTGACTGCAGGTTTATGAAGATAACTCCTTCAAGTGCATGAGGGATAACAACTTCGAACAAGCATTGGATCTACGGTAAGTTTTTAACACCTTTATAGTGTTTTTTGTAAATCACATATGTTTAGAGAAGGATAGGTTTATTTGGCTATTTGTTGCTAGATTACCTTTTGGTACTAGGGAGATCGATCTTGTCTGCAAGATTGATTAATCCACCCAACAAATTGGCGACTCTGTTGGGGAAAGAAACTTGTTTTTTTTTGTTCTCTTTTATTTTGATTTGAGGAAAAGTTTTTCCTGGTTTTTTATTGATATATGTCTGCCTGAGTAGCTTAGGTTTTCTCTGTTTTTGAAAATTTTGAAATATTTTATGTTTTTCTTGAACTTTTCTTGGGACCGTACTTTGTTCTTCTGCACAGTGCGGGCAGTTTCACAATTTCCTTAAGTAAACAGTGTGGGAACGCACTTGTTACTTCTAGGAGATGCAGACCCTGTTAAAATTCTGAAAAAAATCCATATTTTTTTTCAGTTTATCTTTAATTTGTTTTAGAGTTTTTAGTATCTGCCCAGATTGATGTTGTTTTTGTCAAAAGCCTCTTGTGAATGAATTCCAGCAGTATTTATGTTTTTGATGATTTTCTAGAAGTTTTTCAAGTTGGATTGCTTTTCGTTTGGTCTATGTAGTGATTCAAAGCATTGGAAGTTTGAAATACCTCAGATTACATTGGTATTTTTGCCTTCTTGCTGAGTCTGACCTAATTGTGAAATCCATCCTTTATTGAGAAATAGATTTATTTGTTTCTTTGCAAATCTTCGAAAAGACTTGGTTATAGGTTTTGAATTTCATTTTTATAAAAGAAAACATATATGGATGTTTTTTGATTTGTTTGTTATTATGGACAAATAGATCCTTAGTTTACTGAACAAATAAGTAAAACATTCTTCAAAAAATATTAAAGCTTTTATTCAATTAGATTTTTAAAGTTTGTAGATCTCAAAATTAGTTTTGTAGTTTTGAGTGCTTTTAAAATTTGTAGATTTCTTTTGAAGGAAAGTTGTTTTTGTAGTTTTAAGTTTTGAAAGTGAAAGGATTTTAGTGTGAGCATTAATAATTTGTCTCGTTTTGAGTTGTTGTTGAAAAGACAAAAATATTTTCTTCCATTTATTATTTATGTCCAAAGAAAGAATTGTCTCTTAAAAGAATTGCATTCTCAAACTCTTTCTTTAGCTATAATTTCATTGAAAGAAAACGAATTGATTATCATTTTTTAGGTGCAATTTTAGTGTTTTTGGAAGTTGAGTCTTCACACCATAAAAGTTTCATTTCCATACCTATTGACTTAAAGAACAACCCATAAAAGTAACGCTTATTAAAAATTCATCTAGTAATCTTTTTATTTCTAGGGCTCTTATCACCAACATAGCTTAGGCTAGTATCTTGGAGTAGCGAGTAATTAACTCTCCAAGATAGTAAAAATAAACAGGTAGATAAATCTTGTGGTAGGAAATAAATCCAATTGTAATTGGTACAATCTGGGAAGCTTCTCTTAAAGGAGTTAATCACGAGATCATGTCCGAACCTTTGAGACAATCAATTATGTTTCATTGGGAAAGATAGAAGATTCTGCACACATTACAAACGGTAAACCTCAAATTAACCATTGTCGAGGAGCCTGGGGTCACTTTTAGGTAAACCTCAGATTGACCATGTCGAGGAGCCTTCAAGGGGATTGAGCTTTGTTACTCTGCCCTTATGCGTGCGATCGGATAGTAGACTGTTCCCCCAGTTGTATTTGTTACTGTTGGTAGCCTTAGTGTCCATAAGCTTAATATTATTTCCTAAGGTGATGATGAAGGAAAGATCTCACTGTACCTAGAGTAGACGTCGACTAGACTCACTTGGAATATCTGGGGGGTTCTCTTCACTTGAGATGGTTTTGTGAAGAAACTTGTGCTAGTCTATTTCATTAAGCAGGTTGTCGGGGTAGCTATTCCAACCTCCCTTTCTGTATTAAATTTATACTAAGTTGGATTTCATCACCAACTAGTTTTTTAGTATGGGAAGTTACTATTTGTGTGTGGTTTGAACTCTTAGATTTTTAGGCGTGTGATTCAGCTGTTTGTTTCTTTAGAGACTTTAGGTGTTTTTATTGAAATTTTCTTTGTTTTCGTGTGATTGGTTAGCATTTAATCATGGAATAATTACCGATAAAATCCCAGAGACTTCAAGGGAAGCCCCCTAAATATACACAAAGTCATCTTGAAAGGCTGCGTGCTCTAGTATAATCTAGTAGCAGTAGAATTAGATCAACAGAAATTGGAAGTTCATCTATAGTTGTTCATCTTGATCATCAAATACCCACGACAGAATGTATTCAAGAACCGATTTCCGTTTCTGAAGTTACTGGTAGTATTTCTCCTTCTAGTGAACTAGCTAACGAACTTGAAATTTCCAAACCTAACACTGAACCTTCTGTTTTGGAAACTTCCTCAGGATTTATTACACCAACTTCTAGTGATCCTAGTTCACCTAGGGTAAGAAATATTGTTACTGAAGATCTTCCATCTGGCCTCATTTCTATTGAAGAGCTTACTAATCCAGAAGAAGAGTTATATCTTCTCGAATCCCCTCGATATTTAAATATTAGAGAGCATGAATCTATTTTCTACAGCCCTATTCGGAGTGACGCTTGGTATCTATCTTTTACAAATTTTTTAGAAAACCCAGGTCTTGCTTTTTGTCCACCTCGAATTCCATTTCATCCTATGCCAAAATTTACTATCCTTCATCCATTATGGTAGGAGAGTCATCTATGTTTTCCCAGACACCAAAATCATTTTTACATGGTGGTCCCTTTGTTCCTTCGGGATATCAAGCTTTGTCTGGTACTTTCTCTGGAGCAGCTCCTCAACCAATTGAACACATATTATCATCTGGTCTTAATGGAATTAAAACTGAAACGTCGAACACAGAGAAAATATTTATGATGTCTGGTAATATTCTGAATCCTCAACCTCAAGGCAGTCAGTTACCGCCTGGAGGACAATTTCAGGGAAACCAATTACCACTTGGGGGGCAACCACAGGGTAGTCAATTACCGCCTGGGGGGAAACCTTCAGGCAGTTAGCTACTGCCTGGGGGGCAACCTCAAGGTAACCTTTTCCCAGGACAAACTGTGGCATCATGTTATTTTGGAGAACAACCTCAAGGATAGTACATACCTCAAGGTTATCAACCTTTAGGATAGTACATACCCCAAGGTCAACCCCAAACTCAATATGTTCCTCAAGGTCCTTATCAACCTCAGCTTCAGTACATGCCTCAGGGTTATCAACCTCAAGGTCAGTACCCAGTTCAAGGTTTCCAACTGCCTTCTGGTCAATCATTTGTACAAGGAGCCGGAAATTTACCACTTACTTATCAACCCTATGTTCAACCAGGCTATGGTTCTTATGTTCAACCTTATACGAGACAATACCCCGGAATGAATATAGTGTGGGATCCATCCCAATATCAACAGCCTATGCAGCCTAATGTGTAGTTTTCTTCTCAACCTGGACAGCCTTTGGTTTCTGGTCCAACCCAGCAACCTGTCCAGCCTACTATTCAAACTCCTGCACCTGGTTCTGTTCAGCATTCTGGGCCTAGTACACCTCAGACTCCACCTCAAACTATGGCAACTGATGCAACATTTGTTCAACCTATAACACCTATTTCTGAAGTATCTGTAGCTCTGAGTTCTTCTATCCCTACATCTGTGCAAATCCCTCAAGTCTCTGTACCCCAGTCAGGACCTTCATTTCAGACTTCGGTCCAGATACCTGCGGGACAAGCTAGTACAAGTACGGTTGTCACAAGTCAACTGCAATTCATGTATCAACCATACCATGGATAGCCTAAATTTAGTATCGTTTCACAAAATCCAGCTTATCAGTATCAACCATACCCTAGCTATACTTATCAACAGCCTAAACAACCCCATTTTGGTCCGGTTAATCCTGGTTACCCGGGAGGTTACACAATTCCTAATGCAAATCCGATTCCCAGTTATCCTGGGTATCCTCCTCCTAGAATTTCTTTGGCTACTCAAGGTTTTTGTGACCCTAACCGTCAGTTACCATTTATTGCAACTTTGGATTTACCTGATTTGACACACCTTACGAATGATCCAATTTTCTATTATCCGTAGTGGCCACCAATGTCGCATAAGTTGCCTAGTGATATACCAAAATTCGAGGGTAAGTTAGGAGAGGATCCATCAAATCATGTTATGAATTATCACCTCTGGTGTGCATCTAATTCAATAATTTATAATTCAATTCACTTATGTCTTTTCTAAAGAAATCTTATTGGTCTTGTCGCCAAATGGTACATTGAGCTACCACTAGGCTCTTTTAATAATTTCATTTAGTTAGCAACTGCCTTCTTGACTCATTTTCAGTTGCCTTTCAGATATGAAAATGGCACGAAACTATTGACTTCACTAAAGCAATCCATGTCCACATATATTTCTGATCATATTCATGAATGGCGACGTAGAAGGCGTTTGGTGAAAGTTTACATTCCAGATCAAATTTTGGCGGAATGGTTTGTTAAATAATTATTACCCAAAATCACTGAGGATGTAGCTAAGGCTGGAGTTGTTACTGAGGAGAAAGTCATTGCTCAAGCTCAGTACCTTGAACTCATCTATACGTAGTCAAGTACTTTACATGAAAAAATTCCCGATCTTCCAAAACAAGGTCAAATAACTGCAGCTGCTTCAGGGTCTCATGCCACTGATGGTATGATTGGTACAGTAAATACTAAAAGCAAGAAGAAATCTTCAAAGAATTCTTCTCCTATTATAAATTTACTTGATTCCCCGAAAGGAGAGTCTTCCCCTGAAATTTCTGCTGACATTCATATCGTAGAGACATCTACGTCCAAATCTAAATCTGGCGGTAAAAAGAAAGGGAAGAATAAAAACAAAAAGGATTCAAAATAGAAAACTGATAAAAACGAATCCAATGATGAAAAATGCAAGCCTCGCTATCCTTGTTACACTTGCGACGAGGATCATTTTACTAAAGAATGCCCACATCAAGTAGAGGTTTCGAAATTTGTTAAAGGTTCACAACAACCTGCTATCTTGAAGGATCCTTTCCCCACTCAAGATAGTAAGATGATTGGTTCTACCTCGAATGCCTCAGAAGAACCTATTCTGATGATGTCTCATGTTAGGATTGCGACGCGGTCGCAAGATTATGGTAGTAAGAATCCTGTTGATGGTAAAGAAGCAGAATCTTCTAATGCAAACACATCAACTACACCTCCTCCTATTTCTGGTCCACTACAAATCAAGAAACCCAATCCAAAATTAATAATCAAACTGCCTGCTAAAGGTGTTCTTCATAAATAAACTTTCAATCCACATGCAAGAGCTGCTCAAAATTACAACATTGTTGAGGACTTAGCTATTTCCCCTTCAGCAATGTCAGCTTTGGAAGTGCTGCAATCATGCCCAGCACAACATAAATTACTTTTTTCTGCCATAGGAGTTGTCGATATTCAGGACTCGAACCTAATAATATTCAATTTAGAGAATAGTACACCTCACCTACCTCATCAAATGGCTTTCCAAATTCCAGTATTAGTAAAAAATAGACCGATCTTTCGGACTGTGATTGATGAGGGAGTTTCAACGTGTATTATGTTGATCCAGTGTTGGAAATCACTTGGTTCTCCTACACTCAATCAGTCTCCGACAATTATAAAGGCTTTTGATGGCTGAGGTTTCCACCCTTTTGGTATTTTGCAGGATTTACCCATAGGGTCGAAGGTAAAACTGTAAATATAGATGTGGAAGTGGTTGATGCCCCTCTAGATTACAACCTTCTCTTGGGTCGTAGTTGGTCTTATGCTATGACTATTGTTGTTTCTTCGGTCTTTCGGCTTATAAAATTTCCACATCAAGGAAGGATCGTTACGATAGATCAGTTAACTTATTTTTCTTCTGATCCAGCCTCTACAGAAACAATCCAGCACGTAGGTAAAGTGGCTATCCCTTACAAGGATGTTGGAGTAGGTTTGATTAAAGATTCTGGTTTACTAGGAAATTTTTCCTTTCCTCCTCCTAACGTATCACCTTCTATCGCAACTATTCATATGATTTTGTCAGATGCTATTATGTTTGATGATCCTTGGATCGTACCTTCCGACTCCGAGTTAGATTCATTTGATGGCATGATTCCTTTGAGTCCATTTGAAATTGTATATCAGGCTGTACAGTCACTTTCCAACCCTTCTTCAACCGAAACTAATCCAATGAATGGGATCCATGAGGAATCATTTTCTATATCTAGTCCAGCCACAATGACATTTCTCGATCTTGTTCATACTGATGAGCAGATTCGTGAACTTTTGTTTGTTGATAATTTACCATGGGAAGATCTACATCATCGATCTTCATTTTTACTTGAGCTGGATCATTTTGAAGATGATTTCGCTTCTATTTTTATTGCTGAATATGTCAAAGAACTGCATAATCCATCGTGAAATCCTAATTCTGAGTTAAATTTGGAAAATATCTCTTGAACGATTCCAATTGACATTTCACTAAAGCCAGGAATAATTGAAAACATTCATATAGGTGCTTGCTATACGGAAGATGAAATTAAAACTTATAAAGTCCTATTTCAAGAATTTTGTGATGTGTTTTCCTGGTCATATGAAGAAATGCCAAGAATCAATCCGTCAATTGTCGTACATGAAATCAAGACTTACCCGAATGCCAAACCTATCTGTCAACTTTTACGTCAAATACATCCTAGAAAAGCTGCTGCTATCAAAGCCGAAGTTGAAAAATTACTTTGTGTAGGTTTCATTTATCCAATTCCTTTAACGGATTGGGTATCGAATATTGTTCCCGTTAACAAAAAACAAGGAACAATAAGAGTATGTATCGATATAGGGATATTAATTGAGCTTGTCCTAAAGACAATTATCCAACCCCCTATATCGATCAAATAATTGATGATTGTGCTGGTAGTGAAATGTTCTCCTTTATGGATGGTTTTTCCGATTACAATCAAATAAACATACTCCTTGCTGATCAGCCAAAAACAACTTTCAATTGTCCATGGGAGACATTTGCTTATTGCAAACTACCATTTGGATTGAAGAATGCTAGGGAAAATTTTCAAAGGGCTATGTCTTACACATTTCATGACATTAAGCACATTGTGAGCCTTATCTCGACGATTTACCTGCTCATTCATCGCGTAGGGCCGACCATCTCACTCATTTACGAGCAATATTTATGAGATGTAGGCATTATCGAATTCGGATGAATCCACACAAATGTGTTTTCTGTGTAGAATCGGGTCGCTTACTAGGATTTGTTGTTTCAAAAGAAGGCATTTGCATTGATCCGTCGAAGGTCGAAGCTATTGTCAATCTACCTCCTCCTTTGACTCTATGCCAACTCCAAAGTTTACAGGGGACAGCAAAATTTTTACGTTGGTTCATTCCTAACTACGCCAAGCTAACAAAAGGTTTTACCAGGTTGTTAAAATAGAAAATTCCATTCTTTTGGGATGAGATTGCTGATCGATCTTTTGAGGCACTCAAACACGCGTTGACCCATGCACCGTTATTGCATCCTCCCAATTACAACCAGAACTATTTTTTGTACCTCGCCGCCTCTCATTCCACCATTGGGATGGTTTTAGTTCAGGAAGACGAATTCAAAAATGAACATGTGATTTACTATCTTAGTCGAAATCTGCATCCGACTGACATCAAATACACACATGTGGAGAAATTGGCCTTGGCAGCTGTTCAAGCTGTCCAAATACTTCGACACTACATCTTATTATGCAAAACCACAGTAATTTATTACTGTAACCCTATGATGTACATTTTAACCAAAAAATTTCTAGGTGCAAGTATTCCAAATGGATAGTTATCCTGTAGGAATTTGACTTGGAATTTGAAAAATCCAAGGCAAAGAAATCTTTGGTTTTTGCTAAACTGATGTGTGATTTCCCCTCTACTGATACTGAAACTGTGGCGGAGCAGCCCATTATGGACGAATCCTTGTTTCTTATCAGTGCTCTTGATCCATGGTATGGGGATATTATCTTTTATCTCCAAACCAAATATTTTCGGCCTGAATCTCACAATCTTAGCGACAGAAAATATGTTTCCAATCCCAACAATACAATATTATTGGTGATATACTCTATCGTCGTGGAGCGGATTCTATTTTCTGATGCTCTCTTACTCATGAAGAAGCTGAGAAGGTTTTAAATGACTGCCATTCTGGAGCATGTGGCGGTCATATGTTTGGGTATGCCAAAACCCAAAAGATATTGCGCACTGGTTATTTCTAGCCATCGTTATTCAGAGATTGTATCTATGCAGTCTGGAAATGCCACAATTTTCACGTTTGATCGTAAAATGCGTGCACCACCCGCTCCTCTTCACCCTATAATTTTTTTCGGTCCTTTCGCAAAGTGGGGTATTTACTTTATTACATGTAACCCTCACTCGGCCAGGGGGCATGCGTATATTATCTTAGCAGTAGATTATTTTACTAAGTGGGTCGAGGTGATGCCTACATTTTCGGCAAACAACAAGACTACTGCAACTTTCGTATTCAATCATATAATTGCTAGATTCGGTGTTACCCAAGCCATTATTACAGATCATGGAAATCATTTTCAAAATATCATGATGACTGAACTGACATATCAACTTGAACTGCGCCATGATAGTTCCACTCCATATTATCCGCAAGCTAATGGTCTGGTTGAAGCTATCAATAAATTTTTAGTCACTATGATCAGACGAATTATTGGCATTCATAAGTCGAATTCGCATTCCATGTTATTTTCAGCACTTTGGACATATCGGACCTCAATAAAAACATCTACTGGTTTCACTCCCTTTCAACTAGTTTACAATTTGGAAGCTATGTTGCTGATTGAATGCAAAATTTTGTCATTGAAATTAGCCATAGAATTACTCCCAGCTATGTCTTAAGAGGAGAAACGTTTTTTGTACTTGGCTCAGCTAGATGAGAATCAACAAAATGCTACAATAGAAAATGAGGCTCATGTCAAACGAATAAAAGCTCAGTATGATAGAAGTGCTACCCCTCGTAATTTTTCAGAAGGAGACCTAATCTTAGTGCACGATCAAGCCAACAATAAACTAGGAGTTGTAAAATTTGTGCCCATGTGGCATGGTCCTTTCATTGTTAAGCGAAAGCTAGCAAAAGGAGCCTATGAGCTAATAGATTTCGACGGTGTCTCTTTAGATAAAACCAGAAATGGGCTTTATTTGAAGAGATATTATGCTTAAATTTGGTGTGGAGATTTATTAGATTAGATTTATTTACTGCTGGTGTGTCTTAGATTAGAAAAGCGTGCCTAGTTTAGAGTGTATTTTTTATCACTATTCCTACTTATCTGAGTTTTACTCTTGATATTGCAGATGTTGACGTCTCTTCAAACCTACATTATTTTTGCTTATGGTGCTTGTCGTAGTACACGAAACATTTCTTCTACAGCTTGGGTTATCTATTCACCCTCTGACGAGTTAGGATCCATGCATGGGGTAAGCCTCGATCAAACAATGAATAACATTGCAGAGTATAGCACAGTGATTGAGTTATTATCTGAATCCATATCGTTTGGAATTCAGAGTTTTATTGTTAGGTTGGATTCTAAACTTTTTGTATCAGAACTTAACAGGGTTTATGTCATTAGAAATCCAGTGTTATTACTGTTATTTTTAAGAGTTCATCTCTTGGAACGTGAATTTGATTACATTGAATATCATCATATCTCGAGACATTTAAATACATTAGCAAATGCAGTTGCTTCTAGTATGATAAATCGACGTTTACAAGAATCAAAGCAGTAATTTAAACGACATTCAATAACATATACACAGATAGCCGGTAAATAGTGATATATCATAGTATAGAAGTGTTTCAAAAAATATACATCGTCTTCGATCATAGCTTGGAAACACCTCATGATCGACAAAAATGATAATACAAAAGGTGAAAAATATGAGTCTACAAAACGATCATCCTATCACTAATGATGATCATGATAAGAGACCACTGCCTGGGCCACCTTACATAGGAACCTCCTAAAAGGTCCTAGGACACCAATCACATATCTCTGTAATCTGAACGGAATATCATCTATGTTGGTCTCTAGAATATCTAGAGTCAGGCGCTCTAGGTGATGCTCTAAATCAGATAGGATATCAGCTGATTGGCCCTCTAGGGCTGGTGCTGCAGCAGTTGGATGCCTCCTCTCATAAGGTTGGAGATGGTCTGGTTGCCATGGGCCCACATCTGCATTTAAAACTTTTGGTTATTAGTTTTGAGACGATCAAAATACAAAAAAATAGAACTTAGAAATTGTTGAAAATGATTTTTACCTGTTTCATGCCACTGTTCCCCTACTGGGAGAGCCATCTCTCGGTCACCATGGAAATCTATCCCGGCGTATGGAAAGTCCTCTATAACAAAAAGTTGGCATTCTAGCAAATGAAAATATGTAGAAGGAAATCGAACAACCTCGACGCCCTCAGCAACATGACGGACCATCAATGCAACCCAACGAACCATCCTAGGTTCTTGAGGTTGTCCAGCATCAACAGGAATGTTCTGCGGAGCTAACATGGGGATCCTCTCTAGAGAAAAGTTGACTACAATGGATCCATATCCAAAGTTATTTAACTTTCCATTCTTTTCTCTGGTTAGTTGGCCTTTTACATTGGACAACACTGCTTCGCACTAGTTGAAAATGGTGCCTCGAAAACAATCTACAGCAATGTGCATTTGGGAACCGATAACCACATGCAACGCTGCGCTCCCACACAGTCTGGTGACAGTAAATGTAATAAATTTTAGCTCGGGATGGATGATAGTTTTTATGTAAATCCATTTGTCCCTGGGGTCTACCTGATCATTACAGAACTCTTGTCGAAGACTAGCAACAGTCTGGCCACTTGGCCTAGTCCCAAACAGAGAAATTTGTTTGCCCCTCTTGGACAAACCATTCAAAAAATAGATATCCTCTAGCTCAATTTCGAGCCGGTGGCCACCAATAATGAAACACTGGTCCTGTACATTCCACTTATTCACTAGCCATGTTAGGAGGTCTACCTGTGCCCTCATGCCCTGAATGGCCCATAATTTATACAAACCTCATGCTCTTAATGCCTACATTGTAGGAAAATGGAGCATTATGGCGTCATCTACGTATTCATGCTCACGTTCTCTCCAAATTAGCATCTTGTAGATCCTACAAGGCATAAAAAGATATATTAGAATGATCTAATTTGAAAACATTTGGGCAGAATTAAAGAAATTTAAGTTTGAAATTTAATTGCATGGGGTCTGCACTTTTTTCTCATACACAGTGCATAGGAACGCACGGGCACTAGAGACAACTGCAGACCCACGAATTTTTTCTATGCAGAAAAAATTCGGGGTCCGTAGGTCCCGCATGTTGCACTTGCAGACCCCCGCGGGCGATTTTGTAAACATATTTTTCTCTTAAAAATGAAATCTAAAGCCTAAAAATGAAATGTAAATGGATGAAATGCAAGATTAGGAGGTTGTGGATTACTTGGAGCTGACGGTTCTCGATTTCGTTTGACAGATTTTCCAGAATCTTCACAGGAATGTTTTTAACCAAAAGCTTTTTACTTTTCACTCTGAACTCAAATGGTAAAAATGAGGTTAGAAAAGTCCTTTTTTATAAGTTTTTTCGAATAAATGAATTTTTAATTTGTTTATTTTTCACTTTAAAAGGGCTATTTTTGAAAGAATTTTTATTTATCTTAAACAGGTATGTGTAATGTTTCAAGTTTTTGTGCAGAAATTGGATTTTTCAGGAGAATTGATCATTTTTCAACAAATAGCATACTTTTACCACTTTTTCAGACTCCTTCAAAAATCTACAAAAAAGCAAAAACTTGGAGTCTTCTTTTAAGCCCTTTTCAGACTCTCTAAACATGAAAATATTTCTGAGCACTTGATTATTCGAACTTCTTAAAATAAATGAATGATCGTCCCTTCAGTATAATTTTACCCCTTTTACGGACTGAAATGGACTATCTACGAAAAAGGTATACGTTGACTAATTATGGTCAATAGAGTTCTCTCTCACATTATTTTATCCCTTTTTCAGGCCCGAGAGACTAAATTTACGAAAAAGTACCTCCATGGAGTCTTCTTAAGTTTTTTCTTTTGACTCTCTAAAATTGAAAAAACACCGAGTTTCTCCTATACTGGACTCGTTAAAATTTAACAGTAAAGGACCTGTTCAATTTTAAACAGGAACGAACCACTCCTTCTTAGGGTTCGAATCTTAAACTAATTTGGACTCATCCGAAGGATGAGCTTATAAACAAGCAAATGTTATCCTCCTCAGGCTTGTCAAAAATAAAGAGGTACTTGCCAGAAATGGTGGGGGAAAAGAGAGAAAAATGGACTTTTTTGTTGTATTTTTATTTTTCGAAAAGCCAATTAACCACTCTTGAACATGGCACTTTTGTTCACCTGGGTTTGGAAATCCTTTGCCTAACAGTTAATCAAACCATATTGAAAGTCTTCAGCTAGTTTCTGGGTATTAGCTTTGGGTCAATTGTCACCAAACCATCTACAGTGTCGTTATGTGTTCAAGAGGACAGTTCAAATAGACCATTCATCTGCAAAATATCCGTCATCCATTTTGACCATCCTTGAGTCAGTCCTTGCTGATATATTTATTCAAAACTTGATCTATGATTTTGTGTTGTGGGCTTGCCTACGACAGATCACTTTCTATCGACAACAACTCATTATCTAGGAAGTTGATCTATAAATTATAAGTACCTTGAAATCTGCATGCTTCAATAGTAGGTTTCTCGCCTTTGACAACAGGTTGCATCATTGACCTTCAATCGAATGATTTTGTGACATGTTCGACTTCAGCTCATTCATTCACATTTCATGAATTGTACTGAGTACTTTGAAAGCCATTGACATTACTGGTGGTTACTCTCACACTTTCTAAGAGTTTACATCATTGACTGGTAATCAAGTGGTTTCTACCATGTTTGACTTCGACACATTCATTCACATGGATAGAATCATAGTAGCTTGAGATGCAGAAATCAAGACCCTGGATCTAGTTTCTACCATCCAAGATGTGAGGAATTTTTTTATCATTTATATAGTGGAATATTCATAAACAGATGGCTACGTCCATACTGTGTCTACACATGTCTATATTGTTGATGTATTCAAAATCGTTTCTGTATCAGAACAGTTTGAATCAGTTTCTAGTTAGTTTTGATCTGAGTATGGGAATGCCTACCTCAGCGATGATATGTACACATATATATTTTGCATTGAATGTTTTTACAAGTTCCTACTAGGGTGTCCACAGGATGATCCTTGAAATGATAAAGTACTGCAATCTTCATATATGACAGACTTCAGCTTCATCTATTTCAGACTTTTCACTTTAGGGGGAAATCTGTTGCACTGAAAATTGTCATCTTGACATTATGCTATGTGTATGAGCTCATTATCACTCATACTTACTCCTTTTCAAGTCTAACACATTAGTTCCTCATGTCAAGCCTTGAAAATGAGAGAAAAATTCTTAAAAATATCCTTAACTCTAGTATCGCACTTTCTCTTTATCTTGCTTGCGGTCCTGCACCTAATGTTCATGACTCCTGTGTACCTGAATGCACTTTCTCTGTGTTATGGGTGTGGACCCCTGTAAATATTAAAAAGGCACAAGTAAACTCAAAAAATCTCACTTTTATTAAATTGTAGAAGCCTCTAGAAAGAATCTTGCGGTGGCAGAATCACTCTTTTGAGGTTCATGTATCCCTTACCTTATGGAGCTAACCCCTTGATGTGAGGAGCTTATCCCTTTGAAAGAGGATTCTATCCCTTCATAGTTGGAACTGAAACCTCCTCTTTTCTACTATAAAAAGAGGCATTGGGTAGCCTCAAAGGGAGTTCAAGCTTTAGAATTATTTGAGGTTAAGTTTTGTTGGGATTCAGACTCATTTGACTGAGATTTTTGTGAGGAGATATCACATAACTCTATCTGTCTCAGTTGGAAGAGTGTAAGGCTTGCCAGAGTAGAGGAGATTCCTACTTCAGACCCTGGGAAGGCCTGTTCAACATCAAGGCTAAGGTTGTAAGGTTTTCCTTCTTTCAAATTTAATACAAATGAATTCATTTTTCTCAATAAGCTGTTAGTTAACTGTTTATTTCATGGATTCCTTGATCACCATGATAAGCACGATTTATGATGTTTACTATACAGGTGCTATTTAATGTTTGCTTGTTTGTGACTACAGGTTTACGAAGATAACTCCTTCAAGTGCACGAGGGACAACAACTTCGAACAAGCATTGGATATACGGTAAGTTTTTGACACCTTTATAGTGTTTTTTGTAAATCGCATATGTTTGGAGAAAGATAGGTTTATTTGGCTGTTTGTTGCTAGATTACCTTTTGGTACTAAGGAGATCGATCTTGTCTGCAAGATTGATTAATCCGCCCAACACTCCTCCACTATGTACTTTGGTCATTGAGCTGAAATGGCTCAACTGAAAGTTCTCCGTCACTCTAAATGAGTAGGGAAGTAGTTGTGAAAACCTCTCCATCATCATTCAAGCTATGAATCTCTCCATATGCTAATATAAATATTGTTGGATTCCCTCACAAGTGAACTCCTCCATCAAGGAATGATATGCATCAAAGTGTATGGAAAGAAAGTCCACCTATGCTGCATGTAACAGCTTCTCCTTGAGCTCATAAGCTCTATTTAAGAATACTATGACATAATAATAGATGACCCCATCATCCACCATGTATCTATCATCTCCCTCTGGGTCATCAAGAATCCTACAAGCACCAAGATCCTTGAAGTACTCTAACAAAAGTTGAGACCTTCAATATGGATCAATCCTCCTACGAGACAACATTGAAGATCTGAAATGTGAAGCTCCCCACATGCTATTGTATTTTCATTTGACATCCCTCATGCCAAATTCATCCTCCAAAGTGTTGCCATGCCCATCATGCAATTTCTCATGCTCAAGTAGAAGTGGTGACCTTTGGAAGTTGGCATCCCATGAGAAGCTACCATCCAAAAAGAAGCTCATGATCTTGGCCCATGTAAGCATGAGTGGCCTCCATATACTCCAATATATGGAGGATTAATTCCTCAAGGGACGTACCCTCTGTTTCTCCAAATCCATGGAGTGGTCTCCTTGCACCATGGTGGTTCCATCCTCCATTACTACACCAAATTCTGTCAGCGTAGAATATGTAGTTAGTGGGTAATGCTGAAAATGGGAGGATGTCTCCCTCCTCCTTGAGTCTACCTAAGACTCCTAACATTGTGTCAAGTCCTCCCAAGGTCCTCACCCCTCTGAAATCAATGAGTGGTGCAACCAATTGTAAAGCATCTCTCATAATCTACTGATCTGGTGGTCTCCCAGGTGGAATGCCTCCATGAAATGAGACATCAATATCAAGAGTAGACTGCATATATGAATGGAAAACTTTGCCCTTGCCCTCACAGTGAAAATCAATATGCCTATTTTGTGCATCAACCTTCTGAAATAGATAGGGGTGTTTTCTCCTCATCATATGATGCTGGTCATCCTCTGTACTTTCTCCATTCATCTACAAGGTTTCATAATCTATCAATAATGACACATGTTGTTCATGGATTGTGCCTTGATATCAACATATGAGATCCTTTGGAACTTCTTGCAATGATACAAGAACTCCTCTCATTGGATAAATTGTTCCATATACCTCTCCATGAGGCACTAGATCTACTCCCAATGTGAAAACGTTGTCACCTCCAACCTTATCTTCCCCTTCATCATGAATGGAGGTTACCTCATCATCAAAAGAGGCCCCTTTTTTTTATCCTCTTTTGAAAAAAGAGATCTCCATATCTTCCTTTTGAGAGGAGAGCCCTTCCTGAAGTGGAGATCTTGCCTATAGCAAGGTATTCTGCAAGTTTTTAACCCCCTCAATAGCATTCTGGAATGGAGTTTGGTTCATGGACCCTTCCAACTCATGCAAAGGTCTTGTTTGTTTAGGCTTGGTTAGCTCAAAAAAGGATGTTTTAGAATGTTTTGCATCAAATATTTTCACTAACATCCTAGTGAACTTTTCATAAGTAGTTACATTTACATGATTCAAGAAATAAGTTTCACAAAACCACCAATCATAAGCCTTACCTTCAAGATGTAGCACTGCGAATTTGATGGCTTCATTCTCTGAAACTTGGTGTTGCTGCAAATAGGTGTCTAGCTCCTCCACCCAAGCTATACCTGGACATTTCGGTGAACCATCAAAAGTAGATAGAAATAATCTACCCACATCATGTTGCTTGCTCCTTTTGCTTCTTTCCTCCTTGATCTTGCAAAACCCTTGGAAGTTTAGGTGATCTTTTAACCTCTTAGATTGAGATTAATAATATTGCAAATAATCACCAAGAGTCTCCTTCTTTGGCATATCTTCTTCCTCCATCCCTCTTGCAGTAAATATGGGCATAAGGTTGTGCTGTGAATCATAATGTGTGGTTGCATTCTCACACCCATCTTGCAAAAATCTAGGGTTTGCTTCATATTCAAACCCCCTTATAGATTCCCTACACATCTCCCTTCTCATCTCCTTGATATCTCCCTTGATACTCTGCATAGTTTGGAAAATAAGCTTTGAGAGCTCCTCTTCCTCTCTTCCTCCAAATAATGGAGTCATTTTTTTTTTTTTTTTTTTTTTTTTGTACATATCCTCTTCTTGTGAGAAGCTTCTCATTATGGTGACATATTGGCTAAATGCACATGCTGAGCCAAGATTATGCTCTGATACTGCTACAATATTCCCAAATGGGAAAAGCACCAATATAGCTCATAAAATGAAAGCAACAACAATTATTTAACACATGAAACCATGGGACCAATATGGATTCATAACATTATGTATTTATAAAATCAAATCAATAAAAATAATGAGGCATAGACCATATACAATGAGGAAACAAGCCTCCCATAAGCAATCACTCTCAAATATGAGTTGTTGTCACAAAAGAAAATGTTGCAAAGAAACTACAACACAATAATATTGGGTATAACTACATTGGAGATGATACAATGATGTGAAAATACTAATATAGGCTCCAATAGAATCTAAACATACAGATCCAGGCACTAGATTAGCTTCCTAAGACAACCCAAGAAGGTTTCCGAAAAATGCACACAATGTGCCAGTGTAAGCTGCAGCCCTAGGGATAAAGATATGTTGCAACAACTGAAATACAAAGATATGGATGAAGCTGATGCAGAGAAATACATATCTACTCCATTAGATTCTCCGTATGAAAGAATGGCTCCTCCACTGAAGAAATCACGTCTTAAAACAACCACTGTAACTACCCCTGCAAATCCTCCCTAAAATAACACAAATCTGGACTGAAACTACGATGTAGGGGATAAATGCTCCTTATACTATTGCTAAATGTGTCAATAAATCTCAAGGGGCTTCTTTATAGGCCTCCCAATGGATGGAAACCTTCCTCCACTGCAAAACTAGATTTGAAGACACCCGATCTAATTCTCCACTGCTACACCCTGCAACACAGCACAATATCCTATAGAAAATGCACTGATGAAGAAAGTTGTAGATTGGTCTAAAAACCTGAATGTGGAAATGAAGTGAAATGCTCTTCCAAGAGGCCTCTCAAGGAAAGAGGTGGGATTCTCGCTTGGGAACACTTGGTGCTAAACAACACAACAATCTCAACTAAACAACTGAAGAATGCAAGAAGACTAAACAAACCACATACAAAATAATAATCCAAAACATAACCCCATATGGTTTCCATCCTCTTCCTTATATAGATTATGAGATTCCTTGCCCTTGGCCCCACTCAATTAGGTCATTTCCACCATGCAATCCATCTCCCTCCAAAATTGTGTTATTCCTCATTTAATGTCCACTCCTCCATAACAGCGATGTTGACTTGGTCAAAGTTAGCCTGTTCAACATGATCAAACCCCTGTTCATACTCAAAGGTCTTTATTTAGCTGCTGAGATGGTCTCCTTTCACACTTGAAGTTTTTTTATTACTACTAAGGATATCTATGGGCCTCCCCACCCATTTATTCACCTACCTAGTGACAAAATGATCTATAATATTCCATTTAGCTAAAAACTAAATTTTAGGAATATTACAGCCTGTCTTGAAATTGATCGATTAAAATCCTTCAAATTCCCAATTTTACGCAACGAGAGTTATGATGCATTTGGTGTTGCCAAAGAAATAATGAATCAAGTTAAGTTTTGGGCATTTGCAAGCGATCCTGATAAATTTGGCGATGTGTTTGAATCAATTCTAGAATTCTCAAGGGTTATGCAAATAGAAACTATGAAGTTCAGCCTAGAAGAACTGATACAATTCAAACAATTTCATGAACAGAGGAATTCTCATTTTCCATACTACATGTTCCACAGGCCAATTCTAGAACAAATTCCAATTGCTCCTGTTAGCCACCTATACAATTTGTTATACCAAAAGGTGGCTAAATAATTTTTTGGAGCCTTCAAGGAACAAATTTTATTGCAAAAAAGTGTTCTCTTGAATACTCTTGAAGGCCTCATGCCTCTGTCCAAAATCTTCACTCCAGTGCCCATTTTACACTCTGGAATTTTGCTGATTTCATGAGGAAAGACTGCTGCAAAATCATCCATTTTCCCCTACTTCCACTAGAAAGAACTAACCTCCATTTTGCTCCCATTTTCCTCCATAAAACCCCTCTATTTTCATGATTCCCCTTCTTCCACACCGTTTGTTGATGCCATCCAATGGCCACGCTCTTCCCCACACCCTCTGAAGCAGTAAAACCAAATAACGCAGGATTTTGTATTGTTGTTTTGTATTGTGCAGGTGTTTGAATGAAATTCTGTTTTATGAGGTGGAGTCTATACTTCATGATCGGCTATCGATCACTGGAAGGATCGATAGCACTCCAGTATGGTATTGTAATGTTGTTGCCCATAGGATCTACGAACCTTGTCCAAAGGAAGAAACCCGCTTATAGAAGAAATAAATCGGGAATGAGTTAATGGAGCTACAGTTCCGAGAGTTGAACATGAGTTTAGTGAACCAGAGTGAATAGGAAGAAAGGGGTTAACCCCATGGTCAATCACTGTACAAAACCAGAGCAGTTTTGATCGCACTGCCTTTTTGGGGTAAGTTGTATTTCCGATTCGAGCACGACATAGGCTAGGAGCTGACATGTGGCCTTAAGCAGTTTTGAGATACTGCCCTCCCCGCGCGTTAAAATTTGACTGTGGGCTCAGCGTGATATTGGCATATGCCATCCGATCTGTGGCTGGCTCATCGGACGGTGATCACTCTCAAAAGAAGCTCAGGGGATAAACTAAGGTATGGTGCTACCCATGGCCCACAATCAGTCACCCTGGTCCCCATGGCCATGACAGCAATCAGCAGTCCCACAGAACCGGTGGTCCTGAATGCCTAGTTAGCATACCTATCAGCACACATGCGGCAGCAACTGATTGGAGCGGGTCTTGTTTGGTTACTCGCATAGTCGTGAAATCTCGACACGGGGAACTTTATATGGCGGATTTCATAAAAAATTTGGGTCACACTCGGGCTGACGTCAGCAGGCCCCAAAATGGACCTAGGGAACTTTATATGGCGGATTTCATAAAAATTTCGGGTCACAAACACCCTGACGTTAGCAAGCTCCTTTTGTGACCCAAAATGGTTTATGCAACCTCGTTTTATCAGAAGTTTGAAGTCTGGATATGTTATTTGATAAACGATGATTTAAAGGTTTTTTCCATTATACTAAAAAAGGACGAAGGCTGGGGTTTCATTTCTCATGACTTCGATTCATTAAAAGGAAGCCACCCATGGGTTGAATATTCCACGTCTCGTCAATGATTCAAAGGCATTGATGCCTCACGAGCCCTGCGCAGCACTACACACCAATAGAACACAGTAAATGAATTAAAATCAAAGAGTATCAGTGTCGAAGACAGAACACACTAGAATGGAAGATTGAAGACAAATTTATGGGGGATTACGGCTAAGATTGATTATCAAAAGCCTAATCCTCCCAATTAAGACACAGTTAAAAGAAAATCATAAGATTTTTTTTTGACAGGAAAGCCTCCACCGCCACTTCTGAGGAAAATTGATTCCTCCCAACTACCACAGTGCCACCTGTGCCTCAAAGCATTCAAAAAGAGGCCGAAGTTATTGATCCAGATCAGATATTTGTCTCAGCGCAACCAAAGAGTTAATTTTTCAAATAAACTTATTGACAAAATATTAGCAGAGTTACTTTAACATAACACAGAGCCTCAAAAGTCAATAAGAGCTCCCATCGAGCTTAATCCTAAATGTAAAACAATAAATACAGACAAAAAACATCTTTAAACTTCTCCATTGAGCCCCAAAAAGGCCGAGAAGTCATAGAATGTATTAATTATCTTTGGAGATCTTTTATCAGATCTCACCTCCTCATTCTTCTATAAATACTATTGGAGAAGATGAGAAAGGGGTTGGTTGCTGAACTTTGAAATGTAATTGCGCTTGAGAATTCTACCAGTAAATAGTGTTCACTGGCTCTTAAAGCTCTGCTTGTGATAGATAAGTTAGTCTGGGAAGTGTAGATGATTGCTAAACTAAAGCATTGGACTTAAAGCTGTAACTGGTTTGGAGCATCAATACAAGCTAATTTATGGGATCCTGGTCTATGTTGACGGTGATCTTGTTCTCATTGTAACTCATTATTTTGTTTCTGTTTTCACTGTTTTCATCTTCTCTTATAAAGAACAACATGCATAGAGTTTGGATTTACTGTATATCAGTACCCTTCTCTGACTGAAAATATTTATATATATGTTTTCTTCCAATTTGTGTTATTTAGGAATGATTTAATTCAGTTCTAAGCATAGGAATTCTAGCATTCCCTAATCCTATTTCCTTAGCTAATTGTTATTCTTAAATGATATTTTCAGTATAT
Organism: Pinus albicaulis; assembly: GCA_034641835.2. Lineage (NCBI taxonomy): Eukaryota > Viridiplantae > Streptophyta > Pinopsida > Pinales > Pinaceae > Pinus > Pinus albicaulis. The sequence continues at coordinate 851,701,255 of CM076584.1, forward strand.
GTTAAGTAGAGATGAAATAAGGAAGATATGGTGTGCCTTGGTCCTAGTTTTATCCCCAAAGACTATCTGAATGTTTCCCTTGGAATGTGTTGAAAGCTGGCTAGTGTTGAAGAACTTACCATATCTTTGTGTTTGTATTGAAAGTTACTAAGTAGAGAAAAGCTAGGAGAGGATTTGTGGTGAGCCCGACCCTCTAGTTTCTTCTCCAACATTTGCCTTCAAGTTTCCCTTTATTTTAAAATGTTTTTCTATTGAAATTGCATCAAAATTAGGCTAGTTTAGAAGTACCTACCTGATCTTAGATTAATTTTATCTCTTTCTTAAGTGTATGTCAAAAGCATGCTAGTTTAGAAGTACTTGCTTGATCTTGGGCTGCTCTTTGTTATTCATTTCTTTAAATTCCCCTTCTTTTTGTGACACTTCATCCCATAAAATCAAACTTTAAAGATATCCTTAGACATAGATGACTTGCCCCATGGACCACTCTTGCCTCTTGCTGTTTCAATTAAACCCTATTATGACTCCATAGCCCAATGGACTAAAACTTGCAATTATCTATCTTCTTGGCCAAAGCTTGTTCTATTTGCTTTCAACTTCACACCTTTGAAACTCTTTGCATTTAGAACTTTCCACCTCAAATAATAATCATGCTCAACCATCGAAAACAAAACAAAAACCCTCGGCCTTCATAAGTAGCCTAATATCATTACCCAAGACTTCAAAGAAAAATCCATCTTTGCACTTATTGGAGAGATCCCTCTTCGAATTCAGGAGGGCTAGATCCTAGAATCCCAAAGTGGTTGAAAAGATGTTGTTTCTGTGATTAGACTTTGCCAATCTTGCTAATTATAGATTCCTAACATTTTTGGCGACTCCGCTGGGGAACTTTCTGAGTAATTTGCATTTTAAAGTAATCATAGGATATCATAAATTTTTTTCAAAGAACACTTGCTATATTAAACAGCTGAGCCACCAGAAAATAACATTTTTGGCAACTCCGCTGGGGATCTGAGTCAAATTTTCATCTTAAGTTCCCTTAAAAATTTCATAAAACCTTGTGAGTAAAAAGCGGCCTTTACAAGCACTACCAAACACATGGTAATCATGGTAAAACTTGTTTGAATCAGTGACAAACTAGGAAAACCCTAGGATTCTCATAAGGCTTTATTTAACCTTGAAAAATCAACCAGCTTAGCCATAAGAGTAGACTGTCTTTGTCTCATAACCATAGCTAAGTTTTGAAACAGAGTTAGGAAATTCTTAGACAACCAATAGAACTGAAAAATAACTCAAGAAACCCAAAAATATTTCAGATTGGTATCCAATAAACATGGTGGTGTACCATAAAACCTTTTACCTCCATAGGAGCTAAAAAATTCCACTTGGAAACTCCACAATCCCCAACAGACCTTAAGACTCCACTAGGAAGAACCCTTATCATTGTAATATCATTCAAACTCGGTTAGAGGACTGTAGGATTAAAATTTATGTAAACAGATAAGTTGATCTTTTAAAGACGGTAATACTTGGTCGAACTTTTCTGGTTTATTTGGGTCTGAAAAACACAACATATTGGCTCCTAGAAAGATTCACAATAGAGCCTATCCTGACCCTGATCCACCTGAGATAGTTGATGACCCAGAAAGTATCCTTAGGAAGTCTTCTAAGATTAAATTTTCAATTGTGTTCATATCACCCTTGAGAGCTAATTCAGTTCCTGAAAATCTTGCAGCTCTACAAGAGTCATATGGTGGTGGAACCATAAAACATTTTACCTCCTTAGGAGCTAAAAATTTTTCCTCCTAGTGACTCCACTCTCTGAAACTCCCAAAAGACCAAATGACTCCACTGGTAGAAGACCTTGAACTGATTGAACAGACACAGTGACCTCTTATTTTGATTAACAAACATGGATTTAGATATACACCCAGATGACAAACATATGATCATGATGGAAAATTTGATGTACGTGCTTGGAAGAGGGGTGGATAGGTTTATGGCTAATTTAAACACTGGTGGTCCAGAGCAACATGTGCCTTTTCCTGTCCAAACACAAACCCTACGCCGACAAGATATGTACGACAATCAAAATTATAAAGAAAATAAACAAGAAATCATGATGGAAAAGATGATGTACATGCTTGGAAAGAGAATGGATAGGTTGATGGCTAATATGAATATTGATGAGCTGGGGCAAGCTATGCTTTCCCCCGATCAAATACAAGCCCAATCACCTCAAGGTCAAGATAGTGACCAAGATATGTTTTATGATCAACACCTGATGGAAGATGATGAGAAAACTTACAACGAAACAAATAAAGAAGGTATTCAAGGAACTTTTGATTGCCTTCCTATGTCTTGTACTATGCTGATAAGAGATCTTCACAATAAAAATTTAAATACTAATGGTGAGCAGTGCTATGAGGAAACAATAAAAAAACATCAAAGTTTCCCTGCAAACACAAGTCAAGATCTCCTAGAAGATGCTCAAGAAAACATCCAGCCTCAAAACCAGCCTTTACAAGAGACAGAGAACTATTGTACATCTGATCAAAGGGACATATAAATATCCTCCCTGTTGACAGAAGAAGAGATAGAACAAACTATTGATAAAAAATCAGTCTCTGATATTTATTACAAAAAAAATACTCTTGCTCATTCACATAGAGAACTTTGTTATAAAGATGAAGAAAGTTATTTTGTTGGTCATAAGAAATAGGGTAGCTCTTTTTCTGATTATACTGAAATAAAAATTTCTCCTTTAACAGAAGACCAAATTGAGAAAATATTTAGCAAGTAGCTACCCTCCAAAACATCATCTCAACTAGAGAATCATGAACTTAGTACCTATTCCATAGAACAATCAAATGGAGCCCAAGACAAAGACGATAGTAAGAAAACCAATGATAATACTGAAACTAGTCCTCTTTGGAATATGAATTTCGATGGGTTATGTACTAAAACTAATGAAGGTGAAAGAATATGGCTTTACAATATAGGAAACAATTATTTTGAAGCCTATGCATACAAACTGAATTTTCAATGCACAACTGACATAATAGAGTATGAGGCACTTTTCTTAGGGCTACACTTATTGAAAAAACTAGGAGCCCAGAAGATAACAGTTCACGGAAATGCAGAATTGGTAATTAGGCAAGTGAAAGGAGAATGCATGGTTGAACATCCAAAACTTAAATCCTATAAGAATGATACCATAGATTTATTAAAATATTTTAAAGATTTCCAACTTATCCTTGTTCCTAAAAACCAAAACAATTTTGCTAGTGATTTAGCCCTTGTGGCTAGTACATGTTTAAAACCTTGGGAGAGCAGACAATATACAATCCAAGAAAAATTCAGACCTGCTGTCCCAAACAATAAAAGATACTGGCAAAACTTTGAAGGAGAAAAACAAATAAAAAACTATCCTACTAAGGATATACCATCTTTTCAAGAAGAAACTTCTCCCTTCATTAATGTCAATCTGCCATTCAAAAAACCTAAATGCATATCAGAAGCAAACATAGATTTAGAGAAAGAATATATTTCACTATTTTCTATTCTGCAGGTTAAGGATGATGATAATTCCAAGGATCTTATTGACAACGCAGTCTTCAAAGCTAAAGCCTTGAAAGCAGACAATCTACCAGACATGGAGGGCCAAAAAGAAGAGAATCTTCATCTTTTCTTTGTTGATCCTATGGAAGAGTGTGTGGAAATCCCAACTGGCTCAAATTATCAAGCAGTGATCCCTTGCAAGAGCCAGAGACATGAAAATATGTCACCTCCTGTGATAGTCTTGGTTTTGAAGATTAATCTTCAAAATGTACTATGGATACCTCTGAAAAGCAACCAGAGTTTCTTCTTCATCTTGACATTACTCGGCTGGCTGCATTGGCACTTTTGTATCATATGAATATGTAAATACTCCATGTTTTGAATAGGTTAGATAGGAATGTCAATAAAGCTCAGTTCTGACATGTGTTTAGTTGTTGTTTTCTACTTTGAATAATACAAAAAGGAAAATTCAAAAATAGTAAGAAAGAAAGAAAAGAGGGCAGATTGTAAAAACAATAAAGGTACATCCCCATACAAAAAAGAGAAAAAAATCTGAAAATGTGCAAACTTAAATGCCACTCCTGAGAAAACACACTTCTAATTATTCATACAGCCTAATATTGACTAATTAGTTTTAAATTTTCTACTGATAGGATAGTGAATTCGATTTTCCAAATTGTTCAATCTTGGCTTATCAGTAGATAGTCTAGGATAGAAATTAAAGGTTCAAACATGTTCAAAATCTGAACCTAAGTTTCCAAAGAGAATGACTCAATTCTGTTTCAAATTCTGAGTCAAAAAATATGTAAATATGGTTCCAATTAGCTCAAAATCTAAACCAGTTGACAAAGGAAAGACAGCTCAAACAAAAGTAAAAATAGAGCTGTAAAAAAGATGAAGGAAGTGCTTCGAAGTTTCAGATCTTAAGCCTTCCATTTTGATTTAATTTTCTCCAAAATAATATCTATGTGTAGCTTGTCTTTTATGCCATAGATTAGCATCAAGTTAGACTGTTCAATTCTGACTTGTATGCTTTTAAATTTCTGTTGTAGAATTTAGTGAATAAAATCTGTTGGACAATTTAATCCCAACAGATAGTAGATTAGGTAGAGAATCATATGGGCTCAACTGTTTAATCTGATTCCACGAAGAAATAAAGAGTAAAAATAGATTATATTCCTTGCTTTCAAAAGAAAAAAATGTTTTAAAAGAGTTTGCCAATCCAAGTGCACTCTAATGAAGAAAAAATTTTAGATCAGTAGGATTGGGTAGGTAGACAGCTTGTGTTGATGAAAGATCCATTGTTTTTTATGGCTGCTAATATGTTTTTAGAACAAAAGAAGATCATCCAAAGAAAGAAAGGTAGCCCAATGGATAAGGCACTGATCAGCCTCCCAGAGAATGCAAGTCTAAAGTTCTTGATGCCTTCAAGAAGGCACCATCCCCAAGTGGAGCCACTGTTAGCCACCTATACAATTTGTTATACCAAAAGGTGGCTAAATCATTTTTTGGAGCCTTCAAGGAACAAATTTTATTGCAAAAAAGTGTTATCTCTTGAAGACTCTTGAAGGCCTCATGCCTCTATCCAAAATCTTCACTCTAGTGCCCATTTTACACTCTGGAATTCTGCTGATTTCATGAGGAAATACTACTGCAAAATCATCCATTTTCTCCTACTTACACTTGAAATAACTAACCTCCATTTTGCTCCCCTTTTCCTCCATAAAACCCCTCTATTTTCGTGATTTCCCTTCTTCCACACCGTTGGTTGATGCCATCCAATGGCCACGCTCCTCCCCACACCCTCTGAAGTACTAAAACCAAATAACGCATGATTTTGTAATGTTTCTTTGTATTGTGCAGATGTTTGAATGAAATTCTGTTTTATGAGGTGGAGTCTATACTTCATGATCGGCTATCGATCACTGGAAAGATTGATAGTGCTCCAGTATGGTACTGTAATGTTGTTTCCCGTAGGAGCTGCGAACCTTGTCCAAAGGAAGAAACCCACTTATAGAAGAAATAAGTTTGGAATGAGTTAATGGAGCTACAGTTCCGAGAGTTGAACCTTAGTTTAGTGAACCGAAGTGAATAGGAAGAAATGGTTTAACCCCATGGTCAATCACTGTACAAAACCGGAGTAGTTTTGATCGCATCGCCTTTGTGGGGTAAGTTGTATTTCTGATTCGAGCATGACACATGCTAGGAGCTGACACATGGCCTTAAGCAGTTTGGAGATACCGCCCTCCCCGTGTGTTAAAAGTCGACTGTGGGCTCAACGCGATATTGGCGTATGCCGTCCGATCTGAGGCTGGATCATCGGATGGTGATCGCGCTCAAAAGAAGCTCAGGGGATAAAATAAGGTATGGCACGACCCATGGCCCACAATCAGTCGCCCTGGTCCCCATGGCCACAACAACAGTCAGCAGTCCCACGGAACCGGTGGTCCTCAACTCCTAGTCAGCATACCCATCAACACACATGCGGCAACAAATGATTGGAGCAGGTCTTGTTTGGTTGCTCGCATAGTCGTGAAATCCAGACCTGGGGAAATTTATATGGTGGATTTCATAAAAATTTCGGGTCACATTTGGGATGACGTCAGCAAGCCCCAAAACGGACCCGAGGAACTTTATATGGCGGATTTCATAAAAAATTTGGGTCACAAACACCCTGACGTCAGCAAGCTCCTTTTGTGACTCAAAATGGTTTATACAGCTTGGTTTTATATGAATTTTGAAGTTCGGATATGTTATTTGATAAAAGATGATTTAATGGTTTTTTCCATTATACTAAAAAAGGCCGAAGGCTGGGGTTCCATTTCTCGCGACTTCCATTCATTAAAAGGAAGCCACCCATGGGTTGAATATTCCACGTCTCATCAATGATTCAAAGGCATTGATGCCTCACGAGCCCTGCGTAGCACTGTACACCAACAGAACACAGTAAATGAATCAAAATCAAAGAGTATCAGTGTCAAAGACAAAATGCACCAGAATGGAAGATTGAAGACAAATTTACGGGGATTACGACTAAGATTGATTATCAAAAGCCTAATCCTCCCAATTAAGACACAGTTAAAAGAAAATCATAAGTGTTTTATCCGACAAGAAAGCCTCCACTACCAGATTTGAGGCAAATTGATTCCTCCCAGCTACCACAGTGCCACATGTGCCTCAAAGCATTAAAAAAGAGGCCGAAGTTATTGATCAAGATCAGATATTTGTCTCAGCGCAGCCAGAGAGCTAATTATGCAAATAAACTTAATGAAAAAATATCAGCATAGTTAATTTAACATAACACAAAGCCTCAAAAGTCAATAAGAGCTCCCATCGAGATTAATATTAAATGTAAAAAAATTAATACAGACAGAAAACATTTGTAAACTTCTCCATTGAGCCCCACAAAGGCCGAGAAGTCATAGATTGTATTAATTATCTTTGGAGATCTTTTATCAGATCTCACCTCCTCATTCTTCTATAAATACTACCGGAGAAGATGAGAAAGGGGTTGGTTGCTGAACTTTGAAATGTAATTGAGCTTGAGACTTCTACCTGTAAATAGTGTTCACTAGCTCTTGAAGCTCTGCTTGTGATAGATAAGTTAGTTTGGGAAGTGTAGATGATTGCTAAACTAAAGCATTGGACTTAAAGCTGTAATTGGTTTGGAGCATCAATGCAAACTGATTTATGGGATCCTAGTCTATGTTGACGGTGATGTTTTTCTCATTGTAACTCATTATTTTGTTTCTGTTTTCACTGTGTTCATCTTCTCTTATAAAGAACAACATGCATAGAGTTAGGATTTACTATATATCAGTACCCTTCTCTGACTGAAAATATTTATCTATCTGTTTTCTTCCAATTCGTGTTATTTAGGAATGATTTAATTCAATTATAAGCATAGGAATGTTGGCATTCCCTCGTCCTATTTCATTAGCTAATTGTTATTCTTAAATGTTATTTTCAGTATATGTTAAGTAGAGATGAACTAAGGAAGATATGGTGTGCCCTGGTCCTAGTTTTATCCCCAAAGACTGTTTGAATGTTTCCATTGGAATGTGTTGAAAGCTGGCTAGTGTTGAAGCACTTACTAGATCTTAGGCTATTCTTTGTTATCTTTGTGTTTGTCTTGAAAGTTACTAAGTAGAGCAGAGCTAGGAGAGGATTTGTGGTGAGCCCGGCCCTCTAGTTTCTTCTCCAATAGTTGCCTTCAAGTTTCCCTTTGTTTTAAAATGCTTTTCTATTGAAAGTGAATCAAAAGTAGGCTATTTTAGAAGTACTTACCTGATCTTAGATTAATTTTATGTCTTTCTTAAGTGTATGTCAAAAGCAGGCTAGTTTAGAAGTACTTGCTTGATCTTGGGTTTCTCTTTGTTATTCATTTATTTAAATTCCCCTTCTTTTTGTGACACTTCATCCCATAAAATCAAACTTTAAAGAGATCCTTAGACATAGATGACTTGCCCCATGGACCACTCTTGCCTCTTGTTGTTTCAATTAAACCCTATTATGACTCCATAGCCCAATGGAATAAAACCTGCAATTATCTATCTTCTTGGCCAAAGCTTGTTCTATTTTCTTGCAACTTCACACCTTTGAAACTCTTTGCATTTAGAACTTTCCACCTCAAATACTAATCATGCTCAACCATCCAAAAAAAAAAAAAAAACCTCAGCCTTCATAACTAGCCTAATATCATTACCCAAGACTTCAAAGAAAAATCTATCTCTGCACTTATTGGAGAGATCCCTCTTTGGATTCAGGAGGGCTAGATCCTAGAATCCCAAAGTGGTTGAAACAATGTTGTTTCTATGATTGGACTTTGCTAATATTGCTAATTACAGATTCCTAACATTTATGACGACTCCACTGGGGAAATTTCTGAGTAATTTTAATTTTAAAGTAATCATAGGATATCAGAAATTTGTTTCAAAGAACACTTGCTATATTAACCCGCTGAGCCACCAGCAACTAACATTTCTAGTGACTCCGCTGGGGATCTAAGTCGAATTTTCATCTTAGGTTCCCTTAAAAATTTCATAAAAACTTGTGAGTAAAAAGAAGCCTTTTAAATCACTACCAAACACATGGTAATCATGGTAAAACTTGTTTGAATCACTGACAAACTAGGCAAACCCTAGAATTCTCATAAGGCTTTATCTAACCTTGAAAAATCAGCCAGTTTAGCCATAAGAGTAGATTGTATTTGTCTCATAACCATAGCTAAGTTTTGAAACAGAGTTAGGACATTCTTAGACAACCAATAGAACTGAAAAATAACTTAGGAACCCCAAAAATATTTCAGATTGATATCCAATAAACATGGTGGTGGACCATAAAACCTTTTACCTCCTTAGGAGCTAAAAGCTTCCACTTGGCGACTCCACAATCCCCAAAAGACCTTAAGACTCCACTGGGAAGAACCCTTATCATTGTAATAGCATTCAAACTTGGTTAGAGGACTGTAGGATTAAAATTTTTGTAAATAGATTAGTTGAATTTTTAAAGATTGTCATACCTGGTCAAATTTTTCTGGTTTATTTGGGTCTGAAAAACACAGCATAGTGGCTCCTAGAAAGATTCACACTAGAGCCTATCCTAACCCTGATCCACCTGAGATAGTTGATGACCCAGAAAGTATCCTTAGGAAGTCTACTAAGATTAAATTTTCAACTGTTTTCAGATCACTCTTGAGAGCTAATTCAGTTCCTGAAAATCTTGCAGCTCTACAAGAGTCATATGGTGGTGGAACCATAAAACATTTTACCTCCTTAGGAGCTAAAAAAAATTTCGCCTGGCGACTCCACACTCTGAAACTCCCAAAAGACAAAATGAATCCACTGGTAGAAGACCTTGAACTGATTGAACAGACACAGTGACCTCTTATTCTGATTAACAAACATGGATTTAGATATACACCTAGATGACAAACATATGGTCATGATGGAAAAATTGATGTACATGCTTGGAAGAAGGGTGGATAGGTTTATGGCTAATTTAAACACTGGTGGTCTAGAGCAACATGTGCCTTTTCCTGTCCAAAAACAAACCCTAACCTGACAAGATATGTATGGCAATCAAAATTATAAAGAAAATAAACAAGAAATCATGATGGAAAAGATGATGTACATGCTTGGAAAGAGAATGGATAGGTTGATGGCTAATATGAATATTGATGAGCTGGGGCAAGCTATGCTTTCCCCTGATCAAATACAAGCCCAATCACCTCAAGGTAAATACAGTGACCAAGATATGTTTTATGATCAACACCTGATGGAAGATGATGAGCAAAATTAAAAAGAAAGCAATAAAGAAGGTAGTCAAGGAACTTTTGATTGCCTTCTTATGTATTGTACTATTCTGATAAGAGATCTTCACAATCAAATTGTAAATACTAATGGTGAGCAATTCTTTTAGGAAACAATAGAAAAACCTCAAATTTTCCTTGCAAACACAAGTCAAGATCTCCTAGAAGAGGCTCAAGAAAACATCCAGCCTCAAAACCAGCCTTTACAAGAGACAGAGAACTGCTGCACATCTGATCAAAGGGACATAGAAATATACTCCCCATTGACAGAAGAAGAGACAGATCAGACTATTAATAAACAATCAGTCTATGATATTTATTGAAAAACAAATACTCTTGCTCATTCACATAGAGAACTTTGTTATAAAGATGAAGACAGTTCTTTTGTTGGTCATAAGAAATAGGGTAGCTCTTTTTCTGTTTATACTGAAAGAAAAATTTATCCTTTAACAGAAGAACAAATTGAGAAAATATTAAGCAAGCAGCTACCCTCCAAAACATCATCTCAACCAAAGAATCATGAACTTAGTGCCTATTCCATATAACAATCAAATGGCACCCAAGAAAAAGAGGATAGTAAGAAAATCAATGATAATACTGAAACTAGTCCTCTTTGGAATATGAATTTTGATGGGTTATGTACTAAAACTAATGCAGGTGCAGGAATATGGCTTTACAATACAGGAAACAATTATTCTAAAGCCTATTCATACAAACTAAATTTTCAATGCACAACTGACATAGTAGAGTATGAGGCACTTCTCTTAGGGCTACACTTATTGAAAAAAATAGGATCCCAGAAGATACCAGTTCACGGAAATGCAGAATTGGTAATTAGGCAAGTGAAAGAAGAATGCATGGTTTAATATCCCAAACTTAAAGCCGATAAGGATGATACCATAGATTTATTAAAATCTTTTAAATATTTCCAACTTATCCTTGTTCCTAAAAACCAAAACAGTTTTGCTAGTGGTTTAGCCCTTGTGGCTAGTACATGTTTAAAACCTTGGGAGAGAAGACAATATACAATCCAAGAAAAATTCATACCTGCTGTCGCAAAAAATAAAAGATATTGGAAAATATTTGAAGGAGAAAAACAAATAGCAGACTATCCTACTGAGGATATACCATATTTTCAAGAAGAAACTTCTCCCTTCATTAATGTCAATCTGCCATTCAAAAAACCTGAATGCATATCAGAAGCAAACATAGATTTAGAGAAAGAAGATATTTCACTGTTTGTTATTGTGCAGGTTAAGGATGATGATACTTCCAAGAATCTTACTAACAAAGCAGTCTTCAAAGCTGAAGCCTTGAAAGCAGACAATCTACCAGACATGGAGGGCCAAAAAGAAGAGAATCTTTATCTTTTCTTTGTTGATCCTATGGAAGAGTGTGTGGAAATCCCAAATGGCTCAAATTATCAAGCAGTGATCCCTTGCAAGAGCCAGAGACATGAAAATATGTCACCTCCTATGATAGTCTTGGTTTTTAAGATTAATCTTCAAAATGTACTATGGATACCTCTGACAAGTAGCCAGAGTTTCTTCTTCATCTTGACATTACTCAACTGGCTGCATTGGCACTTTTGTATCATATGAATATGTAAATACTCCATGTTTAGAATAGGTTATATAGGAATGTCAATAAAGCTCAGTTCTGAGCATGTAGTTAGTTGTTGTTTTCTTCTTTGAAGAATACAAAAAGGAAAATTCAAAAACAACAAGAAAGAAAGAAAAGAGGGCAGATTGTAAAAACAATAAATGTACAGCCCCATACCAAAAAGAGAAAAAAATCTGAAAGTGTGCAAGCTTAAATGCCACTCCTGAGAAAACACACTTATAATTAGTCATACATCCTAATCTTGACTAATTAGTTTTAATTTTTCTGCTGATAGGATAGTGAATTCGATTTTCCAAACTGTTCAATCTTGGCTTATCAGTAGATAGTCTAGGATAGAAATTAAGGGTTCAAACATGTTCAAAATCTGAACCTATGTTTCCAAAGAGAATGACTCAAATCTGTTTCAAATTCTGAGTCAAAAAAGATGTAAATCTGGTTCCAATTAGCTCAAAATCTGAACCAGTTGACAAAGGAAAGACAACTCAAACAAAAGTCAAAATAGAGTTGTAAAAAAAAATGAAGGAAGTGCTTCAAAGTTTCAGATCTTAAGCCTTCCATTTTGATTTAATTTTATGCAAAATAATATCTATGTGCAGCTTGTCTTTTATGCCATAGATTAGCATCAATTTAGACTGTTTAATCCTGACTTGTATGCCTTTAAATTTCTGTTGTAGAATTTAGTGAATAAAATCTGTTGGACAGTTTAATCCCAACAGATAGTAGATTAGGTAGAGAATCATATGGGCTCAACTGTTTAATCTGAGTCCACGAAGAAATAAGGAGTAGAAATAGATTAGATTCCCTACTTTCAAAAGAATAAAATGTTGTAAAAGAGTTTGCCAATCCAAGTGCACTCTATCCAAGTGTAAATGTTGTAAAAGAGTTTTCCAATCCAAGTGCGCTGGATTGGTATATGCGGTACATATCTCAAAATGGAAGCGCATCCCTTCAAAATATTAAGGATAACCTAAAAAAAAAAATCCGAAAGCCAAATTCATACTCTCAGTTGGTAGCTGAAGTAAGAGACTTCAAGCAAGGTACATCTGAGTCGGTGTGGGAGGTCGATCAGCAATTGAAGAAAACAATTAGGGAAGGGGGGTTCAAGTATGACGACAGACAACACACGGAATGGTTCATTGCCATGTTTCTAACTCACTTACGCATACCAATGGGCCAGCAGACCTTCGATTCATAGGAAAAAGCCCTGGAAACCGCTATGAAGCTCGAAGCTGCACCCAAGGATGACACATTGGGGGGAGTGCAGTAGATTCAAGAGCAGCTCGGATCCATGCACATGGAAATACAGAGCTTGTGGATGGAATGGGGAAAAGGAGTTAGCACAAACCTCTAGTGCATACGATGTCTGGTGTTTGGTAATACTAAGGACCAGTGTCCCCTATTAGCGGATTACGTACAGGTAGGGGGACTTAGTCCGCTGTTCCCCGGATCTGGCGAACCTATGCTCTGGTGTGATGACTATTGTGTAGCGGGACTACATGATACAACCCAGTGCCCCCGGTTAAGTATGAGTGATCTGAAGCAATAATGGTGCAAGTGCTGCTAATCAGTAGGGCCTGATGAGAATAATTGTTACACATATGAGCTATTGGTAGATCGGGGAAGCCTCTATAGGGTACAGTTAGATCCCGCATCATCAAGATCCCCTAAAACTTTTGGTGGCTCCCCCGTAAGGGGTAGGGGAGGTCGGGGGTAGTTGATTTGCTATAACTGTGGAGAAATAGGGAACTTCACAAGGGACTGTCTAAATCCCACCAGGAAATACTACAAATATTACCGGCTGCTGGAACATGAGATTGAAGATTTCCCACTTTTAATAGCCAAGATGCAGGACAAGCAGCCCACCCCTATGCAAAATGTGCAAAGGGTTAAAACTGAGCTACAAAGTGGGCTGGTCACCCAAGGAGAAAAAAAGGAGCTTGCCTCCCGGAAAGGAGTACCTTTCAAAGAACAAGCACCACCGACAGTCCCCACATAGTTGCCAACGCAAACTCAGATAGAGGAGGGAGTTGAGCCCCTTCTAACGGCATGCTTGAAATTGCTACATAACCAACTGGCTGTAGAAAATCTTCAAGTATTACTGCATAACTACGTAGCCCGACCCAACACAATCCCTGAGACCTAATGTGTCCACCGGCTATATGGCTACAAGAAGTGTGTCGGATGAGAAATGTGGCTGACTGCGTAGATTGGTGACTACGAGATGGACCAAGTTATTCCCGACTTGGGATCGGATGTGAACGTACTACCAAAGCAGACATGGAATTGAATGGGTGAACCTAAGTTGGAATGGACCTAAGTTGGAATGGTCCACTATCCAGCTGCACATGGAAAATCAATAGAAGATCATACCGCTAGGATGATTGCCAAGAGTCATGGTAGATATCGTGAGAGTAAAAGTTCTAGCTGACTTTGAGGTCATTGAAATCGTGGGAGATACAGATCTGTACCTTGTGCTACTCAGGCTAGACTAGGCTATAGACATGGGGGGTGTCATCAATCTCAAAAAGCACCGCATGGTGTTCAAAAACAATGGTACATGCATCATAGAACCACTAGATCCAGCAGAAGATGCAAGCCTATGAATGGGAGGAACTAGACCACATTTACAGATTGACTGCATAGGATGAAGAGAGGAATAAGAACACAATGGACAAGATATTCTGTAGTGATAGTGAATTTTTTTCTAACACTGATGAGGAACTGGAAAGTTGGTAGAGCTGGTTGCATGAGGTGTCGGCACTGCGCTGCCCCCGGATCACAAGAACCCTCTACTGCATTTCCTCAGAGGTAAGAGATCTATCTCACTTTGATGAGGCTGGTACTGTCCAGGAATTCCTAAGGACACTAGAAGCTAGGGTTCCAAAGGAACGACGGCTCTGGGCCCTTAATCCAGCTATGCGCAGGACACCTACGCATTGGTGGGACACCCACAAGAAAGTGTTTCAGGATTGGGAAATGTTTCGGGAAAGGATGCTTCTACGGTTCGCCCCTCCATCTGACATACACACTAGGGTGTTCCTCAAACCCAGGGATCCCTGCACACATCTATGTGTTTGGATGACCAAGTGGTCAGATCGAACTACAGAAGAATGGATCCATCTATTTTTTCATGCCTTGGGTCCTATCCCGGCCACTTGGTACTTAGATGCAGAATTGCACCAGTGCACCCACCACTAGGAAACACTAAAGGAGGACTTTGTCGGGGCATTCATATTAATTGGAGGAATAGATATCCTCGAAAAAGCTCTGCAGGAAATTGATGTGTTTGTATTTAATAATAATCCCCACTTCATCGCCCCAACGGTCCCGACATGGGACGCGCAGATGCATGACATAGCCAATTATCGGAGCTTGGCGATTGATGAGGACGAGGATAATCATAGGAACATTTCCATCCTATAATCTGAAGGAGAACACACTGTTGTGGGGCCATAACTACAGAATCTTGACGTAACACAACCTCTTAAGCTGTGTGACGTTAATATTGGGATGAAGGAACACCCGAAGCTGGCTAAGATTGGGGATTATTGGGATGAGGGGACTATAGGAAAAATCACGGAATTACTCATGAAATATCAAGACCTATTTCCAACAAAGTTCTCTGAGCTCAAGGGCATCACCAAGGACCTCAGTATTATGCATATCACCCTAAAACTTGAGGCGCACCCCGTCAAGCAGCGGTCCTACCGACTGAATCCCAAATACAATCAAAAGGTCAAGGAAGAGCTGGATAAAATGCTTGCCACTGGTATCATTGAACTAGTTGAACAAGAATATTGGGTAAGTCCAATGGTCATCCAAGAAAAAAATACCAAGGGAGAAATACACATCTACGTGGATCTACACAAGTTAAATGACGCCTGCATCCATAACCCCTTTCCTACACCCTTCTCCGACGAAATCCTTGATAGCGTGGGTGGAAAGGAGGCCTATTCCTTCACCGATGGGTTCTCAAGGTACCATCAGATTCAGATTTCACCTGAAGATCACAGTAAGACTACTTTCGCGACTGAATGGGGGTCTTTCCAGTATATAGTCATGCCCTTTGGTCTCAAAAATGCACTTGCTATTTTTTCAAAGGTCGTCAAGGAATCTATTCATAAGTTCTTGGAAGTTTATTTTGATGATTGGACAGTTTTTGGCTTAGTTAAGGAACATGTATCTAACCTGCTACTAATGTTGGATGTGTGCCGAAAGCACCAGATCTCCTTGAACATTAGGAAGTGAATTTTTTGTGTGCCCTTTGGCATCCTGGTTGGACACATAGTCTGTCAGTAGGGACTGATGGTTGATCCTACGAAGGTAGCCATAATTATAAACTTAGTAGTCCCCACAATGGAGAAGCAGCTGCATTCTATTCTCGGACACACTGGTTATTACCGTAAATTCATTCAGGGGTACACCCTGATTACAACACCTATGGAAAAGCTATTAAAAAAATATGTTTCTTTCTTTTGGGATGATGAATGTCAGAAGAGATTTGAACTGCTCAAAGAGAAGATGATCTCTACCCCCATATTAATATTTGCTGATTAGTAAAAGGAATTTCATGTACATGTGGATGCATCGGGTATCGCCTTGGGAGCTGTTCTCACTCAAACTGGAGAGGGATATATCGACCACCTGGTTGCCTTTGCGAGTTGGAAACTCTCGGGTGCAGAACGGAACTACTCCACCACTGAGCGCGAAGGATTGGCTATGGTATACGTGCTATAGAAATATCAGCACTATCTACTGGATGGGAACTTTAAAATTTTCACCGATCATTCAACTTTAAAATACCTGGTCAACAAGCCTATGTTGGGGGGGGGGATTTGTCATTGGCTGCTGCTATTCCAGGTGTATGATTTTGAGATCATCATCAAGCCCGAAAGGTTGAATGCTGGCGTGGACCATCTGTCTCGCATTGAAACAGGAGAAGAGCCTACTAGTTTGGATGAAGGCTTACCAGATACATAGCTGTTTACCATTAAGGTGGTTGATGCACACTTTGCTGATATCATCGAGTTCCTCACTACAGGCATGGCCCCAGCTGGATATTTGGTACAACAGAAGAAGGAATTGGTTACTCGGGCCGCGGACTTTACTATCCTCATGGGTCATTTATACAAGCTAGGTGCTGACGAAATACTACACAGATATGTCCTCAAACATGAACAGCCTGTTGTGTTAGCAGAATCACATGAAGGTGTCGCAGGAGGCCATTATGCAGGACGTGCAACTGCACAAAATATTTTGAGGACTAGGTTATGGTGGCCTACGTTGCATCAAGATTCATACACCTATTGTCGATCTTGTGATACCTACCAGTGCACAGGATGACCTTCAGACCGAGATGAGATGTTGTTACAGCCTCAAGTGTCTTTACAGGCTTTTGAAAAATGGGCAATTGATTTTATAGGACCCATCAATCTTCCCGGAAAGAAAATAGGTGTGTGCTACATTATCACCGCCATTGACTACGTCACTCGATGGGCTGAGGCACAAGAGGTAAAGGATTGTACTGCAGATACTGCTGCACACTTCATCTTTGAGCAGATCCTGACTAGGTTTGGCTCCCCAAAAATCCGAATGAGTGACAGAGGTACACACTTTGTCAACCAGATGATTCAAGCCTTGAATGAGGAATTCCAGATCAACCATGCTAAGAGTACCCCATACCACCCTCAAGCCAACAAGGCGGTCGAGGCTTTTAACAAAATTGTGGAACAAGCGTTAACTAAGGTCTCCAATGTTGATTTTAGTGACTAGGATGTTTGCATTCCCTCTGTTTTGTGGGCCTATTGAACAACCTACAAGAAGCTAACAAGAAGAACCCCCTTCCGGATGGTCTATGGCAAAGAGGCCATTCTACCCATTGAATACATGTTGGATGGATAATTCATTGTTGCAGACAAGATAAACCTCCCAAGTCTCCTACGAATAGCTAGCAATAAACGGACAAATGAAAACTATTTTCTCTAGATATTGTTTGACATGGAATTAATTATAACAGGGTTTTAGAAACCTACTTGTAGTCCAGCGCTAATCTTCTTTCCAATGGCTTGAAGAAATTCGTCGTCAAGGATCTGTAATCACAAACACAAGAAAAGATCAAAAGAACCTGTATAATAAATCAATTCATGAATCAAACATCTATCAAGATTATGAAGGAATTCAAGAAATGAGGTAATTAATTAAATAACCCATTGAGAAAACAATATTCATTCATATTAACTTAAATAAAGAAGAGCCTTACAATCATGTCTGCCTTGATGTCATACATGCCTTCCTGGGGTCTGGAATATGCATTTCATTTACTCTAACAAGCCTTCCATTCTCTCAGCTAAAAGAACATGGGTGTGTAATCATTCCCATATAATTATTGGCTATGAGAGTATGAGTCTCTACAGCATTTTTCCTTAAAATTTCTCCAAGTCTAACTCACTAACTCCCATTCCCAAAATCTCCATCCCTTGAAACTGAACCAAAAATTCAATTTATAGGAGAAGGAAAGTTTTTAAAGCTCCAAAATGGAAGGGATAGATTCCCCTTATCACGGATTAAGTTCCATAAACCCAGGGGTAGGCTCCCATAATGGAGGAATGAACATACATGATAGGAGCGAACCTTCGATCGGATAACTGCTTCTAGAAGCTTCCAGACTTGACTGCTGGGCTTCTAAATGTTACTTTTTGCCTTTTTTTTACCTTTTACAGGGGTCTGCACCTTTAATGAATAAAAAATGCGTTTATCTCCGCATAATTTAGAGAAAAAAATGCGGCACCATAGGCAATGTTAAGAGAAAGTGCGGTACAAGTGTTTTTAAGACTTTTATGAGCTTTTCTCTTAATTTCAGGCCTTGAATTTAGGAACTTTGATGTTGTAGACTTCTAAAGGAGTACTAAAATTTCATGGTGACAAATTTCAGTGTAACGAATTGCCCCCTAAAGTGCGAAGTCTGAGAGCATTCAAAGAGTGATGTGCTTTATCATTTCAAGGATTAGCCTATGGACACCCCAGTCAGAACCCTGTAAAAACATTCAATGCAAAACATATATATATATATATATATATATAATCGTTGAGGTAGGAATTCCCATACTCAAATCAAAACTAACTAAACTTTTTCTGATACAGAAATGATTTTAACATTACATCAATAGTGTAGACATAGAATGGGTGCAGCCATCTGTAATGAATCATCTACTGCATAGTGAATAATAAAACTCATCATAGCTTGGATGGTGGAAACTAGATCTAGGGTCTTGATTTTTGCTTCCCGAACTAGTACAATTCTATCCATGTGATTAAATGTGTTGAAGTCGAACATGGTAGAACCCACTTGATTACTAGTCAATGATGTGAACCGTTAACAAGTGTGAGAGAAACCACCAATAATGACAATGGCTCTCAAAGTACTTAGTACAATCCATGAAATTTGAATAAGTGATATGAAGTCAAATGTTTCACGGAATCTTTCGATCGAAGGTCAATGATGCAACCTGTCATTGAAGGCGAGAAACCTGCCATTAGAGTATGCATATTTCAAGGTACTGACGAATTCTAGATCAACCTCCTAGATGGTGAGTTGTCATCGATAGAAAGTGATCCGTCGTAAGCAAGCTTACGACACAAAACCATAGATCAAATTTTGAAGAAATGTTTTGCAAGGACTGACTCAAGGATGGTCAACATGTATGGAGACTATTTTTTGCAGATGAATGGTTTGTTTGACTATCCTCTTGAACATATAATGACACTAAGATGGTTTGGTGACAGTTTCCCTAAGATAATACCCAGAAACTGGCTGAAGACCTTCAATATGGTTTGATTAACTGATAGGCAAAGGATTTCCCAACCCAGGTAGAAGTGTGACAAAAAGTGTCGTGTTCAAGAGTGGCGTAATGCTTTTAGAAATCAAAGTGTAACAAATGAATCTGTTTTCTATATTTTCCCCCACCCTTTTCGGAAAGTACCTCTTTATTTTTTAACAAGCTTGAGGAGGATAACATTTGTTTGTTTATAAGCTCATCCTTCGGATGAGTCCAACTTATTTTCAAATAAAACTCTAAGAAAGAGTGGTCCATTCTTGTTTGAAATTGATAGGTCCTTTACTGTTAAATTTTAAGGAGTCCAGTATAGGAGAAACTCGGTGTTTTTCATTTTTAGGGAGTTAGAAGAAAAAACTTAAGAAAGCTCCATGGGTGTAATTTTTTGTAAATTTAGTCTCTCAAGCCTGAAAAAGGATAAAATAATGAGAGAGAGAACTCTATTGACCATGATTAGTCAATGTATACCTTTTTTGTAAATAGTCCATTTTATTCCGGAAAAGGGGTAAACTTATACTGAAAGGACAATTGTTCATTTCCTTTAACGAGTTCGAATAGTCAGGTACATGGAAATCTTTTCATTTTTAGAGAGTCTAAAAAGGGATTAAAAGAGGACTCCATAGTTTCACTTTTTCCTGTAAGTTTTAACAAGTTCGAAAAAGTGATAAAAATATACTCATGGTTTTCTCTTTTTTTGTAAGTTTTAACGAGTTCGAAAAAGTGATAAAAGTTGTACTCATATGACCGACTTTCAATTTAATTTATGAGCAGGTAAAGACAGAAAGAACTCATCATTTTCATGTGTTTTACGAGAATGAAAGATAGAAAAATAATCTCGGGATTTTCATGAGTTAAACGAGTCTTGAAAATAATAACGAAAATCGACTCAATATTCATTTCATTTTTACAAAAGCTTGAAACAGAGAAAAACTATTCTTCAGATAGGTTTGATTCATCTTTACACAAGCTTGAAACAAAGGAAAAATCATGCCTGAAAGTGGTTTCATTTTTACACAAGCTTGAAACGTAGGAAAACTATGCTTGAGATTGGTTTGAATGCCCCCAAGCGTAACTTGCTAGAGCACATGCCCCCCAAGCTTCATTTCATTCAACTAAGTAGACTACTAGTTACTAATTGCTGGATGGAATGAAGGTTCATTTATGAGATCAGATGAATTATTCGGCTTTGACTGGGAGATAATTTGTTTCATTTTTTAATGAGCTTGATACAGGAAAGGAACTATGCTCATGGAACCTTGTTCCATTTTTTAACGAGATTAACACAAGAAAAGGAAATATGCTCATGGTGACCTATTTCATTTATTAACGAGGTTGACACAGTAAAGGGAACTATCCTCATGGACTACTATTTCTAATTTACCTACATAACCTACTGATTCATTTTTTAATGAGGTTGATATAGGAAGAGAACTGTCCTCATGGGTCTGTTTCATTTTTTAACGAGGTTGACACAGTAAAAGAATTGTCCTCATATCTACTCTCTATAATCTACCTACATAACCTACTGATTCATTTTTTAATGAGGTTGACACATGAAAAGAATTGTCCTCATACCTGATTCATTTTTTAACAAGGTTCACTCAGTAATAGGAACTATCCTCTTACCAACTGATTAATTTTTTAACGAGGTTGACATAGTAAAAGTAACTTTCCTCAGACCTGATTCATTTTTTAACGAGGTTAACTCAGTAACAGGAACTATCCCTATGAAATAAGACCTGTTTCATTTTTTAACAAGGTTGACAAAGTAAAAGGAACTATCCTCACCAGACTTCTTGATCATGTATTCCAAATAGAAGAAACACATGTCAAGGGACACAACTTAATCATGGCTTCCAAGACATCTTCATCAGATGGAATAACAATTCTCTGAAAGGAACACATGTGAAGGGACTCAAAAGGGATAGGAATGTCGCATTCAAATAATCCCATAGATTTTCCCATGTCAATTACTGGATCTAAGTCAAAGGAAGCCGAGAAAACAGTGAGAGGCTCGCTTGCATCAATAACGGAAAACATGGGACTGGTTGCCACATAATTAACCCGTGGCGGGGTAGATACCACTTTAGTAGAAGGAACTTTTAGGGGTGTCAGATTATTGGTAGTCGAATCAAGACAAAGGAATGAAAGTTGGTCAAAAGTCACAATGTTTCCATCGTGAGGGAAAGACATCATGCGAAAGAGTGTCGATATGACAACTTTCATTGCATAGAAATAGTCTCGCCCAAGGAGTAAATTGAAATCCAAGGGACCTTGAACTACCATAAGATCAATACAGATAGTTTTACCTTCCAAAGTAGTAGAAAAATTAGGAAGGATCCCTAAAGGTTAACTAATGGTTCTATTAAAAGCTTTCAAATTCTGCGTAATAGGCACAAGTTGAGGGGAACCCAAAGATTTCCAAGAAGTTGAGGATAAAATACTAATAGAAGCACCTTCATCTACATGTGTGCAACATATATTCTTATGACAAGCCTGCACAATGATTTGGAAAGGGTTGGAGGAAGGAAGATGAGGTTCTGTCAGCCTATTCCAATCAAAGGAAAAGACCTCATTACTTGGAGGGGGTTCTGTAGAAATAGGTTAAATGCCCCTTGGCGTAGAATAATCTGATGTTACAAAAAGAACCAGAGCGGTATGAAGTTCACTCTCTTCAGGGAGAGTGGGATCGACCGAATGTGAAATCGAATCAACCACTTGATCAAATAATGGATCATCAACCTGAGTGATATGAGTTTCACTCTTCAATGAAAGAGTGGGATTGACTGTACTCGGAATTAGATCAATCCCTCCATCAGTTGACGGTAGGTTGGGAGAAAGTTGACGGTAACTAGTTGGAAGTTCTTGATGTGGAATAGTAAGGTTTTCCAACAATTTTGAGGCTTCATCCATGTGAGGGAAAATGTGAGTTTGATGACTCCCTTTTCATAACCTACAAGGAAACCTAACTTTACCCTTTTTCCGAGGAACCTGAGTATCATTGGTTGATGGATCAAAAAAAAGTTGATGAGATTTTTCTGACCATACTTCCAAGACCTTTGGAATACCAGGACAATTGATAAGGAAGTGGTCACCCTTACAAAGCTTGCAAGGGAATTTGGGTTTACGGTGCATGTAGGAGGTTTCCTCAACATTACTAACACTTATAGCCATGGTTGACTGGTTGAATTCTTTCTTATTTGGCTTCTTCTTCTTCTTCCCTTTCTTATTCTTCTTGGCAACCTGGTTAATAGCGTCAAGGCTTTTACCAAGAGAAAAGGAATAAAGGGAGGAAGACATATTAGGCGAAGAAGGTAAAGGGTCAACAGAAGGTTGGTGATGTTGTGATGGTGAACTCTGTTGAGGTGAAGCATTCGGTTGAGGTGGAATAATTTGAGTATTTGGGGCCAACGAAGTTGAAAATAACCATATCGATAAACCTATTGTAAATCCAGGTAATGACAATGTAGCCATATAAGGAGGACCAACATTTCCAAAGCAAGGAAAAGTAGTAGGATTCTCATTAAGAGGGGTTCCTTGGTTGGTAAATTCCAGAATAGTTGCCATTATATTCAACTTCAGTGAATTTTATTAATAATTTAAAACTAAAATTAACAATTCACAATTCACACTTAACAATTAAAATTCACAATTCACACCTATGGTCTCTAAAAGTAAAAACAAACAAATCTAGGAGTCAAACCACAAACAAACAATAGATTCCCACACGCACTATCAAATCTAGGAGTCAAACCACACACAAACAATAGATTCCCACACTAAAAACACTAGTTGGTGATGAAATCCAACATCGTAGAATTTTAATGCAGAAATGGAGATTGGAACGGTTACCCCGACAACCCGCTTAATGAAAGATACCAGTGAAATTTTCTCCACTATGCCATCTCGAGTGAAGAGAACCCTCCAGAGAGTCCAAGTGAGTCTAGCCGACATCTGCTCTAGGTACAGTGGGATATTCCCTCCACCGTCACCTTGGGAAAGAATCCTATAGATTATGGCCACTAAGGTTACCAACATAAGCAAATATACCTAGGGGAACAGTCTATGATCCGACACACACGCAAGGGTAGAGTAACAAAGCTCAATCCCCTTGAAGGCTCCTTGACACAATTCAAGGTTTACTGACAAGTGACCCCAGGCTCCTTGACAATGGTCAATCCAAGGTTTACCATTGTTAATACTTGTATATCTGCTATCTTTCCCAATGAGGAAGGATTGATTACCTCACTGGTTTGGATATGATCTCATGCTTGACTCCTTTAGGAGGAGCTTCCTAGAGTATACATGCTACTATTGGAATTTTCCTACTGCAGTATCGACTACTTGTTTGTTTTACTATCTTGTAGAGTTAACTAAAACCTATTCCAAGACACTAGCCTAAGCTATGTTGGTGGAAAGAGCCCTAAAAATGTAAAAATTACTAGATGAATTTTAATTAAGCACTGTGTTATTTAGGTTGTTATTACTCAAAGGGTAAATGGATATGAAACCAATGGTGTTATGACCTGACCCAAAACTGAATGTAACCGAATATGATAATGAAATTTTCAATTTGATGAATCCTAAACAAAGTAAGGAGAGAGTTTCAATTCACTTTCAACAATGCAAAAAATTGATCAATAAGAGAAAATATAACAAATTCTCTAATGCACTATTTTCATCAAGAAAAACTAATGTTAATCAATTCCTTTTTTTTTATGTTTTTAAAACAAGCATAAAAACATGTAAATTCAAATTAAAGAAACTAATCTAAATCTATGATTGATTTTTCAAAATGTAATTTATGCAATTGTAATCTATGCACAATTCACTTGAAAAGTTTGCAACTGTAATCTATGCACATTTTTCATTCATATTCTAAAAATGAGAATTCTAATTATGCAAATGTGATCTATGCATGAGAATTGTAAAACAAAAGATGATTCTAATGTAATATAAAGAATCAATCAAGTGTAAGTAAAGAAAATTGGCTGAGATTTTCAAATATCAAAAAATAAAAACACTCAAAGGAAATTAACACTCAAACACAATTTAGCCCCTCCTGGCAAATGAAGGGGAATTTATTTTGCAAAAACTAAAGAAAAAATATAAAAAATTGTTAAGAGACTGAGACAAACCTCGAAGTAATGACCAAAGGAAACAAAATTAAGAATTTCTCCAAAAACGTAACTCAAAACACCCAATTAACTTAACGGAGACTGATGAGATTGCAAGAGTGCTGAAAAGAAATTCACACAAGGATTTTTGATAGAAAATACAAGTCTGGGTATATAGTGAGAATCTTGCAAGCTGATCTAGAAAAGAGAATTTTAAGGTTTTC
This sequence comes from Pinus albicaulis, assembly GCA_034641835.2. Taxonomy (NCBI): domain Eukaryota; kingdom Viridiplantae; phylum Streptophyta; class Pinopsida; order Pinales; family Pinaceae; genus Pinus; species Pinus albicaulis. The sequence goes on from CM076584.1 coordinate 851,725,919, forward strand.
TAAAAATTTTCACAAGGTCCACAGGTTTTAGTGTAAATAGATGTGGTCCCACACTATTTATACAGAGAAACTGCAGAGGTTACTGCACTGTTTTCAAAGAAAAAGTGCGGAGACCAGAAAACATAAAGAAAAAAAAATTCTGAAGTACTTTTCAGGGATTCTGCAGGAATAAAATACCCAAGCTAGTATCAATCAATAAAAATCAGAAAAAATAAATTCGCAAGTCAAAAATAAAAGAAATAAAAGTTCAAGACCCATTCCCCAGTGGATTCACCATTTTGTTGGACGGATAAGTAATTCTTGCAGACAAGACAGACCTCCCAAGTGTCCTACGGAAAACTAGCAACAAATGGACAAATGAAAACCATTTTCTCTAGATATTGTTTGACATGGAATTAATTATAACAGGGTTTTAGAAACCTACATGTAGTCTAGCACTGATCTTCTTTCCAATGGCTTGAAGAAAGTCGTCATCAAGGATATGCAATCACAAACACAAGAAAAGATCAAAATCACCAGTATAATAAATCAATTTCTGAATCAAACATCTATCAAGATGATAATGGAATTCAAGAAACGATGTAATTAATTAAATAACCCATTGAGAAAACAATATTCATTTTTATTAACTTAAATAAAGAAGAGCCTCAAAACCGTGTCCGCCTTGATGTCATACAGGCCTTCCTGAGGTCCGTAACAGGCGTTTCCTTTACTCTGACAAGCCTTGCATTTTATCAGCTAAAAGCACATGGGTGTGTAATCATTCCCATATAATGGTTGGATATGAGAGTATGAGTCTCTACAACGTTTCATCTCAAAAAATTTCCAAGTCTAACTCACTAACTCCCATTCTCAAAATCTCCATCCCTTGAAACTGAACCAAAACTTCAATTTATAGGAGAAGGAAAGTGGTTACAGCTCCAAACTAGAAGAGATAGAGTCCCCTTATCAAGGGATTAAGTTCCATAAACCAAGGGGTAGGATCCCATAATGGAGGAATGAACATACATGATAGGAGCAAACCTTCGACCGGATAACTGCTTCTAAAAGCTTCCAGATTTAACTGTTGGGCTTCTAAATGTTACTTTCCACATTTGTTTTACCTTTTACAGGGGTCTGCACCTTTAATGAATAAAAAGTGCATTTAGCTCCACATGATTTAGAGAAAAAAAGTGCAGCACCACAGGAAATGTTAAGAGAAAGTGCGGTACAAGTGTTTTTAAGACTTTTATGAGCTTTTCTCTTAATTTCAAGGCTTGAATTTAGGAAATTTGATGTTGTAGACTTCTAAAGGAGTACTAAAATTTCATGGTGACAAATTTCAGTGTAACAATATGTTGTTCCTAGCCTACACATTACAGCATTCACCAATATGGCGGACCCCGATATCATAGAGGAGCATCTTGCACAACTTGTGGCTCTAGAGGAAGATCAATTTATTGCTAATTTTCATCAATGGGTTCAGAAGGATCATGAAAAAGAATGGCATGATCGACATATTCACCAAAATATGTTCGTCACAGGTGACCTTTTCCTTTTATACGATGGCCAATTTGCGAAACATCCAGGAAAATTTCGACATCACTGATTGGGTCCCTACACAGTTAAGAAAATCACGAATGGAGGAGCCGTTCAGCTAGCTACCCTATGTGGAGACATTGTACCAGGCTTTGTCTATGGAAGTCGACTCAAGCCTTACTGGGATCAATGACTATCTTACAGCTGTAGTGACTTGGGACGAGTCATAAGATTGTGTTGGGGGACTATTGGAATGGGGTCTCCTAACAAGTTGCGAAACTGGTCCATTTTGAATATTTTTGACTATATTTAGCCTAGCGGAGGGGTTTTGGGGTGTGTCAAAGCCCTGAACGCATTGTAATGGGTCAAAGGATAAACTAGGGGTCCGAAAAGCATGGGTTGCGGACCATAGGAAAGTCGAGGCTAGATTGTTATAAATAGAGATGCATTTTGTATTGTAAAGGATAGGATATGATGATCTATTGATGCGAATTGTGATTTAAGCTATCTGTTTGGGTTTTTGGGAACATACTCCTGCTGGCTATGTGTACGAAGATCCAAGTCCAGCTATGTGTGGACCCTGCTGCTGTGTGCGTAGGTTGGGAAGGGAATTAGAATTGTAAGGAAGAATTTATGAATGAATGAATGCAAAAGGTTGTTAGAGAACTGAATCTGTGAGTACTTTTATGTGAATTACTGATAATTGTTGTATTATGCATTTTTTGTCCTTAAGATGTGAAAGATATGTATACTGCATTCTTGGATCTAGATCTATTATGTCCTATTTATGTACTGTTGCGTTGATGTTATAACAAGCATATAACTATAGATCTAGTGCACGTGGATGCGAATAGAGACTTAATTAACTCTACGTAGAATAAGGTAACCAGGGATCACAAGACTTAGCACTGCTTTGCTTGCTTTACCCATCCTTTCTTAGGGTGTGGAAACCTAGTTCGAACACCCACCCATACTACTTCAGGTGAGACTTTGGCCTGTGAAAGAAGGTCATTTCCGAAAGTGCTAGTAGTATAGGGGTTTGTTGGCAAACCTTGCTTACCAAACCTGGGTCAGGACCCCTCGAGCCAACAACCAAGATTGGATGTACAAATAGAGTGGTACATATATTATTTTCCCTCTAATATAGAAATTTTTGTAGATAGAGCCAATACGCCTACCCTTGTAGAAAATATGAAAGAAGCCTTGTCTATAGAGAGAAGAATTGTAGCTTTAGAAAATAATACCAAGTTAGAAGATAAAAAATCTAAAAACGCAACATTTAAAGATTAGCAAAAGATGAAAGATCCCAGAGATCCCTTCGATATTGAAGGATTGAAAAAGGTCTTGAATACCATGTCCAATGAAATGGTTGAAATCAAAAAAAAAGTTGCTGAGACTTCTACAAAAAAACCCTTTAGATACTTTAGAAAAAATCATTTGTTTGTATCACAACCTCCCAATATTATTTCTAATGATGAATATGAAGAAGAAGAAGAAGAAGAAGAAACTAAAACTTCTGGCAACGAATCTCAAGATGAAGAAGTAACAGAATTACATGGATTATGGGACTTTGTCTTACATTCCTCTGATGAAGAGATAGATCCTGAAGCAATGCATGTTACCACCCAACCAAATATGAGTTGATCGTGAAAAGAATAGGAAATACTCAGTTACAGATCTCGGAGAAGAAAATGAACCCATATCATTCAAAAATAATATTTTGGGTAATTATTCTATAGATTAATTCTTGGGTAATTTTAATGCTAAAATTTCACCTTTCTTGATAAATTTTGTTAATTCAAAAATATAAAATTTTTCCAAAAATGATTTGACTGCATGCTTAAATTTCAAAGAAGAAACAATAATCCATTCCCCGTTTTGGAAAATTTTCTTTGATGGATCAAGGTCCAACGGTGGTGCAAGATTAGGATGCATGCTTATTAGTCCAAAAGGTGAAAAAACCATGCTATCTTGTAGACTTGAGTTTGAATGCACTAACAATATTGCTGAATATGAAGTTTTAGTTCAAGGTCTTCGTAAAGCAATAAATCTTGATATACAATATATTCAGGTATTTTGAGATTCATAAATTATCGTAAGGCAAGTACGAAACACTATTCATTGTCTCTCAATTCACTTGAAAAATTATCAATCTCTGGTTCAAGACCCCGCATCTCATTTTTTAGCATTCAATATCTCTCCTATTCCTAGATCACAAAATGGCAATGCTAATATTTTAGCTAACGTTGCATCTAAGCTAATTCCACCAAAATATTTTAGTCCTGATAGATTCTCTATCGAATTGATTTTTCATCCATCTGTGCCAGATAATATTACTAGTTGGTGAGCCTTCAATGACGATACTGATATTTTAATTTTTCTTACTTCTGAAAAATCATATGATGATCAAATTCTAGATGAAGATGAACATGATAATCAAATCAAGAAACAAGATGATAAGAATATTTTTCCAAATTCCGTGGTAAAACTTGAATATTTATACGATTGAAAAGACATATTCAAGAAAATCAACAATTGAAAACTAAAAAGTTCTACTTTGACGTCTGAACTAGTTAATTTAGTATCTGAAAAACAACATCAAGATAAAAATATAGGGATTACCCTTTCATCTAAAGAAAGAAATGCATTCATTTCCTTATTGAAAAATACAAAGATATTTTTTCATGGAATTATGAAGATCTTAAGACCTACAACCCATCTATCATTCAACTTATTATTCTTATGGTACCTGATGTTCAACCCATCCAACAAAAGATCATGAAAATACATCCAAATTTTGAAACTCAAATAAAAAATCAGTTAAACAAAATTTTGAAATAAAAAATTATTTTTCTTGTTAGACATTCAAAATGGGTTTCTAATCTAGTACCTATGAGAAAAAAGAATGGTGATATTCGAATTTGTATTGACTTTAGAAATTTGAACAAAGCATGTCAAAGGATAATTTTCCTTTACCATCAATGGAATAACTTTTACAGTCAGTAGCAAGTTCAGAATTAACATATTTTTTAGATGGAGTTTCAGTATATAACCAAATTCTAGTTCATCCAGAAGATCATTTGAAAACTGCATTTAGAACAAAGTGGGGAACCTATGCATACCAAAATATGCCATTCGGATTAATTTATGAAGGAGCAACTTTTCAGAGGGTCATGGATATTTCCTTTAAAGAATTCATAAATCAAACAATGGTCATTTATCTTGATGATATAACCACATATTCAAAGAAGAGAAACAATCATTTTCATGAATTAAAGCAGATCTTTGAAAGATGCAGAAGATTTTGGATTTCTCTTAATCCAAAGAAGTCAATTTTTACTTTAAGTGAAGGTAAAATTCTTGGTTCTATCGTCTCAAAAAATGGAATTTGTATCGATCTCGACAGGATTAAAACAATTTTAGAAATTCCACCACCACGTAACAAAAAATCGATGCAATCATTTTTAGGACAGATAAACTTCGTAGAATGATTCATTTTTTATTTTTCGCATATTTTCCTTCCATTGCAAAATATGATAAAGAAAGATACATTGTTTAAATGGGGAGAGTAGGAAAAGGAAGCATTTCATATTATTAAACAAGAAATCACTGATGCTCCTTCTCTCTCAACTCCAAAATTTACCAATGATTTCATTCTACATACTTTTTCTTCTGATCTATCATATGCTGCGGTATTAACTCAGCCAGATGATAAAAATATTGAAACTCCAATTTCGTTTTTTAGTTCTAATTTTCAAGAACATGAATTGAACTATACAGGAGTCGAAAAAAACGTGTTTGCAGTTTATAAAGCGGTCAAATATTTTCGCCCTTTTCTTTTGAAAGCTCATGTCAAAGTAATCGTTCCTTTCTCATCAGTCAAACAAGTACTTATAAAGAAGGAACTAGGATAAATGAGAGCCAATTGGGTAACTTCCATGCAAGAATATCACTTAGAAATTAAACCTTCTAAAATTGTTAGAGGACATGTATTTTTCAGATTGATTACAGGAATGAATGATACATCACTTGATGAGGTAACTGCTATCATTGAATAGTTCACTGAGGTACTCAATATTAACCCTCAATCTCAGTATGCTGATTTAATATTTTATCTAAAGAATTGTTAGGCTCCACTTAATTTGGATTCTAAAAGAAAATGAGCATTAAGATTGAAGTCTAATCAATATCAATTATTCAATAATGTGTTATTCATAAAAAATTATGATTCTATTTTACTCATATGTCTAGAGAAAATTGAAATATCTAATGTGCATTAGGAACTTCATGATAGAGCAGCAGGTGGAAACTTTGGTGGAGATACCATATCCCATAAAATTTTACATGCAGGTTATTGTTGGCCAAAATTATTCAAAGATGCACACAACTATGTCAGAAATTGTAAAACTTGTCAAACTATGAAAGGAAGACAAAGAAAATCCTTAATGCCACTTCAGCGAGTCAACATGGAACAACCTTTCAAACAATGGGGACTTGATATAATAAGTTATATCGTTCCTCATTCTTGTAAAAAACATAAATATATATTGAATGCTACAAATTATTTTACAAGTTAGTTAGGAGAAAAAAATCTGAGGAAAAGCAACTCTGAAAATATTATTGATTTCATTGATCAATTTATCATCACAAGGTTTGGTGTCCCTTATGCTTTAGTATTTTACAATGCCTCTTATTTTTCGGGAAATGCCATTAATGAATTTTCTTTGAAAAGAGGGTTTAAATTGAAATATTATGCAAATTATTATCCTTAGGGAAATAATTTGGAAGAGTCCACAAATAAAAACCTCATAAGAATAATTATAAAACACCATTGCTCAAAACCAGAAGAATTGGCACAAAACTTTGACTTTTGCATTATGGGCAGATAGGATAACTAAAAAAAGCTTCAATAGGAACTTCTCCTTTTCGATTGGTATATGGAAAGGAAGAAATTTTACCTTTAAATGTAGTTATCCCGTCAACGACCCTAGTACAATTCATTAATGAAAAACGTTTCTCTTCATTATAATCAAGGTTGTCTCAAACAATTAAAATGGAAGAAGAAAGAGACAAGACTAAAATGGTACATAATCATCATTAACAATTGATTAAAAGTTCATTTGATTTAAATAAAGTTAAAACTAACCATTTTTAATTTGGAGGTCTGCTTTTGAAATGTGATAAAATGATTGAGAACAAAGGAAAAAATACAAAATTTCAAAAAATTTGGCTTGGTCCTTTTCAAATAAGCGATAAAATAGGTCCATCAATTTTTTTTTTGCAAAATTTATAATGGAAGAAGGAAACTCTTCCTGTTAATGGACTTATCCTCAAAAAATACTTTTATTGAAAGAACGAGCAGTTATTTTGTAAATATATGTACATTAATTTATAATAAAATAGGTTTTTGTAATTTTACACAAAACGTGAAACACTTCGTCATTTTATCGAACATGAAAGTGTTAATATTCAAAGATATAAAACTAGGAAATAAATCATTTAATTGAAGTCTCTATTTCTTTGGAGAATTTTGATTCAAAATAACCAAATTAGAAAGAAGAATTTTCTAACCCATGTAAAATGAAAGATTATTTTGACATGAATCAAGTTCGAAAAGTTATTTTTACCAAGAACAGGCTTTTGTTGAAGTATTAAAATATTTTACTTAAATGGTCATCCAAAAGCTCATACGAAGAAAAATTATAACCTCCCCATTCATTCATATTAGATATTTTTTCAAAGTGTAATTCAAATATATAAAAAAATTTAAACTTGAGAGATCTCATTGCAAGTCAACTCATCATGTTCATAGGAAACTAGTAAACTTGACATTATCAAACTATATACCAAACCAGGATAACGACTCTAGGCCTAAAAACCTGAGACAAGGGATCTCATCACGAGTTAGCTTGTTCAAATTTAATAATAACCAGTGAATGAAATTATCATTTCTGACCACCAAACCAGGATAATTATTTTAAAGTAACAAAACAAAAAATGAAAAAATAATTACATTACCTTTGGAAATGTCTATTATGTTATGAATGGGATTGTTAGTGTGAATTATAATCACAATCATACAAAAAAACCTAACTTTATTTGTGCATAACAAATGGCCCTAACATCAAAGATGGCTACCAATTTCCTTAGATTTGCAGTTATTTGACCAAGATAAATGCTACAAAAATCCAGATCTATGCAATTAAAGATATTAAATAGCAAATAAAAGTAAGAGTTGCTCCATGCATCCAATGAGCAAGGCAATAATGTTTTTAAAGAATTTTTGTATTTATGACACCTGGGAAGGGAACATAGAAAGATGTTACTAGTCCTCCTCAATAGGATGGGTTATTGTATTCCTCAGCGCTTCAGATCTAAGATCTCTCTCTCTCGATGGTGTAGAAAACCCAAACAAAAATGGAACTCAAGGGGAGCTCACAAACAAAAAGGAAGAAAAATATGACAGTGATGGAGGATTAAAGTCAGACCAAAAGTATAGATCTAGAGCGATCTTTAGGCAACAAAAGGTAGTGAATGAATGGAAAAACCCTTCTATTTATAACAAAATATTGAGTTATTCTAGATATTGGTACACAATTAAAATATTATTAACCAAATCTAGATCCAAATTTTATGGAATATTTTATTATTTTTTTGGAGGGAAAAAGAATTTGAATTTGGTAAAATCCCTTTATTTGTAAATAATAAATAAATCAATGATTTATTTATTATTTTAAGAATGTGATTGAGTAATAATTAAATAAATAGTGATTTATTCAATTATTTATAAATGATTTAGTCAATTTTAATAAGGAATATTATTTAAATAATGTTTAAATAATTATTCCTAGAAAATAATAAGATAAATAATGATTTATCTAATTAATTTTCCTGTTTTGGGTTAAATATGACCAGGAATATTAATTAAATTGTTGTTTAATTAATTATCCCTTGAGGAAAATCAAACAAATAAGCCTTTTATTCAATATTTCCTCATGGGATTTCCTGTTTAGACCATAAACAACTTAATAAATTATGGATTACTAAGTTATTTTTGATAGTGAAAGAAAATTTACTAGGGTAAAATTTGTCTTACATGGTGTACTTTGCTCCATCTAATAGTAACATGTTAGATGACCAAAAATTGGTGTAACAAATTTCCTCTTAGTATGCGAGCGTTAGGAGCTAATTGTATGACCGAAGTATGTTGTAAGAACTCAATCATTAGACACAGAAGGGTGATTCAGAAAGAGAGAAATATAAGGTAGACTAAAGCACTATAGGAAAAAAACCTAAGGAGGTGAGACTTATAGGTGCGACAAGTCTCTTTTATGAGTGAGTACCTATTCTACATGAGGCGAGGGATGCATATACCTATGCCCACTGAGATAACAAATTAAAAAGAATAATGCGTCCAGTAAACAAGGGACCGAATTACATAGTACATGTTGGCATAAACATGGGGCAGATAAAGACATGAAAATGGATCACACATACATATTGTGCCTAGGACAACAACCATGACTTATATAATAATATCTGAGTACATGAGATATAAGTACAATCAAAGAGGCCCTATAAAATAGGAAAGGGATCTAGAAATATGAATGATACATGCAAACTAAAGAGGCATTGCAAGTGGCTGAGGCTGAAACCATCAAATATATGGAGCTGCATCCAAGTTTGTAGTAGATAATTCATCTGAGTATGTTGGGGGGCTACTTGAAGGGCCACCTGCTCATGAGGTCTGAAACATCTCACACACACCGGGGAATCACTGGTACAATCTACTTCATCATTGAACCATCAAGTATACAGATCTCGATCATGTCATAAGGAGCTAGAGCTGAGAACCAATCAAGTCAAAGGGCAATAAAGAGTCCATTTTCCTGATTCGAGGCATCGAACAAGAGTGGAAGCTAGAACCAAGGTACAGCACCCTATAGACCTATCTTCTGGAATGAATAAGATGATGTCGATAGAAGGAGGTCTGCCATAGGTGAGGCAATGAGGGATCCTTAACTAAGGCACAAGAGATAATAGTAGAGCGACTGACAGACTAACACCAGGGATAATGGAGGAATGGGGGGTACTGAGTAGTGGGATGACAATTCCCTTGTTAGAGCATAAAAGGCATGGATGACCTGGAAGCTACTGACTTGACACCGGAGGGGATAGGGGACAGTATAAATGGAGGCCAAAATGTGCGACATGAGAGAGGAACAAAGCAACGAAGAATGGAGGACTATAGCGGGATACAAAGGGACACGGGATAGACTCCATAGATTCGATGATGACTCAACCCGAATGCTCTAAACAAGGGTGACTCGATGATGTTGCCACACAGAATGGGCCCAGTGGGCACCATAAAAAAATGAGTACGAGATGGTTTCTCATGACGAAAATTGACATGAGCATGGAGAAGTATGAAGGCAAAGTGGTACCCCAAGCACAAGTGTTGCAAGTGAAGAAATTTTATTTTGAGGAATGGTGAAGTGACCCTTCATGGAAGAAAGGTTTCCAGGTGAAGTATCAAATAAAAAAAATCAAAAGTTGGCTACCTAAAAGAAATAAAACGTGCATTTCAGGAGGGAAATTCTAAGGGTAATATTTTTTAAGATAGAGTGCATTACGAGGATTAGGAAGGGGGTGGCCTTCTAAATACTCTATGAGGTATGCCCCTTTACCCAAATCCTTACTAATAATGTAAGGGCCTAGCCATAATGAGTCAAAATTCCCATGAATGAGGACATCATGAGCCTAGTCATACACTAGAGCAAGATCACCTTCGTGAAAAGTATGAGGATGAATGTTTCAGTCATATTCAGCTTTGGTGTGCTTCTTAGCCGCTTCGGTGGTTTGGAATGCAACACGACGGTCTTCGGAAGTACGCCCAAGCATGATAAGTAGTTTTTCTAAAGGGTGGGTGTCAGGGATAAGTTTGATGGCTAGATGAAGGGAGGGAATTGCACACTCGATCGGTAGGAATGCCTCCTCACTAAAAAAAGGTGGAAATGAGTAATCCTGGTGGTAGTTTTACTAGAATTTCTATAGGCCCACAAAGCAGGGAAGAGTATAAGGTTCCATTTGGTTTGGTGCTTATTCACCGTCTGTTGAAGCATAGTTTTAAGGATTTTATTGACCACTTCAACTTGGACATTACCTTGGGGGTAATAAGAGGATGAATATTGGTGCTTAAAGCTCAACAGAGAGGATAACTCATGCCATATCTCATCTTCAAAATGTTGTCCATGGTTAGAGACCAATTGTTTCAAAACTCTGAATTGAACGATAACATGGTTAAAGAAAAAGAGGGTTGCGGTAGCTGCCGTGTTGTTGAATGTTGGCATGACCTTAGCCCATTCTGTGAAATAGTCAAATTCCACGATGATATACTTGTGGTTACCATTATATGGAGGTCGACACTCCATAAATTTTATGGACCACGTACATAAGGGACAAGTTGATATGACAAGATGGAGGGGAGTTGGAGGAGCTCACGCCTTTCGGGTGAAATGTTAGCAATTGGAACAGTGTTTGACTACTTCAATGCAATCGTAGAAGAGAGAAAGCCAAAAATACCCAGTGCACATGATCTTCTGGGTAGTAGCGAGACTAGAGAGGTGGCCACCACAAGTGCCGCTATGGAAGGCATTGAGGACTTTCTCAGCTTTGGCGTGCATGAGACAATGATGAACAACAATATCTACACTGCGATGGTAAAGGTCGTCACCGATGAGAAGATAGCAGGGGACCTGGTGTGGGATACGTCATCGAGCATCATGATCAAGATGGAGGGCGAAATTTTGGGTTCACAAATAAGTGAGGATTTCACCATACCAAGGATCATCTGTGGTAATGGGAAACAATTTTTCATCAGGAAAATCATCATTAATGGGAGGATCCTGCATATCAGTAGGTAATTCAGAAATGAGTTCAATGAGGGCAAAAAAATTCTTACCCTTTGGTGTGACAAATTTGAAAGCTAATTCCTAGAGGATAATGATCCAATAGGCATACTTCCCATTGATGATCTGAAAGCTCAATAGGAAGGCCATACGGTTGGAATTAATCATGAATTTGGTGGAACACATGAGGATATAATGACGAAGTTTTTGGAACGAGAACATGATAGCCAGCACTAACTTCTCTTCATGTGAGTAGGACACAGGGGGGACCACAAGGTTCTTACTGACATAATAGATAACATGCTCGATCCTATTGTCATGTTCATGAATAAGGACCCAAGGGACTGAATGGGAGGAGTCTGAGATGTACAGGATGAAATGCCTGTCAAAGTCACATGGATGAATCAAGGGAGAGGAGGCGAGAGCATGTTTCAGGGCATCAAAATACTCTTGAGCATAGTCATCCCAAACTAATGGAATGTTAGATCTGAGGAGTCTAAGGAAGCCATGCGTTGTGGTGGCATAATCAAGTACGAACCGATGAATGATATTCGCTTTACCTTGGTGCCTTTGTAATTGGTGTAAGGTACAAGGAATAGGAAGCTCAAGGATGGCTTGAGATTTCAAGGGGTCAAGTGTTATAGCATATTTAGACACAATGAAGCCTAAAAGGTGGCCGACAGGAACAAAAAAGACACACTTTAGTGGGTTGAGGTGGATATTATACTTGAGACATCGAAGGAAGACAATATGAAAAACATGGAGGTCTTGTGCCCAATGTTTAGAATGCGTAGTAAGGTCATCTAGATAAGAAAGGATAATATGATCTAGTTCATGGAAACAATATGACATGGCCCGCTGAATAGTGTCTTTGACATTCTTAAGGCCAAATGACATGACCCTATAAGCAAAGGTTCCCCATGGACTAATGAATGTCATCTTAAGCTGATCAACATGATGGATAACGATATGGTTATATCCGGAGAAACCATCCATGAAGGATAGAACCTCATGCCCCGAACACTCATTAATGATTTGGTCAATGAATGGTGTGGGGAAGTTGTCTTTGGGACACACTTTTTTCAGGTTCTGAAAGTCAGTGCAGACATGGATGGTTCCTTGTTTCTTGAAAATGGGAATCAGATTAGACACCCAAGTGGTGTATTAAATGGCATAGATCAAACCAGCCTGCTTGATCTTATTGATTTCGGATTTGAAAACCTCCCGTCTAGAAGGATTAATGGGTCTAAAATTTTGAAGGACAAGATTGGCATCCAGCCATGTATCGATATGGTGTTGAAAATGGTGGGATCAAGTCCAGGAATTTCTGAATAGGACCAGGCGAAACCATCTCGAAATTCCTTGAATAACTTGGTGTAAGCCTTAATTTATTTCGGGGTGCATTGGTCACCTAAAGTAGTGTTTTCTTCTACCCCTGGTTTGTCAGAAATGTTGATTTTAATGATAGGAGATATATTGGCCATATTTCCTTCTTCGAAATCATCGGGTGCAGGGATGGGGTTTCTAAACCAATCAACTTCATCAGGAATGAAGTCCTTTGTTTCCACATAATATTGGTCATGGGACAACTACGGAAGGAAGTATGCACGATGGTGCATACCATCCCCTGGAAAGTCAGGGGTGTTCATCGCTTCCACAATGTCTTCATCAGAATGGAATATGGGGTGACTAGAGGAAGGGAGACCACATGTCGCGGTAGATATACCTGACTCATCATCATGATAAGAAAGGTTCACATGTGCATCGTCACGGGGGATGAAGAAAGAGTAAGCATATAAGGGATCTACTGATGTTGATCCCAAGGTGATCATTGAAGGAAGGTCAGGTGAAACAGAAGAGGAAGTCCCAGAGGAGTCTTCCACCGTGGGTCACATGGATGATGATAGGTAGAAAATGGTGGTCGTAGGCTCCATCATATCGACATCAGGAGGGGGGATGTCAATGGGAGCAGGCGAGACCTCTAGTTTGGATGAAGAAAAACTCACAAACAAGAGAGAAGGGGACTCGTTGTGCTTGGCATTGAATTGGACGACTACTTCTAAAGAGGAATGGTAGTCATTGAGGCGAGGACAGAGGTGGGTGTAGTGGCCATGGAAATCACACTAAGCATATGGATTATTTGTCACAAATAATTGAGTTTTAGGACTGAACCAGGTATAGTGACATTGACCTCTAGGATATCAGACTCTGGAAATGCTTCATTGACCATGGGCTTGAGAAGAGAAAATTTAGGACATGTATGGGTGGCATGACCCAGAACATCACACAAATTACACTGAGTGGTACACTTTGGAGGCTGAGGAGGAGTAATGGTTGTTTGGGTAGCCTTGTCCTTAGGTGCCTTCTCGTGAGATTTCCCCCCCTCACCTAAAACTTTCACAATAGGAGTAAGTTCCTGTTGAGGTGGTTGAGGCGCGCAAGCAATGCGAGGGGTCATGGGGACCGGTTGGACTGGGGTCAAAGCGGTATAAGGTTTGGGGTGACTAGGAGGGATAGTGTCTGGGGGATCAATGTACCATAATTAGATCCCCAGGGTCATGTTAGAAAGAGATAAGGTAGCCATAACAGGTACTGAAAATATTCTAGGAGGGGGATCTAGAAATAGTATCTGACCAGATGGGTAATGGCCAGGCGGGACAACTCCGAGATGGTTAAGGCCAGGAGGAACCATTCCAAGAGGGTAGATAGGCTCATGGATACCAACTGAAAATGAGAGGCCTTGAGGAGGGGGTCTTGAAGGCTGATTTGAGGTGCTAAAAGCAGGTTACAGAGGGCGGGGCTGCTAACTAGTTGAACCAGTCCATTTGAGGTCGGACCAAGACGATTGCATCATGCAAACGTTTGATGAGATGGGAATAGAGATAAGAGGAGAAGGACCAGGGAATTAACCAAGCAAAGAGGAATCTTTGTAGACTCTGGGTGAAACACTCGTCAAAGGTTTGACTATTTGTTTATTAGCCATCGAAGAGATGATGGACTCAGGGGAGGTCTAAGACTTTAGTTCATAATATGTCAACTGGTTGATGGTGAAAATATTTTCATTGTGATGAAAGCACATCTTACGGTGGACAGAAAATGGGACATCAACTATGACCCAATAGAATGTTCTAGTCTAAGGGGGAATCAATGAATTCTACAATAACACAAATATTCTTGCCCGCAAGCGTAATAACACAATTATAAAACATGCCAAGGGGTTGGGAAGAGTGGCCATCCCACAATCAAAGGGTGATAGTGGAAGGGGACAACTTAGGAGATCTGATTTGCTTCCAAACTGAAGTGGACATCACATAAGTGGATGCCCCTTCATCAATGATACAATAGGAGATGTTGGCATTCCATATCTTGAAAGGGATTTGGAAGGCGATGGAGGCAAGAAGGGGGGGATGTTCTAACCGGTCAACATCGAAGACAACCAGATGATCATTTGAAGGATCCACAACACCCATGGAAAATAGTAGATATTTTCTTTGTGAAGGGACTAGTAGGAGGACTTCTAGCGTTGCCATGGCAGTAGGGGATTGCACCAAGTAATCTACTATACTATACGAATGAGAAACTTTACCAGAAGTAGCATTTCGGCGTAATGGTCCCTCGAGGATCTGGGTATGAACCTCTGCCTTACACTGAGAGATCACTAAAGGACCATTGGGTGTCGAAAGAGGCTCTGTGGGACCTAAAGAAGGGGGCTCAGGGATAGACATAGTAAGAGGCTTGTTGTATTTACGGGACCAAGTCTGAAGGTTGAGGTCAATGGTAATGGGTTGGTAAGATTTAATCATGAGGATATAGTAATCAGAGGTACTAGATGGAGGAGGTTCGATGGCTACCTGAATTTCAGGGGGTTAGGTAGCTATGAATCCTTACTAAGGGAAAGGATTGGTAAACACAGTTGGTTGTATAGGCACAACATTAGGAGGAACCGAAGGGGAGGCGTTTTGTCCTCATTATGCTACTTCGACTTCCCACATCTGAGGTAAAAGAGGACAATCGTGGGTGTAGTGACCATAGACACCACAACAAGAACAATGTTTGTTCATCGGAACAGACATGTCCTGCTTCGGCTGAGTGCCCTATTGCTGGTTAACAGCGCTAGGTGTATTCCCTTGGGGATTGTATCTGGATTACTTGGGAAAGATTGGTTTTGGTTTCCTTTCCTCTTATTTTTGGAAGTAGGAGGATTAGTCGCACCCTTCTGTTCATACACTTGACCCTGGGGGGTGGTGGCTGTTGTTGCGGGGGTTGAGAAGGCAAGGGAGTCTAAGGTGCTAATACTTGAGGAGTTGGAGCACCAGGCTGTAGATACAGATAATAAGGAGGTTGGGAAACATTGTGGTAAAAAGGTTGGAAAAATGGAGGAGGCATGCCATATCCTAGATAAATGCTATCAGGAGGGGGAAAAGTGTTGGAGGAGCTGGACCCTCCCTGACGGAAACCATAACCCATGGGAGGATGAGTGTATGTATGAGAAAGGGTTCCAATGTTACCGTTAGTGGAATGGGATGCCCCGGGTGCATTGGCACCACCGAGTCTAGGGAGATCAGGTAATATGGTATAAACATAACCAGACTATGCATAGATCAGGTCATATTTCAACGCAATTTGGAGGGAAGCTTCTTCAATCTGAGGGAAATGAGATGCGAAATCTTTTCCAATAGCACGCAAAATGGATCTAAGAAACCAGTCCATGTAGACACGGTCTTTGAAGGTAGGGGCTCAACATAGGCTCTTTCTTCTCTGCCATTCCTGGACATGATCAGATAGGCGGGTCGCAGACAATTTATGGAAAGAGGTTAAAAGTTCGGTACCAGTGTCATAACGAAGGGGAAGTTGGAAGTAAAACAGAAAATCCCTTGAAAGAGTCGCAAAAGTAGTATGAGACGAGGAGGCTTGGTCGACATACCACTTGGATGCTTCCTTGGTAAGTGTATGCTGTAACAATTGAAGACGAACAGAGTCATCAGTGATGGAGTTATATGAACACCACACGTGGAAAGGTTGAACATGGTTTGTAGGATCCTCTCCAGCAAGACCTTCAAACTTGGGGATGTCTAAATGGAGCTTGGTTGGCATAGCAGGCCAACCAATATCATGGTGTATGGGGTCATTGATCAACTGGTTAAAATTGGGAAGAATGAGGCCTACCATATAAGGGAGCAAGGGAGCAGCCGAGATATCCCAAAATAGAGAAAATCTACAATGTTAGGAATATGTTATAGTATTTCTAAATTGGAGATCCAGCAATATGTAAACACAAACTGGAAATAGCAGTGAACAACATCACACCAAAATGTCTGGAAACCATGGAGCCATTTTATTATACATATCAGCAGCAAATGAGTACAATAGAAGTGTGCATAACTCAAATAAGCAAGGAAAATGAACCTCCAATCAAGACATATGCCAAAATATGAAATGCTACTACATAGCAGAGTGTCTACGGATCAAAACTACGCAGTCATAGATAGAGCACTACTACAGGAAATACAAAACATCATAGATCTACATACATATGGCTCATACAATAGTGGGAGAGAATATCTAAGCTCCCAAAGACTATTTCAAGTCATTCTTGGAAGGATTGGCTGAAAGATGCAAAACTGCAGAAATGTCGAAGTTGCAGGGTAGCAGCTGCAACTCAAGAACTGGAACTGGATGGAGATGACTGAAGATGTTGCATCAGATATATAAACCTCCTCCAATGATCTTTGAAGTGAAAGGTTGATCCTATCACTGAATATCTCACCGTCCAATAATCCTGCAAGCCTTCACTGCAATTGCACACTGAAAATAGCATAGTCTAGATAAGGGACTACGTTGTAGGTGAAAGGGAATGTGTTTGCCAAATGCCAAAATCTACAATAAGCTCAAAAGTCTTCCTCACTCGTTTTCCAAAGGAAAGAAATCTTTATCCTTTGAAAAACAAGCCCCGGAAGTGGTGTTGTCGACCCTCCACTGGAACACCCTGCAACACAACATTTCGTACTATAGGAATAACGTTGTAGCTGAAGGAGGAAGCTTGGCCTCAAGCCTAGATGTGGAGAAATGAAGTGAAAACTCCTTCAAGAGGCCTCTCTTGAAAGGAGAAGGAATTCCTAAACAGAGAATCCTTGTGCTAAGTAGCACTACAACTCTACTAAACAATAGAGAATGCACAAAGTCTGAACAAACCAAGAAATCAATAATACATAACATGAATAACAATGGCTACCTTGCTCTCCTTTTAAACAAGTGAAATCCCTCTCTCCATGGTTCCCACTCATTAGTTTTTGCTTCACCAAATAACACTCTTCCCATTCATACTGCCTTGTCTATCAAAGACTTCTCCACCCCCTATCCCAGCATTGTTGACTTGGTCAACTTGACCTTGTCTCCATGAAAATGTCCTCTTTCACACTTGAGGGTGTGAAATATCGCTGTTATGAATATCCCATTTCATACTATGAGGGATTTTATTCATTCTTATACAATGTATGGGCCTCCTTACCCATTTATTTACCTCCTATGTGTAAACAGCAAAATTTAATATTCCATTTAGCAGTGTGCTATAGTGGGAATATTACAGTCCTCCCCTACCAAGTGTTGCTTTTCCTCAAGCAACTGCAAAGATAAAACTGAGGGGCCTTATTGAGGCATGAGGTCTGATATGAGTTGGGATCTACCATCCCCATATGAAGCTCCCATCCCCAAGCAATCATACATACAAAATGAGTTACCTCCCAACATGGCAACTCATACAAATCATCCTCCACCTTGAGCTCCTGTAATGTAGGTGGGTTGAAAATTCGATCTTGGTAGGCAAAAGAGTCTACCCCACGCTATCCTCCTCTCCAGTTAAGATAAGTGTAGAGTATCTTATGATCCTGGGCTGAAATAATGTTGCCTTTAAGTGGCAAGAAGAAGATTGGATGCTCAAATATCTCATCTCCAACTTTATGAATCATGTTGGCCCAAATATCCCCATATATGATGAGTTGGAAATCATCATCATATGGAATCACATCAATCATATGGCTCACCTCATAAGGAAACAAACGTTTTTCTATGGTGGCCATACCATCTCCCATGCTCCCCTTAGAACATGTAGTGAAAAAAGTGTGGGGAACTTCTCCCTCAAAGGACACATCCACCCAATATGTCTTTCCCCCAATTATGCCCCCAAGAAAAGCAATAACAATAGCAATAAAGGGAACCATAATGAGAATCATGTTTGCTACCATATGTAGTAATGGACAAGGAAAATGGTCCCTCAAATGCAACCAGCGCAGCTTGACCCTCAACTGCAATAGAGAATGACAAAGAGTGTGGTTTCTCAACCACTTTCTTGCTGCCCCATTATCCTCATGTGTTTGGAGAAAGTGAATGATTTATTGTGCAAGGTGAGTATGTTCTCCACAAGAAATATCCTCCCCAAATCCTCCTAGGGAGTGATCATCTATAGTGGCCTTAAGTAGATCATGAAATCTAGAAGGAAGAATATTCCTCCTTTGAGAAAATTCTTGCACATATGTGGTTAAGAGATGCATACATATATAAAAATTACTATGCAAATCAACAATACCTGTTTGGTCAATTTAGTGTGTCCTAAATTGCTAACATAAATTATCAACCAGGGATTCGTAAGCTGACGAAGTGCGGCACATTATATGTGCAAGATAACCTATCTCTTACTTTTTGTTGTTTTTGGATTTTTATGAAATTCTAAAAGACAAGTATGGTTATGGATATTCAAGGCAATGAAGTCCTTTATAATGATTTACCAACTTGAAACTGAAAAAGGAATTTGAAACATACAATGACAAAACTTGAAAGGAAATGAAAATGTGCTACTGAAATGAAAAAGGTGCCGCTAATCTAATAAATCAAAACAGTGAACTAGTGAGCATGAAACCAAACTATTCTTGCTGCTGTCTAAACAAAAAATAAACTATGCTGAAAGAAATCCAAAAGTTGCAATAAAGTAAATCTAAATCAAATTACATCAACTTGTCTTCTGATCCCTCATCATTAGTCCAGCTATGATTTTCGGAAGTAACCATAAACAACTTGAGTAATTGATATCTAACTTGCAGAAAGTAAACTAATATCAAACCACACATTCATAATTCAATCCCTCACCATCAGTCCAGCTGTGGCTTTCGGAGGTAACTGAAGATGTCATGCACAATTTAATATTTCTAACTTGCAGAAAGGAAACTAATATCAAACTACACATCCATAATTCAGTCCCTCACCATCAGTCCAACAAGGATTTATAAATCGAAGATGTTATGAGCAATTTAATATATCTAACTTGCGTAAAGGAAACTAATATCAAACTACATTTCATAATACAACTTCACCATCACCCACTCGTGGCTTTCGAGGCAACCGAAAATGTTATGAGCAAGCTAATATATCTAAATTTGCGTAAAGGAAACTAATATCAAACTACACATTTCATATCACAATCCCTCACCATCAGTCCAACTGTGGCTTTCGGAGGTAACTGAAAATGACATGAGCAATTTAATATATCTAAATCTAACTACCGAAGCAAATGTGCAAGACTGAAATAAACAAAGCAATACTGGAATTAAACAAAAACTAAGAAAAAATAAATTAACAGCAGAACAATATTGATTCCATGTCATTAGTCAAAAGATATGCAAATGCCCGGGCTGCCATGGAAAATTATGCTAAAAGCTATGATTTTAGAAAGCAATCTAAGTAAGGAAATATGACAAAACAGAATTGAAAGCAACTTATCTAGAAAACATGTAAAAGCCTCCTTGGATAGCAGGGGCCCTCTGCTACCAATTTGGTGAAGTCCTTCAGCTCCTTAAAATTGTAATCAAAACACCATCAAAGAACTGAATTTCTCCATTAAAAAGAACTCACAAATCTACATCCCATTCCATCTTGAACTTAGTTACAAATCTACTTCTTCATTACTTTCTCATTACTTCCTCATTACTTATGATAGGAGAAAGCTTCTCCTATTTATACAAAATATGAGGAGACATCTTATTAATGGGAGTCCATGAATCTCTCCCTCCATCTCTAGAGTTACAATCAAAATAGGAAATGATAAGACACATGTCTTTCTAGAGTTTCAACACAACTTGAAGAATGAGACACATATCCTCTTAGAGTTTCAATACAACAAGGAAGTGAGACACATATCCTCTTGATCCCATAATCTTCTCCAACCAAATTCGAATTTAGCTTTAGAGTGCCACATAAGGGTCTTCTAGAAGTCTCCTTTTGACCTACACATGTCACAAAACTCATAACACATATATAGATATATGAAACTATGTTAATTTTCTAGTTTCTAATCATAAATTCACTTAAAATACATAAAATAAATAACTTTGGAAAACAAGGATCCTAACCCATATATTTATGAAAATGGTTACTGATGTAGGGTTTTAGGTCAGATGGCTATGAAATAAGAACTAAATGGTTATGACATAATGGAAATATGTATGAATATGGAAAACACTTTTGAGACTCAACATACCCCCCAACTGAAGTTGTTGCATGTCCTCATGCAACTATTGCAATGATTCATTTGTCCATGAGTTGATCTTTGACTCATATAGATTCGTTCCAAACTTTGCTTCTTGATATTTTTTTTTTTGGCAAAGTATAATACATTTGATTGCAACACATTTTTTTTTTTTCAATGGTTGGTTCTTGTGTGACAACCATTTTTTTTTTTTTTTTTTGAGCATTGGTTCTTGTGTAACAATGCTTTATTTTCTTTGTTGCATCAAAGTTCATGAAAACATTTAGAATCAACTACTTCATCAATGAATTGATCGTTTGCAAGGCATATAATCTTTTGAATCATGTTGCAACAATAGTTGGTTGGGAAGTATATGTGGATGGAAATGAAATGAAAATGTGTGATAGTGTATGACATGTGGATATGAAATGATGTCCCTTCCCCCCCCCCCCAACTAAAGATATGACAATGTGGAAAAGGGAGTGAGGAATTTTTCTAAAGTTACAATTTTAGCATTCTAATGAATTACATGACTAAAAATTAGAAAACAACATACCTTCACTTACCTTAAATGTGGATGAGTTGTGTATGTGTGGTGGCTGCAAAATTCTGATCATATTCTTCTTCAAGTGGCCGAACAAGAGGAGTCATGGATAAAGAGATGAGATGACTTTTTATTGCTTCTACTAAAACTTGCTGAATCTGCTCCAAAATGCTGAAAATAATAGTCTTCATGTTTTCAAAACTCATTGGCATAATTCCTACTATGTGAAAAGATGTTCTGATGTCGAACATAGTAGGAAATTGTTGACTTAGTGGCCATTAATGGATGCCACTAGTCAACACGAGAACTCTCACCATTGATGACAATGAGAGTCAAGATGCCCCAAACACATCTTGCTAGGTACGAATGATTTTGCTGATGTCGAGTTACCTAGAAGATCTGACGAACAAGAGACATTAATGGATTCCCATTGTTTGTCAGTATGAGAACTTTCCATTAAGGCATGCAAGCCTCAAGGTGTTTATACAAAGAACTTAGACTCAAAGGACTATGGACTCAATAATTTGCATTGAAGCAGGGCTTATTTGCGGAATGAAAATGAAAAGAAATGGAAAATGAAAATGGAAGATGGCAATAGATAGTAGAAATGGAAAATGGGCAATAAGCATGTGAATGAGAAATGGCAATGGGCAATAAGCATGTGAATGAGCCTCTTGCTTTTATTTGTGGTTATGAATGGACAAAAAGAAATGGAAAGTGGATGTGAATGTAAATGAAAAACATGAAGTGAAATGAGGTGAATGGTTTATTATGAGGTATGGATGTGATGGAGACAATAGTATCTGAAAGTTTTTCAAGTGTTTGGATCTGATTTTGCATCAGCATATTTCCTCCTCTTTGTTGTTGATCATCCTCTTATGAAACAAGTTGGTCTCTTAAAGAGACACCATTCTCTTGTAGTCATTTGTCCTTCCTCCTGGAACCTGCAAAAAAAACTAATACTTCTTCTACAATGTAATGTAAGATTATCAAAGGGAGAGAGGTGATCAATCTCTCTAGTTATGATATTTACACACAAAACTAAGAATTTGTATTAATGAAACAAGTTTTCAAAGGAAAAATCAAAAGAATTTATACCTGTTTTGGAATTAGTGCCTCAAGTTGAATGTAGCTTCTTTTCAGCAATTTATTTCATTATTTTCCATTTCAAACTCTAA